>VZTM01017852.1:753-50177 GCA_013400555.1 Jacana jacana | reverse complement strand
CGCCCACCCCCTTTCCCTTCCCCCTTTCCCTCTTCCCCTTTCTCTTTTCCCCACTTTCCCTCTTGCCCTCTTCCTTCCTTCCCCCGCGCCGTGCCGTCGCCGGTTCCTGCCCCCCGCACTCCCTTCTCCGCGTCCCGCCTGGTCCCCCATCTCCCGGGACACGCAGGTCCGGTGGAGAGCGGAGCACATGGTCGTACCCCTTCTTCCTCCTTTCCTTCCATCCTTCCTTCGCTCTGGGGCAGCCTCCGCGGAGCTCTGCGTCCCACCCACTGCCTCCTCTCGACTCAGGTTCCTGAGTTACAGCAGCAGACCAGCAAGCTCAAAATAAACCAGTGCTGCTGGAGCTACTGGATGTAGAGAAATCCCAGTACCCTGCCCAGAAGTGCTAACGGAATGATCTTGAACACTGCACACACACCAGTTGCTTAAAATGTCTGTCTCGGTAAGCACAGCACTCTGGGCTCGGCTATCCTCCTGCTGCTCCGGTAAGAGGGAGTAGTTTTCATCTCGTTTACTCCGCACAAGCACACACCGTCCCCGGACACTTCTCCCCAGGGTGGGAACCGGGGTTTGTTCTTGCAGGCTGGCGTTACGCTGCCAGGCTGCCGGTCTCTGCTGCCAGCTGATTCCACAGACTCGATATTAACTTGCAAATAAAAATGACTTTTGCATTGCAGATTTCATAACCAGGGTACCCCTGAGATAGTGCTGAGGGGAAATCCAGCGTTGGGAATTTATATAGGGCAGGGCTAGTTATTCTGCTCTGTGTTATTTGCCGTTCACAGAGGTGGCACCGAGAGGATGCCTCCCTCTTGTATGGGTACTGCCTCTTCGTGCCCTGTCGTTAGAAGGCTGCTGCTTGTGAAATAAAGGAGTAGAGACATACACGCTTATGTCTTCAGTCTGTCAGAACCCCAGATCCTTCAGGTCTGGACTTTCTCCAGCTGCTGTTGCAACTTGGTGCTGGGCTGCAGCGCACATTTGTAATTGGGCTGAAGAATGAAACTGCACCAGCTGCCAGCGAGGCAGGGGCCGATCTCAGCCACGCTTGGGTTCACCCAACAGGTTGCTAAAGTTCAGCTGGATTCTTGTGCCAGTTTAAATCCTCCAAGATAAACTGATAGGAAGTGGGTACCAAGAACCTTGTCTTGACCTCGGTGTGTTTGTGTATGTCTGTATTTATATTTACAAATTCAATGACTTTGGGAATGTTTCCAGGTCCTGATGCCTTCTGGCACGGAGTGGTCTCTGTTCATACCATGACATTCCGCAGGCTCAAAGCTGGTGTGGTGCCGACAGGGAAGAGCTGTTGGCTCGTTCCATGCTAACTGCTGAGCCACGCCAAGAACTATCTAGGAGAGTGCCAAGGGTCCTTGGACAACTTAGCCGTACAGTTGATCGTGTTCCAGGCCATGAGCACCACTTAGACACAGGCTATAAATTTCAGTTCTCAAATGATTTTAAATGTTCAAATTTGATTTGTAAAATATCAGGAAATATAAAAATTGCAATTAATAGTATTTATTAAGGCACTGCCTTCCGATGCAAACTAACTGCATCTCAGAACATCCCTGCTGGGATAGCTAAATAAATCCACATTGCCACCCTCATTGCAGAAACAAGGATACTGCAATCTCAGCAGTGAAGGCTTCCCGTTTGTCAAACTTGTCCTGATCTATTACTAAATCCTGTTTTGTATGGATTAGAATTTCAGTCAAGTAGGTGACTACTTACTGGCATCCAGTATGAAACTTGCATAGGATAATTAGTAGATTTTCAATACAGATGAGTTTTCTGAGTGTGAGGCCAAATCACCAGAATCACTGCACATCACACAAGATTTTCAAACTACAGGCTCTCACTCTTTGACTCATGTTTTTAAGAAGATGTCAAATTGCTGTGGCTGAACCCCAGCCAGCAACTAGGATGGTGCAGCCTCTCGCTCACCCCCGCTTCAGAAGGGGAGGGAGAACGAGGGAGAGAAGGAGGGGAAACGGAAAAAAAGAACCTCATGGGTCGAGGTAAAGACAGTTTAATAGAGCAATAACGGACACTGAAACTAGCAATAATAATGGTAAAAGAATCTACAAGACACAAGTCACTCTCACCTCCCAGTGAATTGGTTGCCCAGCCCAACCTGAGCAGAGATTGTGGATCCCCGTCTCCTCTGGCCAACTCCCATTTATATACTGACCATCACGTCTACGGTGTGGAATATTCCATTGGCCATTCCATCTGTCTATGCTCCTTCTCAGCTTCTGTGGGAAGCTGAAATAGTATAAATAGCTGAATAGTATAAACATCACTTGGCACCAGCTAAAACAACATGCAGTGTTGACATTCCTTTCGTACCAATGCTGAAAACACAGCAACCAGTAGGAAGAAAACTATCTCAGCTGAAACCAGGGCACAAATGCAGAATTCACTCTCAGTAGAAACAATACTCCAAAGATTTTAAAAGTTACTGCTGAAACTATAGAATTTTTTTTTTTTGGATAGTTGGATCCCCTTACCCTTCTTTTCTGCTAGGTTTTCCCCTAGGTTTAACAACCTACGTGTTATTTAGTTCAATGAGGAACAGAAATTGTTACTTAGCTTTGGATAAATGTGTCTTTCCTCTTACTTGGACTACAGCTCCACACTCTTCTCATGCACAAGACCCTTTATGAGGAAACCAACTCCCCAACATTTTCTTCTGAAGCCTTTCAAAAGACTAAACCACAGTCTTTGTGTTTGTGCTGGCACCACGTTCAGCCTTCGCAGTCTCTGAAGTCTCTTCACTGGCAGAATGAAAAGCAGATAAGCTTTTTGAATACCTTCAGGGATGGCGATTCAACCACTTCCCTGGGCAGCCTGTTCCAATTCTTGACAAAGCCTTTCTGTGGAGAGTTTTTTCCCAATATCCAATCTAAAATCACGAGAATTCTGCCTAATTTAATCTGAAGACACTTGCACCATAATTGACTTGCATCCAGTTTCAGGATGCGGTGCTCTAAGGAAGTCGTGACTGATTGTTAAACGGGCACGTTACCACGGACCTAACTCGTGGATGCAAAGTATGTTAAGATACGGATTCTGTAGAAACAACTCTAACATCTCTGTCTCTTAGTACTGTTGGAACATATCCAGACTTTAGGAACATCTTGATTTTATCTGGATTTTTTCAGTTCTGTTTCTTTCCAAATAGCATTTTGTGGTAGCACTCCTGACATTGGTTTGGTTTGTTGTGGTTAGACTGTAACATTTTGCAAATAATCTGTCCCCCTCTTTTCTGAAGAATAAAGCTGACGATCACCACGTGTGACAGAAGACAGGAATATAGCAGATTTATGTGTATTCAGACTCGTGTGCACAGAATACTCCATGCCCAGTTCGTAAGGCTCAGCACAGTAATGGTGAAGTGCTGGTGATCTTTAGGCACAGGTCAGAGAGATGTCCAGGAAACATCTCTCCTGTCATTCTCTTAGCCCTGCTTTTCCGTAGCTGGGACTTAACGTTTGTAAGAGAGCCAGCTGCAGCCCAAAGGGGAGCAGTTTGTGCCTGACTCCTGGGTGCTGCAGCTGCCTGTCCACAAGCTGGCAAGTATTCTTTTCTCCTGTTACTTTAACTTGCTTTCTTCTCTCTCTTACTCTAGAGGAAATGATTGTTCCTCAGAGCACTAACTCGAAAACTTAAACCTAATCTTTGCTGCAAAATACTGTCAGCCTTTCCTTCAGTGTTGCAATCATTATTTAACTTTTTATCTCCATCTACAGGTTTTCCATATATTTGGGATCTGATGATCAAGAAAATTTGGTAGGATGATCTGGAAATTAATTTTCCCAGCTTGGTATAACCAAATCATTTCCAGTGCAAAGTTAAATTAAATTCCGTGGACATAATCCAGTCGAGTGTGCTCTCACCTTTATTTCATAGATGTGTTTCTAATAGCTTAAAGTGTTTGTATCTGTTTTTATTTTCCTCTTCCCAGGAAGTACACAGTTTAAAGTGGTAATTAAGGCACTTTCTCCAAAGGAAGGCACCAGAATTTACACCCCTCGCCCTTTGGATAGAAACGATGGCACATTTCTTATGCGGTATCGGATGTATGGGAGTGTCAGAAAAGGGTTAAAAATTGACATACTTTATGGTGATCAGCATGTAGCTCAATCTCCTTATATTTTGAAAGGTAAGGGTATTTTTTTTAATTTAATGTAGTTTATGATGGTAGCTACAGAAAAGCTATGGACTAATTTACTGCTAGAGGAGGAGCTGGGAAATTAGAGACTGGTTCCCCCTTGTTCATGTGCTCTCCTCACAAACGTTCTCCTTATACAGAGAAGTAAGCAGGGACAATCTCCAGGCGTTGCTAAATTACAGGACCTAGGTGCAGAAGCCTGGAGATTATGGCCTCTGACATTAAGGTGATGTGTCTGGACATCTCCTCGTCCCTCTTGCATAAGGAAATGGATCTGCTCAGATTTGGTTGAGAATAAGCAAGAAAGCTTGCCTTTTTATTGTTTTCAAGCAGGTATTCACTTAAACATTGTGTTATTTTATCTAAAGTAGAAAATAATACCTGTTTAGTTTAATCCTGTGCAGGTTTATACAATGGAAGAACTAGTTAAAAGCAGGAAAAACAAGGCAAATCGTTCTCTCATTCCAAATCTGCTGCTTTAACTTCCTTCTCTTGCTCTCAAATGGGCAGCTGTTTAACAAAGAAAAAGACAACGTAAAGTTACTTCTCAAGAGTCGTGTTTCAGTTCACTGCTTCTAACCAGAATTTGGTCATGGCTATTTTTGATAAAATTTCCTAATGACAAACTTAGACATGTGTTTGAACTGAAATGAAGCCGTCCTGAGTCCAAGGTAGTAGTATGCCTTCTTTATGTTGGTGCATACTTGCCAGCAGCCATGAAACTAGGACACAGGGGAGAACCTGTTTTGATTAGAAGTCCATGAAATAAGGGGTTTTTTTTCATGCTCTACAAGGCTCTTACTTACACCTAAGCTCTCTGCTTCAAAAGGACATAAAAGAAAGCACCTTACACCAGAGGTGAAGCCTACTGTATCACAGATCTGAAGTAGACAAAGATTGAAACCGTAACACCTGAGCTTTGGTAGTTACAGACAGAACGATTGTGAATACCCTCTGTGGCTGGCAGGTAGCACAATAATGGAGCTTCATTTTGCAGGTGAATTTTACCCTCATAATAAAACCCCCAGTATTTTGATTTATGAAAAGAGAAGAATGCTGCTATTTTCTCAGTTACGCTGAGAAATTAAACCCCACAAATGTTACAGGGCAGATGATTTCCCAGGAAAACATCAGAAAACTTTGAATAAAAACTGTCAGGTCATTGTAAAGTGTACATTAATATACTCATGTATTTGGGGAATTATGATTGATGTAGAATCACAAACACAGACTCTCAGCGCTTTGCTTTCTGCAGGACCAGTGTATCATGAATATTGTGACTGTCCTGAAGAAGACCCTGAGATCTGGCAGAATGCTATGTCTTGTCCATCCCAAGAACCTCAGATTACAAAGGACTTCCTTTCCTTTCCCACCATTGACCTTCAGCAAATGCTTAAGGAAATCCCAACAAAGTTCAGCCAAACAAGAGGTGCTATTGTTCATTACACTATTCTCAACAATCACATCTACCGTCGCTCCTTAGGGAAGTACACAGACTTCAAAATGTTCTCTGATGAAATGTTCCTGTCACTGGCAAGAAAGGTATCGATTTTGATCATTTCAGACTATTAACTCACGTCCTAGTATGGCAATGCCGCACTTGTTGTTTTATCTTCAGGTTTGTAATTCCCCAAGACAGTTGTTCTTTTCATCAAGATGACAGCAGATGTTGGGGCTAAAGTGTGGGGGCTGAGCTTGGCAGTAATGAAACTGCTGGGGAAGCTGCAGGGGCTAAGGCCAGACTCTGCCAGCCTTCTCCTGGCCCTTGTGAGGTTCCTTTCAGGCTTGCTTGTGGGGCTGAAACTTTGAAGTTCATCCCGTGAGCTCAGCTAAATCTATTAACTGTCCAGCAGCACAACACAAGGGAACTGGGGAATACTTGCAAGAGTGACAAACGGCTTCTGCCTTTGTGTTGTTATCCTTTCTTGGGTATACATCTAGGTTCGTCTTCCTGATGTGGAGTTTTATCTTAATGTTGGAGACTGGCCAGTTGAGTATCGGAAAGCTAATGATACACCTGGTCCCATACCTGTCATTTCATGGTGTGGCTCCGTGGATTCCAGAGATATAGTCCTTCCAACGTATGATGTAACCCACTCCACTCTTGAAACCCTGCGTGGAGTTACAAACGATCTCCTTTCTATTCAAGGAAACACAGGTAATTCATACAACATGGATTTTAAAAAAGAGTTTGCAAATTCCACCAAAGTAGTTGCATTCAAATAATATGTTAAAGTCTTTAGTTCACAGGTGCTTTAGGAGCTTTATGCTCTTCATAACCAGCAGGTTAGTCTTTACAGACTGGTAACACTTTCAACACTGTTACTAAGCAGGTGTTTTATAAGGGTTTAAAGCCAAAAGTTAAGTCCAGTTTACAATAATGGTTGATTTTAACTTAAAGGTATCCAGAAGATAGTTACTGCGACCTATCAGAAGAAAAGGAAATACAATTAAAAAAGGCTTTTCTCCTCAGTGAAAGACTTGAACAAGTTCCTGCTAATCAAATAGCAATCCTTTTCCTGGCGGTGATGTGGCCCGATGTTCTGTTTACATAAAAATGAATTTGAATCCTGACAGAAGTAAACTTGTACTATTCTGCAGCCTCTTTCAAATAAATAAATATTGTCTCTGTATATATATCTATAAAACACAGGTATAGGTATAGATATAAAAAAAATAGCTCAGAGTGGGATCTTCTGAATTGTTATTCTAGCTTTGAAGGAAGAGTCAGTTTTACTGACAGCTCTCTTTCCCCCCGCCCCAAAAGTCATGGATCCTTAGAGATCAGACAAATGGCATGAACAATACAATATGGGAAAGTCCAGCAGAAGGATGAGGAAGGACATATATTATGTTTTTAAAAGCGAGCAGTAAGCAAAGATGAATTCTTTCAGGCTCTTGCTAAGTATCTTGAGAACACAGTAACCTTTTTTCTTTTTTTCCTTTTTAAGTCATCATTCAGTCATTCCTGAAAGACTTAAGTAAATTGCTGGGTAACAGAAGTGGATTTTACTAAAGAAATTTTGGTTATCATGACAGGCTTTATGGATGGAGTATTACTTTAATTATTAGTATTTTATTTACATAATTGGATTATAATCCCTTATGAAGCTTTCAAGATATTTCAAGTTATTTAAATGTAAAATTGTTGAGTAAAAAAGCAATTACCTGCTTTTCCCTTTGTAAGTGGCTCAATTTCTAATACCAAAATTCAAGCCAAAACTGGGACTTAAACCCTTGTGACTAATAAGTGCTTATGGATTCCTGAAAAATCACGCCTGTTTTACCACGTCTCTGAGTGTAATGCACTAAACATAAATTGAACATTTCCTCACTGTTTGCTCTTTTCTTATCACTCAACCCCCATAGGCCCGTCCTGGGGAAACAAATCTGAGCAAGCCTTATTTAGAGGTCGAGACAGCCGAGAGGAACGTCTCCATCTTGTCAAGTTATCCAAGGAAAATCCAGATCTGCTAGATGCTGGAATAACAGGATATTTCTTCTTCAGAGAGAAAGAAAAAGAGCTGGGAAAGGTTCCATTGATGGGCTTCTTTGACTTCTTTAAGGTAACAAGGAAATGATAGTCTTGGATTAATTTTGCTGTCAAGTTCTTATCAACTGAAAAGACAGAGCTTACTTTTGCTAATTCCATTCAGTAAACAAAACAATGATGCTACTCTGGGAACACTGGTCTATTCCGGATAGATACCTGTAATCAAAGCCGCAGTATGACACACTTCTAAAGATCACTATACTTTTCTTGTGGTGTCCCTTAGAGAGAGTTCATAGAGATTTGGTTTGTTTTTTGAATAGATGGAGAAATTTGATTTCTCACCATCAGGATTTCTTCTGTTTGGGGTAAATGCGAACAGAAGGGACACAACTTGTGTCCATCACAAGTACGTTATGGATGTCAGAAAGAGTCCTTGTAGTAACACATTAGAAAAATAGATGGGTGTTTTTCTTCCACTTTAACAGACAAATTCCACTGCAACATAAAGGGGACAGAGTCCCGTAAAAAGCAATTATAATAGATGGCAATTGAAGGTCTGTTCCAGAGAATGTATCAGAAATGCTGTAACAGCCAAGAGCTTCCACCAGATCAGTACATTCATGGTTAACTTTAGCATTATCATAGAATCAGAAACACAAGGTTGGAAAGGACCTACAAGGTTTTCCAGTCCAACCGTCAATTATGTTTCAGATTATTCTACTTAATAATAAAATTTTAAGTCAGAATTCACTATTTTAATTTAGATATAATTAGTTGTATTTCCTTCCCAGCTCCACCCCTTGCTCTATGGCAGGGCACTTTAATAGGTACCCTCAGGCAGTTCACGTGACATAAAGGTTCTTGACTGCCACGCTTAGGTTCAAAACAAATCCTTTTTCCCATGTTATCCAGAACACCATGAAACTACACCTGCTTAACACTAGAAGAGGTTTGAAGATAATAAATACAATTATGTCTTGCCTGTGAAAATAATCTTTTATACAGTCAGCGTTCCGATTCAAAACATTTCACCCTTTTTTCCTCTATCTTCATACTTCCTTAGTACAAATACCAAGTGAATGTAGACGGGACCGTAGCAGCTTACAGGTTTCCATACCTCCTGTTGGGTGACAGCCTAGTATTGAAGCAAGATTCCCAGTACTATGAACACTTCTATATTGGATTAAAACCTTGGAAACATTATGTTCCAGTTAAGAGAAACTTAGAGGACTTGCTAGAGAAAATAAAATGGGCAAAGGTAAGTTCCATTATTAACTCAAGTTCAAAGTGATAAACAAACATGTAAACAATTTATCTCAATACTCTCTGCTTTTTGTATTTCCACATACATATTTTATGTCAACTTTAATGAGATCCTGGAATAAAGGAAGTACCTTTTGTTGTTAGTGTTAAGATGGGAAGGCCTTAATTCAAGTAACCATTGCTATTCAGGGAAATAGTTAAGAATTCATTTTAAGTATGTACACAAGTGCTTCGTGAGTCAGAGCCTTAGTATACTGAGGTCATTGTCAAAGAAACGCCCAGAATCCTAGATAGTACCTAACTAATTCTACTGGGTTTTTTAGGTCTTGACTAGAAGTCATTGCCTGTTCTGTTTGAATGTACAAAAAGTCACTGCTCTGTAACATGCTCAGAATGAGAGGTTGGGATTCTGTAACTAAAACCCCAATAAAATCATGTGATTAAAATCACCATTTGTGCTTTAAGTTTAGCTATCAGGTTGAAGAACAGGAAAAGTTTCTGTTCTGAGGGTACTGTAGTTCTTCATGACGAATCAGACAAGAATACTATAAGCTTTGAAATACACACCTAAAAAACCCGAGAGATAGTACATGAGTTCAAGCAGAGTTAGTTTTAAAAGGAAGACATGGAATTCAGTTGCACAGGAGAGGACAACTGCTGTGGCTTTCTCCTCTGTAAAACTCTGTGGGAGATGTCAGACCTGACTTTGAAGAGGCTTGTGGTTTGGATAAAACAGTAGAGCAGTAATCAACTGAGTTTTCAAAATTGTACAGTTATCCATGCAAGTTGTTATTGAAAGCCCTAAGGTACCAGTTGTGACCATAAAAGCAATCCAGTATTTTTAAGAAATCTGCAACTGAAAGAGTGTCTTTGCAGTTCACCAGTAATTGTTGCAGATTTGAATAGCACATTTAATAAAACTTCTAATGCCAGCCAGGCTTTGAGTAACTCACTGATTGCTCTATTATTTATTCTTTTTGTCTCAATTTTCCAGGAAAATGATGAAGAAGCAAGAAAAATTGCTAAAGAAGGACAATTAACAGCAAGAGAATTACTTCAGCCTCACAGGTTTTACTGTTACTATTATAAAGTGCTCCAGGTTAGTGCAATAGATGACTTTATTACCCTCCCCCTACTGCTACCGATGCTACAAGTTTCACATTTGGCCCTGCAAACATCGATAGCAGACAGGAGATCAGTGTGAAGAGCTTTGCCAAAACTTGCTTCGGCATCCCAGAGGCAGCTGGACAGAATCAGATATTTTGAGGTTTTTTTGCCCCAAACGCCACTGTCAGACCTGTTTTCAGGTCACAACCACCTGTTATGTGGCTTCTAGTAGAACTTAGGAGATAATTTGTACACAACAATTTGTCCTTTTTCCCTTCATGCTTACCCCTCATGAGCTACTTCACTGTATTACAAAAGAATGAATACATGGAAAAGAATTCCAGAAGTATGGCTAGTATAGGAAGGGGGGAAGCAGGCCAAACAGTCAGTGCTTCCCTGGGAGATGCAAATCTCTAATGAAAGAAGTCTCTGAAAGTACTAATTTCTTTTTTCTGTTTTGCCATGCAGAGTTACGTCTTAGCTTCGGCAGTCACAGGTTGAGACAAAGTTTGGAACTGTTCAATGTACAGAAACGGCAGCATTATCTGCATAAAGTAGTTAAAGACACAAATAATGATGATATTCAAATTACCATTAATAATAGGACAGGGGAAAACATTAAAGGAGGTTTTCAGAGGCAGTGTAGCCTATTAGTAGGCGTTTTATAAAGACAACTTGTAAACAGGTTGTAAACAATGACATAAGAAGCCTGAATAAAGGCAAGCCTGTGAGTGCAAGGGAGGAGGAAAATTCATGTTTCATGAATTACACGTTGGTGCTTATAGCATTCTTAAATGTTGTTTACATATTTCAGAAATATGCCAAACGCCAAGCCAGCAAACCTGAAAGACGGGATGGAATGGAACTTGTACCTCAGCCTGATGACAGAGACTCCGTGTGCAGCTGCCACAGGAAAAAGCCTGTAAGGGAAGATCTATAACTGTCCCGGATGGAGAAAATCACCCACTTACAATGCAAGAATTTAAATAGGAATTAAGCTGTGAAATCTAAGACACTTATGCACTAGCAAACATTCTTAGTTATGTATTCTTCCTGTATTTACATATCCTTTTTCACACTGACTCTGGTCGACAACGTTGGTTCCCACAATTTTGTCTCCGTGGCCACAGCAGACAGATACCGAGCCTGTAATGGGGAGCGTCCAGGGGATGTGTTTGATGTACTGCATCGTCAGGGAGAAGAGCACAGGGCTGCTCGTGCTCCAGCGGGGACCGAGTTACCAAAGTTTTATGAGGAACCAGTCATGCACAAAAGATCTTCTGTGAGTCAGTGCAAGTTATTCTAAAGGAGCATTTGCAACATACTAAAACAGTGTTATGATTTCTTCATAAACTTTACCTCAGTGTTAGATTGTTTCTTGTATACAAAACAACTTTCTAACCAGACAAAGAAAATGAATATTTGAGATTTACAGATATCAAATCCAGTGTTGCTCTGAGATTGTGTTGTGGTCTATGACAGATAACAGAATAGGGAACATGATATAACATTTATCAATTTCAGAGGAAAATGGAGAGAAGGGGGAGAGATCAGCATAATGTTTTTATAAGCACCATGGCTGTGAATCACTGAAGTTAAATGCTGCTTTAAAGCAGACTGTGTAGCTATCACAATCACAGTGCTTTGAGTGCCGAGAAACCACTCTGAAGATCTGTTGCCTGCAATGACTACGTCTGGGAATACAGGCACAGATCCACAAACGGACTTAGGAACCTCAGGTGAGCACAGGTGAGATACTGGTGTCCTAGTTCAACAACACAGTCTGCAGCATTCCAAGCTACTTGAATATTCACACATCTGAAATCTGTTAGTAGTTTTAGACTGCCTCAATTTTACTTCTGTAGAGCTGAGGATGCCACCATCTTTTTCACTTGGACTCATGAAGTACTTTTTCCTGCACTTAGCCATTTTCTGAATTTAGATCATACCTGACCTTATACTGAGATTAGACAGCAAATCAGACTTTGTTGTTTTGGTTCAAGCATAGGACAGAAAAAACTATGCTGCACTGTCTTTATAATAGTCTAGGGATTAAAGAGCTCCAGACTGGTGAAGAGGTCTTCAGGTTTTCCACTGAAGTTGTGCAGCTGTGAAGGTAACAATACAAAATTCACATGGCCAGAAGGAGCTGGTCAAACCATAGTGTGTGCCTTTGGGTGGGGCGGAGTCATAATCCTAGTCCTGGATGTGGCTCCCAATATCTCTCTTGATTTTTATCCAAATTGTACTTCAAAGTGCATAAACAATCCTGGAAGGAGACACCAATGCCAATACCAAGACCAGTGCCCACAGACACCCATCTCTGTCCTCTGCATTTCTGACCTGGCTCATGTAGCCTGCCTGAGCAACTTCCCATTCAGCTCTGCCCAGCTCACGGCTCCTCTAGATACCAAATTCTTCCTATGCCAATAGGAATGGAAAAACCTTAAGATTGTGGACTCATCAATTGCTTCCATGCGCAAAGCTTAGTGCTCTGCACCGCCTGCAAGCTTTGTTCATGGTTCTACACTGCCAGTTAC
Source organism: Jacana jacana (assembly GCA_013400555.1). Taxonomy (NCBI): domain Eukaryota; kingdom Metazoa; phylum Chordata; class Aves; order Charadriiformes; family Jacanidae; genus Jacana; species Jacana jacana. The sequence goes on along the minus strand of VZTM01017852.1, from coordinate 37,597 downwards.
TCTCGTCAAATACATAAAATTTCTGCCCCACAGCAGGAGGAAAGACTGGATTTTTCAGTATGCTAAATAAGGAAAGAACTTCAAGTTTCTAAAGAAACTTGACTGTCCATCAGTCATTTATTACCTTATGCCAGCTAAGAAAAAAACTGGAACATGCTGCTCTGCCCATCATCCTCTTTGTTCTGGTTCTAACGCTAATATATATAGTGGTTGCATTTTTATTTAGCATGACAATTAATCCTAGAACTTCAGACTATAAATGTATGTTCAGCTCATCTGACATAAAATTTTCACAGGGTTCCATTGCTGAAGCTGCCAGTTAGAACTGAGGACGTGCTCCTCTTTCCTTCTCCGTGTACAGCCATTTTTACTGTACGATAAGATCTTATTTTTTCATATTATTGATTATACCATGTGCATTTTATAGTCCCCGGTGCTTATGGAAGTGGTGTGCTCAGCAAAGGCAATTAAGCATACCAGATGGGTGAAGCAACCAGATTTTCCACCTCTCACACATATTTCAAACCAAAAGTCCCAAAATGATCCGTTTATATTTTAAAAGACGGGAGAGAATGGGGGAAGTTACGATGCATACTTTGGGTTCTTTGGAAGTATCTGTGTAGCAAAACTTGCCTGGCTTGAAACAGAAGTCTTTCAAACTGGAAGAAGAATCAGATAATATTTAAATGGTCATGAATATAAACAAATGTGACTATTTAATCCCTCCTTTCTTCCCTCATAAAAAGGGGAAAAAAACCATTCTAAATTCTCCTCTGCCAAAAACCTTGCTTTTGTAATAAGCATCCCTTCAAAGCAAAGACTAGTTTGTCACAGAATGCCTTACAGGTGCTTTTATAGCTTAGAGGCAAGAAATACCCAGAAAAATATGAATACATTCATCTTCCTGCCAAAATTAAAAAACGGTAGAGACATGGTAGAACCTTCATTAAAACTGCTTAGTCATTTGAGAAAATCAGGTTCAATTTATAACTACAGATCTCCCAAAGATAAAAGAAGGTAAGACAAAGCCTCCCTTCTTTCCACTGGTGGTACGATATGCAATTTAAATTGTAATGAAGAGCAATCGTGACAATTGCCCCCCCAGGCTGGAGAGTATGTCAGATCTATTTTAGTTTGATGACAGGATGATACTCATTGCCCTGGTGCGTTACAGGAATTGCTAAATACTCAGTGAAACCTGTTTGTACAAAGTGTAATACATACATTATACAGTATTTTTAAGCAACATACATACACTAGTGTTTCTATTATTCTGCAGTGGTTCTTGAACAGCAACTGAGCAAATCTCTTGTACATCTAGCAGTGGGTGGTAATTTAAAGAAACAGATCCCGTACCACAGTACTGAATATTGCTGCAGTCATTTCAGCTTTTAATGCACAAGGCAGGACTTAATACAGCAAGTAAAATTTGTCCTATTTTCATCAATGGTAGTAATTTTTAACACACTTTATAGCTCAGCACTGATGACAAAGACAGGGTTATTTGTTTAAAACAGTATGTCCTGAAATCCATGGCCAATGTTTTCAAATGTAGGAATATAAATAGAAGTGGCCTGACTTCCAAAAGTGTTGGTGACATTGAGCCTTTACTTAAGATTCCCTATTTTCACATCCCTTTAAACTTAACAGTACTTTCATCCAGTGAACCCTCCAGAACATTTTGTGTTATGTGGTATCTATGTCCCCAAATATTTAGGCACCCACATTTAGAAATACTCACCCAACCTCAATTTCATCTTGAAATCAGAACTAGTGTATCTGTTGAACACAAAGGAGATATAAATTCATTACATTTTTAGACTGTATTTTTTGAGATTTACCTCAAGATAACTAATACACTAGTTTCATGACAGTGTTGTGCCAGGTCTGCCTCGTCAATTCATAATTAAAAAAGCCCTCTAATCAAAGCTTGCCTGATGGAATGTTAGATCCAAGCATCCTGGGAAGCACACGCCCGACATTTATTACATTAGAAAGTAAATTATTTAGTTAGGGAGGAGAGCTGACAGGGAAAACGTACATCACCTGTTTGAGCACGTTCGAAAGCTCGCAAAGAAAGGATCGTAGGGAAAAGCAGCATTGCATAAGCCTAGGAGAGTATCAACTCCTTTACCACTTCGGTGTTTCAGAAGTGTGCTCTTGTAAGGGCAGTGATGTAGTGCAAGATTTTATATAAACAAGTTATTGTTTAAGTTCACAGGATTTAACCACAAGAATCTTCTTGTCTGTGACTACTTTCCTAGCAATTTAATGAGGCTACCTAGGTAGCAAGGCTTGGAGTTTGTTTTGAGTAGTTAATAATGTAAGAAAATCTATACTGGAGAGAGTTATGGCACTAATTTTGTACTTTGCTGTAAGAGTACGGGGAAAGGGATTATTTTGCATGTCTGCTGAAGACATTTGAGACATCTATAGCACAGATCTTAATTGAGTCCCATCACATGAGTGGTGATAAGCAAGAGGTGTATTAGCAAGAATGTGGCCAGCAGGTCAGGGGAGATGTGAGACTGCACCTGGAGTATTGTATTCAGGTGTGGGCTCCCCTGTACAGTAAATACCCTGACACAGCAGCAGATCCAGCTAAGGGTCACCAAGGTGATAAAGGGATTGGGGCACGTGAAGTACAAGGAGAAGCTGAGTGAACAGGGTTAGGTCAGCCTTAAAAACAGAAGGCAAGGGAAATACTACCTCATTGAACTTTAAAGGTGGAGTGTAGAAAAGATGAAGCCAGACTTCTCAGAGGCAGACAGCAGAAGGCCTCTGACCAACAGACACAAGCTGCAAGACAGGAAATTCCAATTAGATAAGGGAAAAAGAAATTTTCCCACTGATATCCCCAAGGAGATAAAGCTTGGTCCACACGATCTCCAGATGTTCGTTATTCTGTGAACTAGATTTTGGTCATACAGCAGGAATTTATCTAGTCACATAGCAGGAGGACAAAACCATCCAGCTCTTGAGTGTCTCCAAGAGGCAACGTAACCTTTCTGTGCTCATACTTTTGACACTATTCATGTTTATGTCTCCCTTGATAATACTGACTAAGTTTTGCAGATACTTTAATGTTGGTGTACAAGGCGATAAAACTATATAGTAATAATACATAATATTAATATATATTTTCACAATATACCATAGTCATGCAGTACATAGAGGATTCAAGAGAAAGAGGATACCTTGAGTTGGCATTACATGTTTAGACTGATTCAAAGTGCAAAACCTGCTGTTTCAAGGAGCTGAATATACTCTTTACATGTATGAGACATCACAACAGATGTTGACTACAGGTACAAGCTGAAGTAATTCATTTTAAGCAGTCAGTGTATAACTCTGTAAGTTATACATACTTTATAAATTATACATATACTTAAATACTAACATACTCCATAGGCCAGTGGTGAGTGACCATCCCATTCCCAGCACTAAAAAAGTCAGTTAGGATACATCTGTACCACAGAGTTGCAGTGTAGCATACAGAGAGTCAGGACAGATTAGCAGAATGCCAGAATCATAGAAATGTAGAATCACAGACTCAGGTTGGAAGAGACCCTTGGGATCATCAAGTCCAACCATCAGCCCTACTCTACAAAGCTCTCCCCTACACCATATCCCTCAACACCACATCCAATCTACTCTTAAACACAGTCAGGGATGGGGACTCCACCACCTCACTGGGCAGCCCATTCCAGTGCCTGACCACTCTGTGAAGAATTTTTTCCTAGTGTCCAGCCTACCCCTCCCCCGCTGCAGCTTGCAGCCATTCCCTCTCTGTCTATCGCTAATTACCCATGAGAAGAGACCAGCACCAACCTCTCTACAATGTCCTTTCAAGCAGTTGTAGAGAGGGATGAGGTCTCCCCTCAGCCTCCTCTTCCTCAAATTAAACAACCCCAACTCCCTCAATCAATCCTCATAAGATTTATTCTCCAGGCCCTTGACCAGCTTCATTGCCCTCCTCTGTACTCACTCCNCAGTGTCTCATCACCCTCACAGGAGAGAATTTCTTCCTGGTATCTAATCTAGATCTCCCCTCTTTCAATTTAAAACCAGTACCCTTCACCCTCTTGCTCCACTCCCTGGTTAAGAGTCCCTCCTCAGCTCTCCTCTAGGCTGCCTTTAGGTATTTGAAGACTGTTATAAGGTCTCTCCAGAGAATTCTCCAGGATGAACAAGCTCAGCTCTCTCAGCCTGTCTTCATAGAAGGTGCTCCATCCCTCTGATCATTTTTGTGGCCCTCCGCTGGGCCCACTCTAATAGGTCCACGCCCTTCCTGTGCTGAGGACTCCAGAGCTGGACACAGTACTCCAGGTGGAGTCTCACAAGAGCAGAGCAGAGGGGTAGAATCACCTCCCTTGACCTGCTGGCCACGCTTCTTTTGATGTAGCCCAGGATGTGGTTGGCTTTCTGGGCTGCAAAGACAGTTCTACCTGCTATAGGACTGAGCTTCACATGGTTACCTTCCCACTGAACACCCATGGAATGCATTACTGTAGATGGAACCTTTCTTAAAAGACAATCAATTCAAGCTATACTTGTGAGACCATGATTTCCACTACAGCTTATGCAACACAGAGAGGTATTAAGCATTAGGAGCTGCTGCTCACCTTTGGGTCAACAGTAAATGCACTTTTAGCTTCTCTTTTTCTCCCAAATGTCCACCCAAGCTATTAGACCACTCCAGCTGTAGTGATAAAGCCACCTTTTCATCTCTCTGACAAAACCACTCAAGCAAAATCCTATACTCATCTGGCAGGTGCCTGTAAGATGGTTTACTTATGCTGTTTTATAACATGAGTTATTTAAAAAATGTCAGAAATGTATGTTGCTGATAGAAGCTGCATTTCTGCCAATAAATTTTGCTTTCTTTTGTCCTACAAATAAATAAAGCTACTTTACTGTGGACCAACCCCTGCTGATCAACTCCATCATGCCTTTTAACACTACAGCCATTCCATCATATTTACACACTTTGGCATTCCTCTATTCCCTGAAAGATTCGCTTGTGTCTGTGAGGTAATCCAGCCACACTGATCCAAAACTTCCTGTAACTGAACCTGAAATGTAGGTGTACACTTGAAGTACCTGATTTATATTTAATGATAATAATCTTTTCATTCATTAAAAAAAACCCAAACAGGCACTTAAAGGTGGTACAGATCACATTGACATGACTTCCTAACAAGCAGTACGTATTTGTCAATCCTTAAATGCAAGTAGTGCATAGCTAAGATGCAGAATAATTCTCAGCATTTCCCATGAAATAGTTTCTAAATTCTGATTACCTGCAGGGGAAAAAAAAAAAAAAAAGTTGTATCAAATAAAAAATATTCCCAAGGATCCAGAAAAAAATGCAACTTTTTCTTGAGTATGAATAATTATATATAGGGAATCGCTCACTGGAATTAGGACCATGGCTATTGGTACTTGCCCTTTTGCAAGATAATATATTTCACTCATCACAGTTCCGTTCCAGTCACAGAAACACACACTTGCAATTGGATCTTTTATTTCAAAATGAGCAGCGAAAGGAAAATGGGCTTTTCCCTGTACAGCCTGAACTGATCAACCTTGAAAGAGGCAATCTCTACACCGGAAGATGCCAATTTGAATGAGGTCTCTTTTAGGGTCAGTCACTATCTTATGTCTGATCATGAACCAAATGAAATGAAATCTTTGGGAAGTCCTTTATGAACACACAGCTCTAAGTACCATTAGCAAACAAATCCAAGCATTTACTTGCATCTGATGACTGAACTACCCTCATAAGCAGTAGGTGTTCTCTTCCTTCCAGTCACAAGAGGTTATTACTCCAAAGCCAAACAATTCTTCTGCCCATAAGTTATCAACTTCAGCCTTCTCAAACAACTATGGTCCACTATCAAATGAGCCTGCTAGATTAATGTAATATTAAGTTACACCCTGCTTTGATGACATGCACTAATGCGTAATAGTTGTCAGACTGGACCTGTTAAGTAGGTTACTAAGTACAGTTGTCATCAGTTCCTTGATGGATTATCTTGTTAAGGAAGCCATTATAAAATCACTTCTGATGAGGAACACAAATGATATTCAAATAGAAAGGCGAAATTTTGGTCCCACTAGAGTAAACAGCATAGGATTTTTGCCAAGTGCATTCATATTTGTAATAAAACGTAAGGTCTAGAAGGTTACCTAATCCAGTGAAACAACTGAGGGAAAAGCACCTACTCTTCATAGGCAAATCAAAATTAGCTTGAATATCTGTGGGTTTGAGGTGCAGGACATCTTCAAAGACTAAGTAAGCAATTTCCTATTCCTAAGGACTTAATACCTTGACAAGTTTACCCCTAAATTGATTCCCTTGAATCACTCCATCACTTGTCAAAACTAGCCAAAAACCTAAAGTAAATAAGAAGTTATATGCAAAACTATCAAAGTTACAGAGAAGAAACATTTTATTGCCCGCCAGTTACGTTTGTTTCTTACTGTTACATCATCAAGTAAAATTTTAAAAATCTGTGGCCAGATATGATGAGCCTAATGAATATGGCTGATAAACTGCAACTTTCAGGGCAACAGCAGCCACACTGAACTCATAAAATTCACCCTTGAAAATTACATCATATAAAATATTAATCTTCCACATGTTTCTGAATTCTACAGAAAAAAAGTATGTGATGATACTGGTCACCTAAGCAACTCAATTTAATAGGTAAGTGAATAAATTCAGACATTTTCTGGGGCTTCTTGCTTAAGATGGCTTGGTTTTTACTACAAAACTGTGTTTCCATCCCTCTTTATAACTTTTGGACTTTTTAAAGTGGATCACTGTGTCACATCCTCCTAAATTAATAAATGGTTAAAATCCCATTCCCATAACTCAGCAATTAAATAAATATTTTCTGATTAAGTAAATACATTCTGATAGTGCTCCAAGACTATGTAGGTTACCTGAGAAAGGAGACAGAAAGAACTAAGTTAATGCTCTCTTTCCCATAAGGAAAATTGTGTATTGGATTGAATCAAGAGTGATAAAGTTTTTCTTCCTTCCTTTCTTGAAAAATCATTAATTCATGAAGAATCAATTGTTCATTGACGGCTCAGACACACCTTCCTTTGGGAAAGAAAACAAGCAAAGGAAACAAAATCCTGAGTGGCAAAACTAGAGCCCCAGCTTCACAGGAACACTTGCTCCTGGGATGGAGCTGGCAGATCCTCCCTCGGTTAGCGACTCAAAGTCTGAAAGCCATGATGCCTCCCCTGGCATTTCCCTATGCCCAAGCAGAATTCAGTCCCAGAAGAGAGACTAGCCTCTGTGCTTTCACACTGTACTTCCAACGAACAATGTCATGTATTTATCTCTACGGCTACCTATTTGTATTCTTCCTATATTGTCAAATTAATACCTGTCTGGATTTAGCTTTGCATTTTAATTTAGTATGAAATTACATGCAATTACTTTCTGTAACAAATTTTAAATTGCAGTGCTGATGAAGATTAAGGCCTCTGGCAAGATCTGGCTTTTAAAACTGGCCTGAGCACTTTTCAAGAGCAATCTTGTGAGTTAAGATAGTTGGGCCTACTTTCAAACAGAATTTATACTACTTAGACAGCTTTTTGACTGCTGTTTCAAAGTCTTCCTTTGAAACCAAGCTGCAATGTCATCAGTAAATCTAGGGTGGGTTTCTTCTTGTGATTTATGTCCTCTTCTTCATTCAAGAATTTTAAATCTTGTTCCATTCAAGGCAAAAATTTACTTCAAACAGTATCTTCTGGCTTAATTAGTACTGGCATTCTTTGCTTCTCTTTTTTATCTATTCAGTTTTGTCTGCCTAGCTATCTGACCACATTAACCGTATTCAAAAGCCATATTTTTTGCACTTGATAAAATAAATAAGATAATATGCTACACGATAAGATGGAGTAATAAATCAAAAAAAAATTCTCTTCTGTCTCTGATGAATTTAAAAATTCCCATTACCTGGGACTGGATCTACAGTGTGACTATGAAAGTTATCTATTTGGTTTTCACATCATTGACAAAGAAAGTCAAGGTAGAACACATGCTGCTACAATATCTAACAGATCACAGGACAATTTAGGCTATCCAGAAGCAAAGGGATGGACTACTGACCAACTTGGTGAATAAGGAACTGGCTGGATGTCTGCACTCAAAGGGTTGTGGTCAACGGTTCAATGTCCAAGTGGCGGCCAGTGACCAGTGGTGTTCCTCAGGGGTTGGTACTGGGACAAGTGCTGTTTAACATCTTTGTTGGAGACATGGAGAGTGGGATAGAGTGCACCTTCAGCAAGTTTGCCAATGACACCAAGCTGTGTGGTATGGTTGACACGCTGGAGGGAAGGGATGCCATCCAGAGGGACCTGGACAGGCTTGAGAGGTGGGCTAGTGCAAATCTCATGAAGTTCAACCAAGTCAAATGCAGGGTCCTCCATGTGGGACAATCCCATGCGCAATCCCATGCGCAAATATAGGTTGGGTGGAGAATGGCTGGAGAGCAGCCCTGAGGAGAAGGACTTGGAAGTGATGGTGGATGAAAAGCTCAACATGAGCCAGTAGCGTGCACTGGCAGCCCAGAAAGCCAACTACATCCTGGGCTGCATCAAGAGAAGTGAGGTCAGCAGGTCAAGGGAGGTCATTCTCCCCCTCTACTCTGCTCTCGTGAGACCCCACCTGCAGTACTGTGTCCAGCTCTGGAGTCCTCAGCACAGGAAGGACATGGACCTGTTGGAACAGGTCCAGCGGAGGGCCGTAAAGATGATCAGAGGGATGGAGCACCTCTCCTGTGAAGACTGGCTGGGGAAGCTTGGTTTGTTCATCCTGGAAAATTCTCTGGGGAGACCTTATAGGAGCCTTACATGGTGGTGGAGTTGGAAGTCGATGATCTTTAAGGTCCCTTCCAACACTAACCATTCTATGATGCTATGATTCTGTGATTAGGTAGCTAGTCACCTCTGATTTAAGAAACAGAGATCACTTACTGTGGTGATGGATATTGCATAAAAATACAAAAGGGCATACATCTCCATTTTAAAAGGGATTAATCGAGAGATTCAATTGGATGTCATCAACTGTAATTAAAATTAGTGACAAAACTTACCTGGTTGACAGTAGGTATTATTTCTTTCTTATAATATTCTTTAAGAAATTAGATATTCTGACAGGGAAGATACTCACCAATGTTTTCCTTCCTGAATGCTCATGATTCAGTGATAATTTAAACTCTTAAACTATTCAGTAATAGAAGTATCATATTAAAGAAATATCAACATTTTTAAAAAACCCCAATCCCAAACAGCACCTTTTTGCTGTTTCTGTTGACAGAAGTCAGCAAGTCCTAATCAAAAGCCCTAAACACTGTCCTCTCACTTTTGTACATGCTGAAAACTAGCAAGGGAGGGGGAACTGTATGTTTCACTTGATGTGCACTAATTTCTTTGCCATTTGACTTTTCAAGGACTATTAAAAAACAGCAGTTACATTTCATAGAATCACAGAATTATCTAGGTTGGAAGGGACCTTTCAGATCATCCAGTCCAACCAACCATCAACCTAACACTGCCAAAACTGTCACTAAACCACGTCCCTCAGCACTATGTCTACCTGTCTTTTAAATACCTTCCCTGGGCAGCCTGTTCCAATGTTTGACAACCCTTTTGGTGAAGAAATTTTTTCTAATAGCCAATCTAAACCTCCCTGGGTGCAATTTGAGACCATTTCCTCTTGTCTTATTGCTTGTTACTTGGGAGAATAAACCAACTCCACCTCTCTACAACCTCCGCTCAGCCTCCTTTTCTCCAGGCTAAAACAATCCCAGTTCCCTCAGCTGCTCCCCATTAAGACTTGTGCTCCAGATCCCTCACCAGCTTTGATGCCCTTCCCTGGACCTGCTCCAGCACCTCAATGTCTTTCCTATAGTAAGGGTTCCAAAACTGGATGCAGTCCTCAAGGTGGGGCCTCACCAGTGCCACATACTGGGGCTGGTCACTTCTCTACTCCTGATAGCCATGCTATTCTTGATACAGGCCAGGATGCTGTTGGCCTTCATTTCACAGTGATTCCTTTTCTGAAATAGTTGCTTTACTCCCTCAGCTCTCTGATGAAAAAATTCCTTGAGTCTCTCTTAATTTGCTCCTCTCGAGGTGTCTACCATGGCCTTGACCTCAGGTCACAGCGGCCTGGGAGGGCCAAGCTCCCTCCGGCAGCTGAGGCAACCCCAGCCAGGGACCTGCTGTGTTGCTGCAGGACGCTGCTCCTCAGACACCCGTGTTTCCCCAGTCATTAAGCCCATGGCAGCCTGGGGCAGTCTGGGGTTGCTGCGGGAGTGCCAGTGCCTGGGACACCCTCTGCTCCTGTTCTTGCAGCTGAAGGAAAAAGCCAGGTTTCTCCTCCCATACCCTGTACACTGCTCCATGGGACACCGCTCTTCCAGGCTCTTCCTTACCTCAAGCTCGACCTTGACCTTGGAGCTGACGAACAAAGCTCTTACCTCCTCTGCTGGAAACTGCCCTTCCTACAGGATGGCCCCTGGAGAGTGGGGCTAGGGATGCCAACACACCGCATTGATCCTGGGTCTGAACCCTTATTTAACCCACCCCTTTCCCGGAGAGGCTGCGAGCCTTCCCTTCACCAGCAATGGGGCCACCACGGTCCCCGAGGGACAGCGGGCCCTCAGAGGCCGCTCCTCCGCCGGGGGAGAAGGCCGGCCCAGGCTGCAGGCCCTTCAGCCTCCGGGCTGCCCTCACCCCGCCCTCTCCCGCCGGTGGTGCTCTCCGTGAAGGGAGAGAGGCGAGACCCGGCCCGGCCCGGCCCGGCCCGCTCTTACCCGCCGGTAGTGCTCTCGGTGAGGGGAGGGAGGCGAGGCCCGGCCTGCTCTGCTCCACCGGCATGGCTGAGTTTTACTCTGATTTTTTTCCAGGACAAATAAATTGAGGGATCTAGATCCTCTATTACAACATCCTTTCAAGTAATGAATGTGGGACTGTACTTTATACTAATGCATGCTTCTCTCTAAAAGCTCTTTCACTATTAGCTTATTCTAATATGAAACTAAACTATTGCTTCTAACAATGTGTCCATTTCTCTTACACAAATATAGTCTATTAGACCATTTCAAAGCCTGTGATTCTTAAATTCTATAAGGTTGGCTGTGGGAGAAGCTGTTCACAGCTTTCTTCCAAAACTGCAAAATACAACACTGGGACTTTTGATGTTTTTGCATTTCTTTACAAGATGTGTATATATTTCACTACAAGAAAGAATTTTCAAGTTTTAGAGGAACAGATCCTCCTCTTCTGGTGAGAGGGTTTGCCCTCAGGAGATCAGGGTTACCCAGTACAAAGTCGGGTACTTGGGTTCTACTGGTGGCTGTCTGACTGTTTTCTCTCTGTGGCATAGTGGTGTAAAACAAGGCTCATTACAATACTATAAATCAAACAGTATTTTTGATTGCTCCCAGTCTTTTCTGGGTCCCATAGTTAGGGATGCACGGTGAGGTTGAAAGCAACTCAAACTGTGAAGGCTGAAACAAGCCTGAATATCAAAGACCAAAGAAAACCAAAACAAAACTGAAGAAAGGAAGAAACTAAGTACAGAGAAGGCAGCTGTCTTTTAGAATTAATTAAAATGGACTGGAACTCGTTTCTTACAAGCCACTTGAAAGCTGTTTGATAATTATAAAAATATTTATAGGCCAAGCTGGCTTCCTTTGCTCATTCCCAGGAGACTGTAGATGGTGTATTCTTTAAGACACTTTGCTTGCTAGAAACTTCATAATGTTTTGCATGCTTTCTAGTTTCTCTAGTAAACGATCTACACCTGATCGAGAGCCTGTTTCTGCAAGTACTACCAAGTAATTGAAAAAGAGTATTAACAGCAATACACTGTTTCTGACTTAATTTCTCAGTAGGATGGAAGCATTGTAGATGATTATTTTTGTACTTTCAGGCAGAGTTGCTAAGTGATGCAGCAGGTGCTTTCATCAAATTCAGACTAGATGCTGTAAGTATCATTTCACAGTATGTGATATTCACAGGGGTACACATTCTGGATGCAAAAAATTGCCACTGCATGGAAGTGTCAGGTATATTTGCATACATTAAATGTATTCAACTAAGCAAGTCAAGGTGGATAAAACTAGATTCCTAAATCCCCAATCTCTGCAGTCCTAAGTACTTGTCAGCCTTAGTGACACAGATTTGTGGGTGGTCTGCTCCTACTAAGAGCGCCGCTTTTTAAATGTCAGTCTTAGTTTTTCCATTGATTTCAGTTGAACCTGTTTTTTATGGCAGACTTTTAGTGGCAAGGGGTATTCCACCTGTCTTTGGTCACTTTGAGGAGATACATCAGCAAGGAGCATAGTTGTTCAAGGTCTCTGTGTAGTCAACAGGGAGTAATTGTTATCTCTGTATGGCAATCAGTATCAGCTGTTATAAAATTGTTCTGGGAAATACCTCTTTAGCTCTGGTAGCTACAAATCAAATGTATGGTCCATAGGCTTCTGACTTAGATACTATAATGAAATTTGAAAAATGGTATTAAATGCTTAAATCATAGAATCATTCAGGTTGGAGAAGACCCTTGGGATCATCTTGTTCTACCATCAACCCTACTCTACAAAGTTCTCCCCTACACCAGATCCCGCAACACCACACCCAATCGACTCTTAAACACATGCAGAGACGATGACTCCACCACCTCCCTGGGCAGCCCATTCCAGTGCCTGACCACTCTTTCTGTGAAGAATTCTTTCCTAATGTCCAGCCTAACCCTACCCTGCTGCAGCTTGAAGCCATTCCCTCTTGTTCTATTGCTAATTACCTGTGAGAAGAGATCAGCACCAACCTCTCTACAATGCCCTTTCAAGCAGTTGTAGAGAGTGATGAGGTCTCCCCTCAGCCTCCTCTTCCTCAAACTAAACAGTCCCAGCTCCCTCAATCAATCCTCATAAGACTTATTCTCCAGGCCCTTCACCAGTTTCATTGCCCTCCTCTGCACTTGCTCCAGCACCTCGATATCTCTCTTGTGTTGAGGTGCCCAGAACTGGACACAGTACTCAAGGTGTGGCCTCACCAGTGCTGAGTACAGGGGGACAATCACCTCCCTGCTTCTGCTGGTCATACTATTTCTAGTACAAGCCAGGATGCCATTGGCCTTCTTGGCCACCTGGGCACACTGCTGGCTCATGTTCAGCCGCCCGTCGACCAGCACCCCCAGGTCCTCTTGTGCCAGGCAGCTCTCCAGCTGGACACAGGATTTATAAGGAAAGGTGAGTCTTTTTGCACATAACAAAGTATGTCACAAAGGTCAAACATCAATACATGGGAGTGATCTCATCCATCATTCAGGATCAACATCTGGTTCATATTAATCCTCAAGGATAAATCACTCTGAGATCATGAAAAAATTGAGCACTTTACAAAAGGAAGCCCCAATTTCATTCTTAGTGGACTATAAAGCATTTTTCAGTAAATTCTAACTAGTTCATAGAGAGATCTGGAATACCTTTATCAAAATAATTAGTTATTAATAAATTTGGTATGTTAAATGCATTGTGTCAGCCAGCATTTAAAATAAATTACTTACTTTATATACAGAACATGTTGTAAGAGTCTCTTCCTCCAGCTAAGAAATCCATTAAATTCCTCAGTGTATAGTCCATTGCATCACTTGCTTTCTGAGACATCTGTATTTCTAATAAAGAGTAATTGGACAATGCAATAGAATAGATATATAAAAAGAATTCTTATTTTTATACCATCTGATTAATTTATTAAAATGGTTTTACAGACATGCGATTTCTAAAAGCATTATTTAACTTTAAAAGCTTCAAGCATAATTAAGTGATGAGTAGTCCTTTCAGCAACAAACTATAAAAAGACCCCTCAGCTACATCCATACTGCAGATGCTGTCATGAGAAGAGGAAATAGCGAGTGAAGTACTGGAGAGAGAGAGGCTGAAGGCTGCATCCAGTAAGAGCTTTTGGACTGAAAAAAGAGGCTACTTGGTAACCCCTAGAACCAAGGCTCAAAAAAATGGTGTAGGAGTAAATCATAGAATCATTCAGGACAGTGGGAACGGTGCATACAGGGAGCCCACAAGCTTACTTCCATGTTTTGCATAAAGTAAAGCTGGTAATTTGGGACAGAATGATGATGGAACACTTTTGCTTTAAGCAATCGTCGTATATCCCGAGGAGAGCCACAGTCTGAAAGGTCTGTGTTTATCTTTCCCTATGTAATGTCTACCTTAACACAATACCTCATGTATTGCCATTAATTTACAAGACCTTGTTTGTAAATGACAGAATTAAGATAAACAGATAAGAGATAATTACAATCAGATGTGTGTCACATGGAGGTTTGCACCCGTCGTGGTTTGCACAGACCTAAATAAATGGATTTAAAACTGGTTTTAATTACACTGGTAGGACGGCTGTGTGCTGATAGGGCATCAGTTAGTCCTCAGTTTCTGTGTTTTGACATAGCCAAGGGGCTTTTAGTGCGTATGATCTACTTATGTATTATGCAATGTATAGGTGTGTTACCATACATTATTGGCTGGCTAAGGTAGTGAGGCAAGTCAAAGATCTAAACCAAAATCATATAAAGAGCCAGATCATTTTCTCATTTACACTTACATAATCAAAATTGTTTGATGCAATTTAGACTTATGCTGCTGTCTGGAAAAAAAAATTGGCCAACAAACTGATTTTGTGAGAAATAATATCTTTTTAACAACTGAGCAAGGAGAAATTAAGGTGAAATTATTAAGCAAGAAACCAGAGCATCAATATCAGGTTATTTCTTGTAATTACAGAAACTAGCTTGTTAGATGGCCAGTCTTAGGGAAAGGTAATTCTCTTCTGTCTTCATTTCTGTCACACAAATAGAACTGCTTCTAGCCTTGACATTTTATTATATTTTCTATAGTTACATAGTTATAGTTATGTTAGTGTTATAAGGATTTGTAGCAGGTATAGGTAAAGATACTGTAATTTTAAAGATCTAAATTCCATCTTTACTTGCATTTCCACTCTTTTGTTTAGACTTCCCGTTTCTTAAGTCACAGCATGATCCGTATGAATTGTCTCAGGTTCCACACCATGCCTTAGAAAGAACAGAAACCTTTTCTCACCTTGATGTAAGAGAAGCAGACTCCACATCAGGACCAGGGGTAACACCAGCTAGTTCACCTTTTCTCTGAGGAAGATGTTTTTCCAATGGATACAAATCCTAAATGGTAATTTTGCTGGTAATTGTTCATATTGTGTGCTCTACTCTGTTGTGATGTGACATAAAGTTGTAATTTCAGCGACAGAAGCTGCCTGAACGAGCACTGCCTGACTCAAAAAGCAAGTGTCAGCTGCTTTACACTGGACTCTGCTGTTTCTAAGCACGGCTGGCAATGCAATCCATTTCTGCTCTAAATCCCATTTGTGATAATTGCACTTTCAGAATGCACTTCTTCATACAGCATAAGGCTTCTGCACCGGAGGTTGCTTGAATTAATGCTCAAACTTTATACTGAAAGAAAAGCTTATTACAAAGTTATACTTACTTTTAGCACTTATCACCAGGAATTTTAATCTTTAGCCTGTTTCAAAACCATTTAGTTAAATACCTTGTGCAGTCATAGAATCAGTCAGGTTGGAAGAGACCCTTGGGATCATCCAGTCCAACCATCTGACCTACTCTACAGAGTTCTCCCCTACACCATATCCCTCAACACCACATCCAATCGACTCTCAAACAGAGTCAGGGGTGGTGACTCCACCACCTCCCTGGGCAGCCCATTCCAGTGTCTGACCACTCTTTCTGTGAAGAATTCTTTCCTAATATTCAGCCTAACCCTACCCTGCTGCAGCTTGAAGCCATTCCCTCTTGTTCTATTGCTAATTACCCGTGAGAAGAGACCAGCACCAACCTCTCTACAATGCCCTTTCAAGCAGTTGTAGAGAGTGATGAGGTCTCCCCTCAGCCTCCTCTTCCTCAAACTAAACAACCCCAGCTCCCTCAGTCGATCCTCATAAGACTTATTCTCCAGGCCTTTCACCAGTTTCATTGCCCTCCTCTGCACTCGCTCCAGCACCTCGATATCTCTCTTGTGTTGAGGTGCCCAGAACTGGACACAATACTCAAGGTGTAGCCTCACCAGTGCTGAGTACAGGGGGACAATCACCTCCCTGCTTCTGCTGGTCACACTATTTCTAGTACAAGCCAGGATGCCATTGGCCTTCTTGGCCACCTGGGCACACTGCTGGCTCATATTCAGTTGCTTGTCAGCCAGCCCCCCCAGGTCCTTTCTGCCAGGCAGCTCTCCAGCCACACTTCCCCAAGCCTGTAGCGATGCATGGGGTTGTTGTTGCCCAAGTGCAGGACCTGGCACTTGGGCTGTGACAATCACTGGTAAACTGTGATTATCCTAGCTCTCTGTCCAAGGTCATTTGCTTCCTTCAGCAGCTGATTGAACACAGAAGCACTGCCCAGGAAAGGATGCTATAAGGAGCTATTTGTTGCAGTCAGTGTGGCTTTTAGGGAAGATGAAGACTAACCACAGAGCCTGTCTTAGAATTAGCTCTGAGCCCTAAAGAACCGTGTCATTCATCTTGGATTTTGCTTAACTAAAGTCTTTGTCTTTGCTGCTAAATAAGAAAGGGGCTAGGAAGCCTGCTTGAGGGCCACAGGTCGAGCAAGGAGGATTCCTGATTCTCCACGCTGTATAATAGTCTCATTTCTGGGCTCTGCTTGGGACACTTCCAGTTGGCTCTTTCTGAGCAATACTTGGCTTTAGCTTGGCTGAAAGTTCATGCCAGGACCAGGGTTCAAAGGGGACAGTGGATAACACTGCATGAGGTTTGGCTCCTCCCAACTGCACACTGTCCCAACAGGCTTCATCTCCTTCAACACTCCCAGATAACCTCACATTACACCCCATTCACGCAACCCAGGAGTCAGCGTCATCCTAAAACAACAGCTGCAGTTTGGTCTGTAACAGAGAGGTAGCTCAGAAACAGACCCAAAATCTCCTCCTAAGGCAATAAATGTAGATGGTACCAAAAAGAGGTACCAAAATGGTACCAAAAAGAGAGCCAAGCAACATCCTTGGTGGGTGCAGTCAGATAGTCTGCTAGACAGGAATGAAACACAAGCCAATGTGAAGGCAAGCAGAGTGAGAGATACTGCCAAGGTTGGTTAGGTATTGCTTCATTTTTTAATGTCTAATTAAAGTAATTGACTTAATTTTTAAATTTTAATTGACTAAGCTGATGTTACTTTCAAATTAAAGATTTGCATAATGTAAGAGTAACTTCAGATACCTTGGCAAACTTCACGGAATGAAAATCTTAGGAGTACTGGTCTAGTCCTGAAGTGCCATCCTCTTGAACATGGGTCAGGAGCACTCCAAGAGCCTCTCTTCCACACAAGCATTTGGTTTGGAAACTGTTCATGGGAAGTATTCATTTGAGGAAAGACTTTCCTGTTGACAAGTGTTATCTACAACTTCTGTGGCATGCTGGGGGGCTGGAAGCAGGGAGGGAGACTTGAGGACTGAAACCATAACGCTATTGAACAATGATTGTTGATAAAATTTATAGTGTACTACCTTGCTGGTGAGAAGGTAAATTCCCTTAAAGAACAGGACAGTGGGGATAGAAGATGTGTTGCAGAACATGCATACCACAAGCTTCAGCTGTTGTACAACTATGTAAATTCAGACTGTCTTTTGTCTGACTGAATGCATGTGCATTTAATTCTTGTTGGGCCAAAATCCAACAGCAGTGTTCAAAGGCAAGCTCAGGGGCACAATGACTGGAAGGTTTCTGGCAATTCACAGAATCATAGAATTGTTCTCTTTGGAAGAGTCAGTCATTCCAGATAAGTCTCAAGAGATTAATTAAAACTACCTCATTAATTGTTTCACGGACTCATAGAATAGTTTGGGTTGGAAAGAACCCTAAAGAGCCAGCAGTGTGCACTGGCACCCCAGAAAGCCAACTGCATCCTGGGCTGCATCAAGAGAAGTGTGGCCGGCAGGTCAAGGGAGGTGATTCTACCCCTCTGCTCTGCTCTCATGAGACCCCACCTGCTTGAATTAATGCACAAACTTTATAGTGAAAGCAGAAAAGCTTATTACAAAGTTATACTTACTTTTAGCACTTATCACCAGGAATTTTAATCTTTAGCCTGTTTCAAAACCATTTAAATACCTTGTGCAGTCAATAGAATCATAGAATCATTTAGGTTGGAAGAGACCCTTGGGATCATCAAGTCCAACCATCAGCCCTACTCTACAAGTTCTCCCCTACACCATATCCCTCAACACCACATCCAATCTACTCTTAAACACAGTCAGGGATGGTGACTCCACCACCTCCCTGGGCAGCCCATTCCAGTGCCTGACCACTCTTTCTGTGAAGAATTTTTTCCTAATGTCCAGCCTAACCCTACCCTGCTGCAGCTTGCAGCCATTCCCTCTGTTCTGTCGCTAATTGCCTGTGAGAGGAGACCAGCACCAACCTCTCTACAGTGCCCTTTCAAGCTCAAACTAAACAGTCCCAACTCCCTCAATCGTTCCTCATAAGATTTATTCTCCATCACAGTCTAATCTAAATCACAGTCCAAATAGCTTTTCCAAATGTAAATGTTTAAAATGACTAAGATGTATTCCAAGAAAAAAATAATGCTAAAGAGGCACTGTGATTCGTGTCATATTGGCTCTCAAGTCTCACTTATTTCTGGCTTCCTAATACAGTAAATATATAAATATATTTGAGCCTCTCAAACACTAACCCACCTCTCTGCCAGTGGTAGCACTTGTGACAAAACCACTCTTCAGAATGAAAAAGCATTTCCATCCTGGCTTAATTTTTCTATTCTTATGCAAGGAAAGTGTGCCTCTATAGATGACATACTTTTGCAAACTTTGTAATTTTGACTTTTATAAATTAAGGCATTACTGGAACAAAAAAAAAAAGCACCGTCTCTGATGGTTACTGTTTGGCGACATGAGGCTTTGCAGGGATGATGATGCTCTCAAGAATTTCAGGTTGGTTGAACTCAGATCTCGTAGTAATGGGATTGAGTCACATTAATTTGTCAGTTTTGGAGATTAAGGTTTGTAAATAATTCAAAGTGTTGTCATGTGTTTGTCAGCAAACATGTTTCACTGCTGCAGAAGCCTACAATAACGTACGTGGCCTTCAATTACGGTTACGATATTCATGTGCATTTTACTTGCATTTTGTTCAGCTTGAACCAGGAAAATGTATAGATGTTCAAAATACAGGCACTGAGCACCAAATTAACAGCATTCCAGAGAAACCATTCTTTTAATTTCTTCTAAAGTTAGACCATTGGTCGAAGTCAGCCTCTTCCCTGAGACAATCTTATCAATATTAATGGTTCATTGTTTGTTCTAAGTGAAAAACCTAAACTGCAGCCCAGCATGACGAAATTACTCCTTTCCAAGTAATTCACGAAGGAAGGACAGGATCTGCCTTTATCTGGATCTGCTTTTAAGCAATACTCAGTTATATGACAGCTGGAGTTTTAGTATTAAATAACCCAAATCATGCCTAAAGAAATTCTGCTCTAAGAAGCATGAGGAAACTTTCCAGAAAGACCACCACATTTTTTGAAGTCTGTGCTTAATAAAAATTCTTTAAGTGCTTTTTGTTCAGTCCTTTCCTACCTGCCACTCTGGAATTGCTTGGTAGGACTCTTCTCCCTTGCTTAAGTGCCATTTAAAATTCCCAGAGAGTGCGCTCTGCCAGTCAAGTTTCATTCTCAGAGAACAAATCACTGCACCCTTGGGTGAGAGTTTTTCCCCACAGAAAAGCCAGGATGCGTTTTTTGGTTCCAAGGATCAACAGATGCTTATGTCAGCTTCAGGAAAACATAATGCACAGGACTCATCTCGCTATGTTGACATCAGTTTATAAACCAAAGATACAGCACAAAAATTGTGGGAGCACTGTACAAATAAAAAAAAACAGTGAAATGCTGATCAGAAGAGCAATTCTTCACTTATACTGCTGTAAAAATGCATAAAATGCAAAATGAGATCATGTGAGAGCGCACCAAATTTTACTCTTATTTTTCAATATAAAGATGATTCGAGAAGGTTTATTAAATATACTGGTGACACCGGGTGTCATTTGATATTCCAATCAATAACTCCCAATATTCATATTCACTGACTCTCCCGTTACAGAAGGTCTCTCTATTTAAGAAGGAGCAATGTCTTCTGTAAAACTGTGTGCCATCAGAGTGAGAGTTTTGTGCTCAAAGCACCACTGAAATGTTTCCGACAGGTGTTTATTTCAGAGACAGAACGACTGTTTGCTTTAGAGGGGTATCTGGTATGTTAAGCTTCATTATATAGTGTCTATTTTATCAAGAAAGTCAGAGCTACAAAGCTAAACAGTTCTTATTGTTTTATACTATTAGAGTACTGGTATAAAAATAAGGTACCAACATAATTTCATTTACAACAGGAAAAAAAAGCAGCCATGTAATACTTGGGTCAAAGTCTCTCTCTTGTGTCCTTTTAACTAAGCTGACAAAAACTCAACCCCAAGAACTCTTGGTTCATTAAAGTTCTCTGTTTTTCTTTTATAGTCACTGTTGTGTTACCTTTGAAGTATAACCCCCTTTTGAAATGCACTTTAGCCAGTTATTTCATGACTCCTGGTTTTCAGATCATCCATTCTACACGGCCACATGGCTGTGCAGAATTAGACCCCAGCTATTTAACATCCACACGGAAGTGCTGGATCTCATGTGTTAAAAACACAAGGCAGGCCACAGGGAACACCGAGGCGCTGGCTGGTGGTTTATACCGTACAGTCAACTTAAGTGGACAAAAAATGTTTTCTTGGTAACAGATTATTGAAAAAAAAACCCCAAACAAAACATCCACCGAATACTAATACATAGAAGCCTTCACAATTGCTCCTGATACAAGTTTCAATTGTGAAATACTGATTCAAAATGTTAAGACACTTGCTGCATAAAAACGGGTTTCTTCTAAAAATGGGCTGGATCCTCCCAAGTCAGACCCAAGCTTTCCATCCAGGAAA
Organism: Jacana jacana; assembly: GCA_013400555.1. NCBI lineage: Eukaryota > Metazoa > Chordata > Aves > Charadriiformes > Jacanidae > Jacana > Jacana jacana. The sequence goes on along the minus strand of VZTM01017852.1, from coordinate 16,495 downwards.
GAGTCGGCTCAGGTTTTTAGGGTCCATGGCCTGCTGTATGAGGAGGTTGACCTGCCCTCCCACGCTGAGCACGGTTCCCTCCTCAACTCCTTTCAGCTTCTCCTGAAGCCGCATCAGAACACGCTCAGCCACTTTGTTGAAGCTCTGGTCATCGCTGCTGGCAGAATAAGAACAGAAAAAGGGGTGCTCTAGGTGTGGATCCTGAACAACACGCACAACATTCAGTAAGAAAGCCGTAAAGCATGGCACAACATTCAGTAAGAAAGCCGTAAAGCATGGCACAACATTCAGTAAGAAAGCCGTAAAGCATGGCAACACTGCACAAGGGGGTAAGAAAAAAATCTGGCACCTGGCTTTTCTTTTACATTCTTGTGGATCAGCGTTGAGTGAAGCGCTGATGTCAGCCTCGTCCTCTGGTCTCTGCTGCAAATACAAAGCTTTCAAGGGGTTCATGGTCCAGTCAAAAAGGGGATCATAGAGCAGCACCTAGACACAAAAGAAATCTATTCAATTTCAACTATTAATCACAGCTAGTCCAGTGCTCTGGCAGGAAGGGAAGCAATTACTTGGCAACGCTCATGCTAACCACAGTATTAGAAAGTTAGGTGGCCTTTAAAATCCAGCAGAATTGGGCTAAATCGATTAGTAGACAATGCAACACCACCACTCCATTCGATCATTTCCAGGTATTTGTGGTGTTTGTACTGGGCAGGGTTTGGCCACTGAGCACCGTCTCAGCTGGGCAGAGGCCATTTTCAAATACACTTCTAGACACATCAATACGTTTGAAGGCATTGTATGTATATTGCTTTAAAAGTCACTTTAATTCTCATCTTTGTGACTTATGCAGAAAGAACTTAGTTCAATTGGCACTACTCACACCAGGAGTGTTGCACTGCAGCTAGAAGCGTTTAGATACTGAAGAGGGGAAACTGCATACGCCTGAAATGAACAGTGCCCATACAAAATGCAAACTGGTCTTGCGTGAAGATGACACGCATTAACAGATCTGGCCAGCACTACTACATTAAAATTAAACGACCCCCCCCCCCGAGTATTTGGTATAGTAATGCATACAGTGACAAAGACAAGCAACTTGAAGATATTCTGGGAGGCTACTGTCAGAACGAAAAAATGCTCACCTCTACAATAGTCAGCAAAGCGTCTTGAGAATTTCTCATAACAGCCATTGTTTTCTCACAGCATCTAGAAAATATTTGACTGTATTTTTAGGTCCTTTTCAGTAAAACGGGATGGTATTTTCATCACTTAAACAATGGATACTTATACCCTTTTAAAAGACCATTTTTTAACAGCTGAGTAACCTCTCCGATGCTTCCATTTTGGAAAAAAATAAATGGAGAGATGTAGAACTGTAAGACCAGAAGGAGACTGGATAGTTCACTGATTATAACCCCTATAGGAAAGAGATTACCCCTTTCACTGTCTGAAATGTTTCTAGACACAGAATTAACCACTGAGTTAACACTGATTGTTAACTGCCACGATGGCAGAATTGCTTGGCCAGATGGAAAGGTATGTGCCAGAGGTGCTCGGCAACGCGTCGGAGGATCTTGGTAGCGTTCCGGAACATGAAATGAGTAGATCCAGTAGCCAGAGACATTAAGCTTTTCTGAAATCTCTCCAATGAGTTTAGAAGCAGAAAAGGGTACCTGCATTCACTCCCAAGCTTGTGGAAGGAATATGAAACTTTCCTTATGAGTCAGGTACTCCAGTTAGACAGGGATTAGGGCCTCCTGCCTACTTGAGGATGAGAACACACACAACAAAGCGAACTATGTTCACACCCAGTCTTGAGATGACTTGTTTATGCTCTTACACCTATATTGTTAATTACAAGCCAGTCTGGCTGAGGCAGAAACAGTATCTGCACCAGGTGCCTTTTATACTGCATTTACTTCAGCTGGAGCCAAAGGATTGATGTTTTTCCTGTATTGTGGGACAAAAGTTTCAGAAGTAACACAAAACTGTGAATTTGCCAGCATCATCTTCAGAACAGAACTGAACAGAAACGGCAGTGACTGCTCCTTCACAGGATAAAGATATATTAGGAACTACTTATTCATGTTAATTGCTACCTTACAAAGACAACACTTATACGATGTACTTTTTTAAAGACATCCAATTTGGGGTTTGCAAGCACTGTGTTAACGAACATCACTGAAGTCTTGAGTGAGAGAAGTGTCCTGCTTTTTAGGGCTCTTTTGGGTCATTCACAGGAGATAGGATGGAGGTTGATAGAAACTCGGCCCTTTTAGGATTTTTTTGTTTTGCAGCTCAAATCTGTTGTGGGGTTTATATTTTGCACTTGCAAAGTGGTAGCAAATATATAGCTCAAAAGAGGAAAAAGATTTTGAAATGCTTACATAAAACTGAGCAGAAATAAAAGACAGAACAAAATGGTTCAAAGAAACTTCACAGCTCCAAATATACAGTATAGCTCTATACAGTACAGTTCTGAAGGAAAAAAATCCAGCCATCTAAATCAAGGGATGAATTCAGCTGTGGAGCCCCTGGAAGCACTGAACCATCCTGTATTCCGCATGAGGGTGAAGAATATGAAAAGCTGGGCTATGACAATGAACTTGTAACTAGTTATATAAATAACAGCGAGTGAGTCAGAAGACAGCATTTATGTTTGGATACTATCATCGAGAAACAGTCTCCTCTCAAGCATCAGAACTATTTAACATACAACAAAGGTAATGCAGAAAGTACCCCCCTGCTGCCTCCTTGCCCCAGTGCAGTAGGGCAGCACTTACCTTCTGAAGACCCCTTCCACGCCAGTGATACCCATTCCATCCACAATGTCCCTGGTTAATCTAAACGGAACAGTCTCTGGTGTGGGAAGGATTTTTCCTTGCTCAAAAGCAACCCCTAAATGGAAGGATAATAAATGTTTTTTAAAATGCTAAAATAAAGAAAACTTATGGTTCTCTTGCCTGTTCCACTTACCCAGATCTATATGCACTAGTTCCGCAGTTTGTTCATCTATCAAGATATTCTGAACGTGTCTGTCTCCAAGCCCAAGAATGTAGCCAACTAAAACAAAAAGGTAAGGGCTGAAACCATACTTAGATGGCATAAAAAATATGGAAAAATTAACAGAGAGAAAATTAAAAGTCAGTATAATACGTGCAAACAAATTAGAAGTGAGAATATTTCTTCCCCCGTGTATGCACATTACTCCAGTAAAGAGACAACGTCATTCCACTACTACAAAAAGAGAAGGTTAACTGAATGCAGCAGCAGAAAGGTTATTCTCACACAAACGTGTAGTTTTATCAACCCCACAGACTTCCTGCCTGCTCCCCTCTGTAGACAGGTTAAGCAAACAATTTCACAGCTTTAAAAAAAAAACAACAAACCCAAAGATGATAAAAAGCAAATGCATAATAAAATCAGGGTTTGTTATTACTACTATTATAAAAAAACCCCAAACTTTTAACTCACAGTATCACGTAATCCAGAAAACACAATTGGATACGATTCAGTCCATACTTCAGTTGGGGCAGCTCAACGATACCTAAATATTTCCTGAGTGTTTCTTAGAATCATAGAATCATTTAGGTTGGAAGAGACCCTTGGGATCATCAAGTCCAACCATCAGCCCTACTCTACAAGTTCCCTACACTATATCCCTCAACACCACATCTAATCTACTCTTAAACACAGTCAGGGATGGTGACTCCACCACCTCCCTGGGCAGCTGATTCCACTGGCTGACCACTCTCTCTGTGAAAATTTTTTTCCTAATGTCAAGCCTACCCCTACCCTGCTGCNTCCAAGTCCCTCTGTAGAGCATCCCTGCCCTCAACCAGATCAACACTCCCACCCAACTTGGTGTCATCTTGTCTAAGTCAGTTTTTAAAATCTCCAGTGATACAAATTTTAAGATCTTTCACGTAAGCCCATTTCAGTAACTTACTGCCCTTACCTGTAGAAACAAGTTTCTCTTATTGCCGTTTATACCTGTTACTGTTTTTCTATTAGCTGATGTCCATGGACAGCAGTAGCACTCCCACAAAAATCTTTCACCTAAATTCTGCTAAACTGTAGATTTACTTCTGGGTTTTTTTTATTATTTCATCAAAGAAGGGAGTATATAAACAACATGTTAACACCATGGCAGGGGGGTTGACCATTTTATGATCTAAAATAGGACATACTGAATGTATACAACCTACTATCAAATATCTTCCAGGGACTCAATACAGAACTGAGTCATCCAAAGAAAATCCACAATCCATGTACACATATTTCCTTAGTAAGACAGAAAAATCAAAGGAAAAATGCCAGAATTTAAATAACCATTTCATCCATGCCCAGTGATGCCACTACAAAGAAAGTAAAAGATTAAGCTTTTCAGCTCACTTAAAACATTTGAGGCTACAGATGAAATGAATAAAAGTTGAATCAAAACAACAGACTCAGTCTAGCAGAAACGTTAAAAAGAACTGCCAGAACCTAAAAACACAAACCGTTAATATGGAACAAAGAAACCCAGAATTTCAGTCATCTTTCTACTGCAGAAAGGGGAGTGGGGAGGAACAAATCAGAAATCTTAACTGCAAAAATAATGCTGGTGTTCTTGCTGGCAGTTTTTGCCCCCTACTGACATGTGACAAAAGCAGCATTGCCATTACCTGAAATGCTATAAACTCTCTGCTTACACGATGTAAAAAGGCAGTGTTAATAATCCGATATAATACCTATAGAAGACGTGGCCACACTGCGAGTGTACGCCAAGCGTTTTTCAAACCACACAGCTGGATCCAGGAACTTTTCCATGCAGAAATAACGGAACACAGGCTGAAAATTCTCACAGACGTTCATGAATATGTTGTATTTTTCTTCAAAGTGCTTCTTTTGTGCATCCTTAAAACACATAGTAAATGTTTTCCCCGTGACTGACTGCTTTGGAAGGAAATACATTCCCCCTTTCTACTCCCCCTCCCCATCAAAATCTGTACTCACTCTTTTCTTTCTCTGAGCTATGAATTAATGTAGTTTTCACAGCGACCATTAATGCACCCATTCAGCTGTTTTACTAAAAAAATCTATTTTCATACACAACTCATGAGTCACATGAAAAAATCCCCCCTCCCATTTCTTTGGTTCAGCAGGTGTATGTATTTTATAGGCATGTAGAGGTAAAGGCATCCTGTTGGGAGATACTTCCCCTTGTGCCATGTCCTGGTACTTTTGCTTATCTGATGGCTTCGTGTCACTGCCATTCTCACTCATTCACATGCAAAAGGTACACGAAGCCAAAGTTAAATATAATTTTATCCTGTTAATATTATACAGATTTAAAAGGAAATAATTTCTTGCACAATCGTGGCTATGTAAAGTCATGGGTAAACCTGTCTGCAGTTTTCTAAACGTATGATGAGGTGGTTTGTGGAACTAAACAAAACTAAACTAAAAGTCTAAAGATCTATTAATTCCATGCTACTGGTTATACTCATCATTATACACTAAAAGCATATATATATATATATATTTCTCTGTAAATCCTACCCCTCCAGTAAAGAATGAGAGCCAGCTATTAGTTGTTTTTGACTCACCATCATGGCTTTCTGACAATCATGAGTGGAGTAGTCTTTTGGCCTGTATCTCTTGTGAGCTCCCTCTTCGGCATTCACAAGGAACTCCCCGATGGGAGTTGTTCCCGAGCACCACTCCAAAACGCCGCTTCTCTGAGAAAGGGGAACCACCTGTAACAAGAAAAGCAGCGCTGCCCGAGGGAAGGTGATACACATGCCGCTATGAATACACACCCTGCAGATGGTGGAGGCCTATTTGTGTGTGTTCAAAAAGACACGAGGCCAAACCATCCAGCTGACCACAATATATGTTTTAAATACACATGCACACATATATAAAATGCACTCAAGGGTTTTCTACCAAATACTTGCAGTTTTTTTCCTAGTTCAGAGAACCTTCTGCTACATACTTCAGTACAACTTAATGATTCTACTCTATTTGCGTGTTGTGTCTGTATTCTAGATGACCTGTGATTGCCATCAGCTCACTGTGCTTGAAGGGGATAATACAAGCATTGTGCAAACTGCACGTAAAAGTAAAACCTGGACCAAAGACATGGTGGCTGCATTAACATCTTAGGCTTGTCTTAGTCTGGTTCCCACTCTAGGGAACTCATTTTGAAACTGGCAGTAATAGTTACCTCAATTACTGTAGCAGCCAGAATCTTGAATGATCTCCTGTCCTCAGAGAAACAGCTACTGCCCGTTTCCTTCAATTTCCTTTTCTTATGGAAGTCTCTTCATCTCATAATGCAACCCCTATTCTCTTTTTCCCTGGTCTCATTCATTTTTACACACATAAGAACCTGAGTCTGCATTGGAAATTATTCCAAAAATCTGACTAACTCCACTTGTGAGTTGTTAAAACAACGCTAGCAATTCAGGTAGGCTCCTTTAGAGACTGTGGAGTGCATGTTTCTCAAAGAGAAGAACTTTTACTTAGAGAGTAGTTATTCAGAGGTCACCTTCACAGCTGTAATTACAATCCCAAACACGTAAGAAAGGAGAAGGGGAGAGTTCCTGTTCAAATACATTTTTTGCATTTGCAATAAGAATTTATTGTTGTAGATTCTCAATTCCAACAGAAACAGTTTCTGCAATTCAAATTCAGCATGAACACACCCCAGGTGGGGCTTCTGGATACAACTGTAAGGAACACTGCAAGACTAAAATCAATTCTTAATCATTCAAGGAATATTGGTAGACTAAAATTAATGAGAATTCAGAAACAATATTGTATGCTCAAGTTTAATGACGAGCAACTTGCAATTCAAGGATAGTGCATGACTTTTTTTTCAGCTGGAAGTTCATATAAAGAAAACTAAAGAGAATTTAAATACATATTGGGTATCAGATTTTTTTTGAGGATTTGGATTTTGAAAAAAAAAATTGTTGTAATTATAATAATTAAATTGTATTAGTTGCTTATTCCATACCTTAAGGAGAAGTGATTATTTTAAGAACACATTTATACTTTTATATTGTCTTAAGAAGAGCAGAATGGAGAACTATGCTTCATTGGTAGCATTTACTCCCCTGTGGCAGCAGCTCTTCAGGTTTACCTTGTATCTTCGGATAGTTAATTTTCTCTTCCGTGTTTCAGTGTTTTGCTGCAGCAATGTATTGCACATCTGGAAAACCTGCTGCATAACAGCATCTTGTCTCAAGTCATCATGCCCCTTTAGCATAAAGAGGAAAAGCAGTTAAAGAACAATTTTCAGCATCCAACTGCTTGTTCAGTAACTTCGTAATATTTTTTAAATTCCACAAAACACCAGTTACTTTTCCACAGTCATCACCTGTAACAAAACGTAATTAACACTTGTTTTTTCTCTGTATTTCGTTTTCTAATAGTGCTCAGCTGCTTAAAAAGAGCCATCATTAACTTAAATCATCACCTTTCTCTTCTTTTTTTGACAAATGTTATTTGATTAAGGTTTCAGTCAACCTTCATGCCTTATGGCTCCCTTTTAAAAAACAGATGCTTCATTCATCATATTTAGCAACCCAGCACCCAGCTGAAGCAGCATCAGTTGGTACTGCAGCTCTGGTTACTGGGTGCAGATCCAGTCATTTGTGCTTCTCTTTAAAACTTTCAAAACTACCTCAATACTTAACAGCCAAACAGCTTTCCCTCAGCAGCTACCGAATGCTTACATTCCAAGACAGAATGAAATCAATTGAGGTTGAAGAGAAATAGTTTCTTTTTAGAGATTTGTGTTTCTGTGTGCGTGGTTTTGATTGTCTCTTTTTATATGGGGAAGGAATCAAAAAGGAGGCAGTTAACACAAAATGTTGATGGCTTTTATTTGCTGTACACTCTAGGTCACTAGTTGAGACATGACCATGCAAGTCACAGGTCTGGTAGCTGTGAGGGAACCTACTGTATATTACATACATTGCTGAAACAGACCGACAGAAAGATTTAATATTATCACTTACTATTATTATTACTACTTTGTAATTTCCTTTATTAAAACATTCCTGAACGGAGAAAACTTACAATGAACCGTGAAAAGTCTGCTCATGGTACAGAAGTGATACATGAAAAAACTGACATGAGAATTTAAAAAAATTCCTACATGCCAAGTCTCTGAGATGTCATTACAACTGACACAACCCACCTTAACCAGCTGCCTCCTTTCTTTACCATCTGTTCCTACACAATCGATTATTTTAGGCAGATTCATGCCTCCTGCTAAGCGAAATTCTGGCTTAAAATACTTTATTGTCACCAAATTTTCATATTGTCCTGTGGGATCCACCTGAAATGACAAATTAAAATTAATATAAATATTAACTCCTAAATATTACTTCACTCAGAGAAAGTGGTAAAGAGTTGTTTGCAAACACTGTTGGCAGACTATATGCCAAATACTAATATAAGCATTCCATCATCTACAAGGATAATACCTACAAAGTCTGCAAAGATAAGGTGAGCAAAGGAGTGAGTGAGATTCCTCCTTGTTCACCTCACTGGTAGAGGGGAGGTGGTGCTGCAGATTTCCACTAGGCAAGCTCTGACAGCATTTCAGCCTCTGCCAATGAGCATTCTCCCAAGAAAATGTCCAGGTACAGTTGGGGGGCACTGGGCTTACATGAGGCTGCAAACAGACCCAACCTACAATCCTAAAACTGTTGCCATCTACAGGTTCTGTATCTTCAGCCATCCTCCAATAGCCTTATGCCATAGAGCAACCCTACTTACTCCGCTGTAAGGAAATACCGATCCAAACCTTTGCATCACAGACCTCCAGCTACTTCAGATAGTTCATACCGGAGAGGAAGAAAGGCAAAGAAAAGGACAATCAAGTTGTACAAAGGAGCAATGCCCCGAGCCAACAGAAGCCCTACAAATAAATGCTACTTAGCACAGGTTGCAATTACTGGTCTCTGAAGTCAAATGGCATAAAACAGTCCCTTGACTTGTTTTAGACAACTTTACAGACATAGCCTGAGGGACTTCCAAGACAGCGAATTTTGGTTTCATAACATTTAAATCTTAGGTAGCAGGCCCAAAACAGCAACTCCACCCTCCTGAAACTAGGAAGTTTCCTAGGTAGAATGTGTGGCACTGAAGAATGAGTGCCTATGCAATCATCCAAATCAACCACTTACAAATCAACCACGAACAGGAATGGGTCGTTCACCTTTACTGAATAGTAAAAGCATACAAGCTGGCTATTTAGGAAGAGCAGAAGAGGCGTATCTATTAATTCTCACACTTTTATGGGCATTTTCTCCCTGAAACTCTGAGATAGCACCTAAAAACCAGGAGATTCAGATTCCCAAATCCTCTCTGTGATTTAGGTAGCTCATCACCCTTTTTGATAATGAAAGACTAGTCAGAGGTAACAGTGGCAAAACCATCTGCAGACAGTAAGCCACTACCAAGCAAATATAAGACTTGGGGGTCAAAGTCTTCTAAAACCTAAAGAAGCCATCTCACCCTGCATCTCCCACCTGACAGGGAAGTACCCTTGGCAGGCCAACCTGTAAAGAAGATGGGAATTTGATGAAGAGATATATGCCCTGACTGCAAATTCGAAGTTGATTCTATGATTTGATACTATAGCGCATATTAAGTTTAACTTCTCACCTTAATTTCCATGGTGGGAACAACAACATCCTTCAAGTTCTTCAGTTTAATAATTGGCTGGTCAGCTGGAATACGTATTCCTTCTGTATTTAAAAGGAATGAATATTTTTAAATTTAGAACCATAAACATACACCAAAGCTCAGAAAAAACGGCTTATAATGCTTTTGGGACCCAAAACCTCACTGCATACTTCTGTAGAGCTGATGAAGATGACAACAGGACCACTGGAGTTCTCTAGAGTTTCATACTAAGGAAGTCTAAACCTTACATCGCAAGTTAATTACCACAACTTTTAATCCAGACTCAATTCTACCTTTATCCAAAACAGGACACAGTGCTAGCATAGTAATTACTTTAACTGAATACTAATATTTAGAAATATACTTTTTCATCCAATAAAATACACCTTCACTTAAAAATAAAGATAATTGTTCCAAGACTTACTTCTGTTAAATTTCCATGGACTAGCATCTAGATTTGCTAAAGTGATGTAAGCATCACAAAGTGTTTCAACATCTCTAACCATATCAGCTCTCTGTTTTCTTACAATATTGATGATGTTGCAAGCAGCCTTCATTCTGTCCTAAAAAAATCCAACAGAATACAAGTATCAGATCTTGCAAACTACACCTTATAAGATTAAAGATGCATCTTAACATGCAGTCAAATAAGTACATTTGAGACACATCCTGTGAAAACAGAGAAAATTGCAATAATGAACAGCCCTTTGTGATACGAACAGGAATAATCTGAAGAAAAGTTCTCTGTTGTCTACCCTGAGATAAAGAGCAAAGTAAAATATTACTGAGGATGGAGTAGGAGCAAATCTGTCCAGGCAAAGTGCAAAAAATCTTCAGAAAAAGAAGGTTCAGGCAGACCTGAGAGAAAGCCAAAAAAATAGCCACACAAAAACATGGTATAGAACTGCATCAGTGTTGGGGGTAGGACAGTAACAACAAACAGCTATGCCAGGTCCATAGAGAAGGGGGAAAGACAGGGCGCTAATCTACAGATGAGATGACTCCAAAGACAGATTCCAATAAAAATTAGGCAATAACAACATTAACATGAGGCCACAGTTCAGTATTATCCATCATCATGTGTTCTAACCTATAAAGGTCATATAAAGGAACAAAAGATAAACCGCACGTGGCCAAATACTTAGAACAGATGTCATCACTTAAAGCAGAAAAAAAACTCAAATCAGTACGTACTTTTAACAATAAACCCACTCAGCTCTTCGTTGCATCTAAAATGCCTTTTACAGAATCACACATCAAGGACATTTATCACAAAACTCTTCACAATAATTAGGGCTATTTGTTTCGGGAAACGTTAACCACATTTTCTTCAACTCCATAATTACTTCTTTCAATAATAATTACCAATGTATGCACAAAAGAAGTACTTTTTAAAATTAAAAGCGCTTTTTTCCCTCCTACTCTTTCTTAACAAAAGTTGGCTGATGAGCTCTACATTAATATACCCTTGGACACAATATGTTTCCATTTTTTAACAAAAGCAAAAGGACTGAATATGTTTAATAGAACAGATTTTTTTGTAGTCACCTCATCAAGCTGGGAGATTTTTTTGGGTGCATTCTTAATTAATGTATTTCTTCTTATTGCATCTGGTTTTGTGAGGAGTTCATCTTTGTTAGCGTTTGCCAAAGCTAGTATTATGAACAAAGTATGATGTGGATGATCCAGTGAAATTCTAGACATTAGCTGTGAAGAAAACCAAAAAGATCCTATCATTGAAAACTGTAGAGAAGAATAAAAATCTACTTAATTAACATTATTAATTCTATTGGACTTCTAAGGTCCCTAATAAGAAATAAACCACAATACTTAGATGGTATTTCTGTGACTAAAATACATTCAAAGTATATTTCTATACTTGCATAAGATGATTCTTCTACTGTTATACAACAAGAAAATCTATTAAGCAGCAAAGACCAGCATTCCTTATCTTCAACCCCTCTTCTCCCACTACACTGATTTTGCATCACTCATTTAGCTATAACCACACAAAGGAAGTTACATTTTGTTAAGAAGTATTCACTACAGGCCACTCAATATTTCTTTAGATACGAAAACATAAATTACATTATTCAGAACTTCATGAAATCCTAGACCACCCATCATCTTGGTTCCCATCCGAGCAGCCAGTTGGTACATCAGAGGCAAAAACTTGTATGAAGGGATCTTCTCTGCATTTTTCTGTAGCAGAGAAAATTCAGTTAGAAAACTATACTAAATACCAAAAAAGAAAAATTTATTCATAAAATACCAGATACTACTTTACAAGGTAAGGGCTAGCAATTTTGGGTTTGTTTTTTTGTTTTTTTTTTTAAACTGAGAGTAATCATTGCTGCGTGATCAAATGGCAATCCAGTAACTGTAACATCGTCTTGGTTCAAGCCTCCTGAATGCTAAAAGTCCTTCATAAGAAAATGACTATTTTTTCTTCTATCAGAGCAGTGTACTGCATCCAGCTCTGGAGTCCTCAGCACAAGGACATGCAGCTGCTGGAGCGGGTCCATGTGAGGGCCACAAAATGATCAGAGGGCTGGAACACCTCTCCTATGAGGACAGGCTGAGAGAGTTGGGGTTGTTCAGTCTGGAGAAGAGAAGGCTCCAGGGAGACCTTATAGCAGCCTTCCAGTACCTGAAGGGGGTACAGGAGAGATGGGGAGGAACTCTTTTACTAGGGAGTGGAGTGATAGAATGAGAGGTAATGCTTTTAAGTGGAAAGAGGGGAGATTGAGATTAGATATCAGGAAGAAATTCTTTCCTGTAAGGGTGGTGAGGCACTGGCACAGGTTGCCCAGGGAAGCTGTGGATGCCCCATCCCTGGAAGTGTTCAAGGCCAGGCTGGATGGGGCTTTGAGCAACCTGCTGTGTTGGGAGGCGCCTCTGCCCATGGCAGGGGGGTGGGAACAATCCTTAAGGTCCCTTAGAACTCTAACCATTGTATGCCTTGTAGCCAAGGTATGTGAAGAACAAGGTGACAACAGTGAAAGATCATAAGATATCATCATACAGATGCATCAAATTAAATGCTAAATTAAATTGAGTTACATTAAAATGCATTGAGAATTGCAGCAGTCTGATGAAAAACTAACTGATGAGCAGTAACTGAAAAAAGCAAGTTTTGAGGGAAAAATTAAGGAGATACATAAGGAAGCGTATTGCACAGCACAATAATTCACCTAGAAACACAGGAGGAGAAAGAGAAGATAGATAACAATGTCAAGCATAAGGAAAAGCAGCAGCAGGCATATACCTTCATAATTTCATTGACTTTGTCAACTCCAGAATTTTCAAGCCATAGGGAACAGAGTCGGAAGATCCACATATCATGTTCTTCTCCACTTAGTAAGCAGTTGATATAGTTCTTCACTGCTTTACACAGGAAACGTTTGCGATCCTTAGTCAGGGCATCCATGGCATATTCATCCAGTTCCAGTTCTCGCTTAACCTTCACTGTGTATCTATGTGAATAGATGTTGTTTTTAAACAATACATTATCTCTTAGCGAACATACAGCAAGGCCATCCCTCCTCCTCTTAATAATTTAACATTTTTTTAACTTGTTTTGTACATACAAGCACAGTAAAATAACTGAGAAACCAATTGTAGGAACTTTGGTGTATGGCCACATGGAACCACCACTCTAAAGTAAATTTTCAGTGTCTTCCTCCTTTATAATGATTTCATCTTAATACTGGTGCAAATGGGAATACCCAGCATAGATAGTTTGTGTAAAGGCTTCAGTTTCAACAGCTGAAGTTCAGTTTGTTCCACTGACTTACATCTGCTTTTACTAAATCTTTATGAATTCTGTATTAAGACGAATTCTGCTCTTTCACCAAATCTGTACTGGAAAAAAAATCTCAAACTCATTTATTTTTACTCTGTAATGTGTTCTGGGTCAAATAAACTAAATACAAGCAGAGAATAAATCTGAGTTCCGGCCCACGACCATCCATACTGTTTAACTGTTGTAACACACCTTGGCTTAGCTCTGGCCCCCACGAACCAGACCGTGTTCAGGCACAGTTCAGAAACTATTCATGACAAGCACTGCACATTTGGCCACTGTGTTGTGGAGAAGGCAAAACTCAGCTGCAGAGATGTGACCCATGCTGTAATGTTTCCCAGAGAATCAGTAAAGATGGAGCCTTTGACAGCCCCACAGTAACCACCTCTCTATTTGAATGTTCACCTGTTTGTCTGAACTTTATGCTCCCTGATAAGGCCAACCTCCTCCTTGGCCTTCTTTAGTAATGCCTGCTTATTTTCAAACTCTGAGGATTTCATGTAATTCTCAATTCGCTGGTACTGATTATCTGAGAAACGAGCCAAAGACAGGAAAGCCTTCATCTTTCCTTTCTTCAGCTCATCACTGCTGTCTCCACCATGGCTTGCAGCAATCTCCACAGCCTGAAAGGGAAGTTATAATAACGATGAGACTGATAGATTAATAGTGCTGCATAGCATTTGATCAAACTATTATCACAGAAAAGCTGAATCACTGAGGTTGGAAGGGACCTCTGGGGGTCATCTTGTCCAACCCTGCTGCTCAAGCAGGATCACCCACTCAAACAGGTTATCTAAGGTTGCCTATGATGAAATATATATGCACACAAAAAGAAAACCTACCAGGCTGAATATTTTTCTCCTAAGTTAATGTAATCTCTAAGAAGTGTTTCAGTGCAAGCAGTCAAAAAGTTTATCCTGTATGAAAGAGCTGTAATAACCATGCAGGAGTCTGCTACAGCTGTCTATCTTTTAGAAGAACTAGATGTGAAGTTTCACAACAGTTTTACAACCTCATATCGTAAGATGGTGAAAAAAAAATCGAAGACAGTCCAAAAAGTGCCCAAAAGAAAAGGAAATTCTATGTGAGAGTCATTGATTGAAATCACCCAAGGGAAGAAAGCACGTAGAGAGTAACAGAGAAAAGCAACAATGTAGAGTTTCACAAATTAGCATGAAATAAAGAAATGCAGAGTGGACAAATATTAATAGAAATATTTCTACTACTGCCTAAGAGTTAAAAAACCCCACAGTACTTTGAAACACTAGAACAAGATTTTCCAACACCTGCGAAGAGAGTATTACAATTACATCGCCTGTACTGAAAACACATGAAGTGAATGATCTGTCTTGAGAAGGAAAGGATGAGCATGGAGTGGATTAGGAAAGGGAAACTGGACTAGTAGTTGTATGCACTTCTAAGCCAATAATTTATACATGTTTCACTGTGAATTCTGTAAAGCCGTATTCTGAATATTTTAGAAGATTACAGAGCTACACAATATTATGTGAAACTATATTTTTATAAGAAACCATATCTTCTATCCAGAAAAAATAAAATTGAAAAATGTACTTGACATTTTAGCACATCATCATCTCAAAGACTGCACATTTCAGAGACTGGATGCACCTTTTTTAAGTATTTCTGCATGATGACTGTAGGGTTTTCCAAGCATGTTTCTGCTAACCAGGTTCCACACAGCCTCAGGCACTCTGTATACATCAGCTTCAGGCGAGGATCATTCTCAACCTTTGGGAAAGCAGGTTTTGGGGAAAAAAGAAAAGAGAGGGAGGCATCAAATAAAAATACCTTTTGCATGGGAGACAGACAATTTATAAAGCCTTTAGAACCTGAATATAATGCAATCACTCGGCTGTATTACTTGTAATGTAAGAGTCATTTACCATCCACATCTACAGTAGTCTATACCCTTAAATCCCATTCACATTCTATGTTAAACTAAAGGACAGCACATATTTTAAAATACCTGAGAGTTTGAACAATAAAAAACAGAATAAAAGAATCTGAAAATGTAATAAAACTAAAAATTAAATAAATTCACAGTATGTTTCCAGAATTGGAATATCCCCACTTAGTCTGAAGTACCATAATGCACTCCACAGGAAACACTCAGGAATTGTGGTAACTATGTGTAATCATTAGATTTTTCACACAGACCTCTACGTGGAAACTTAGTTAAAAGTGCTCTGAGAAAATGATGGAGGAGTTTCCAAAGACCTTGCCTCC
>VZTM01017851.1:14561-27650 GCA_013400555.1 Jacana jacana | reverse complement strand
GTAATGGGCATCTGTGTGGTTTTAATCAACTTCATACCATGCTGGAGGAAAAAGAAGGGCTTGCTTGAAGAGGGATCTGAAATACACTGGTTATGGTAAAAAAATATATTAGTTTCAGTAGGCCGCGGAAGGCTGTCATCAATTAATATATTTGTAAAGGAAATGCTTCCCTTTTCAAATATAGAGGACACCTCTAGCTCCCTAAAGTAGTCTTCATCCACCAAACTGTTCTGTTCACCTTTAAAAAAGAATATCCATAATGAGTTTTTGTAATTTCATAATTTAGTGGACAAAAACATATACAATANAATATTTATATATTTCATTGAGCATGAGTTGTTTCTGTCATTTTGCTGATGAAAAGTCCATCAGAACTGATGAAAGGGAAAATATTTGGAGCTATGCAAGTGTTCTGGAGTTTGAAATTACAAATTCATAAGGCAAAGGCATTTTCACATGGCAAGGATCTGCAGTCCTCCTCACAGATTTCCTACTGAGGTGTATTTAAAAGCCTTCTGAGTACTCCATGAACTTTAAATTTCAGCTGACCTACATCTTTGCATTACTGCCCTTGATCTCTTAAATGCTTCCAATTCGCTTTTATAATAAAACGCCACCAAACTTCCTATGACATATCTATTCATTTCAGAAGGCTGCATAATTTAAAATATGCACCAGCAGCCTTGTAAATTCAAGTGAAATCAAACATACTTTGGAAAGAATTTCAGTCATTTGCTATAAATAAATGGGAGAGGCTTGTGTTAAACAAACATGAAAATTAATCATGTGCTGTAGGATTGCTTCAGATGCTTAAGTATTCAGCAAACACTCTGAAATATTTAAAAAAATTAATACTGTTGTATTATCAACATGTTTTTCATTCAGCTCTTAGATATAAATATACACAGGTATTCGGCCATTCATGATCTGATCACGCGCTATTTCAAGTTCAATATGATTTATTTACCTTTCTGAAAAGTATTAAGAAAGCCTGTTTCTTCACATTCTATATTTTCAAGAGAGTTTACTGTTTATGCAGGCTGGTCACAGTTGGGTATAATATATCTATGTGTCAGAAATTGGAACAGGCAGTAGACATTATAGATGAATTGCCAGGAAATTACCCCAAGTGTGCTGACTTCCCAAATTCCTTCAAATGACTTAACAGGCTTGACATGGCAGCTCAGTGTTCAGTTTGCTTAGGGGACTTTAGAAGAATCAGTGCTTCCAATCCATTGCTAAGGTTTGGGTTTTCACATTTACATACCAATAAGGAGCTTAGGGATTCTGTAACTGGCAAAGAAAAACATCTAAGTCAGTATTATTGCAAATAACGGTGTTTAAGTTAATTTGTACTATTAAATTTAAAAGCCTTTATTCTTCTAAGAAAAATTAGATGGGCAGATCATATTACTACTGCTGAATTGTTGATAAGCAGCATCACCTTTGATCTGAAAGGCTTTTGGTTCACGGCAGCACTGGCGGTAGCAGACACGCTCATGCTTGATGAGACAATGAAGTGTGTAAGGGTGACAGGCTTTATGGCAAAAGGCATCACATACCTTCCACAAATCACTCATTTGTCTAGTTCTGCATGGTATAATTCTGTGACCTATGAAATTAAAAGCAGAAACCTTGATTTTCTCTTTATAGCTCTTTGCATCATCCGGGATCGTGAATGGCTGTCAGACTCTCATCACTACATGAAATTAAAGGCATTTTGCAAGCATAGCATCATTCTGCTGAGGTTAGGGAATTCTCCTCTAATGAAACACATAGTGGCCTAGCATCTGGGAACTCATATAAACAGCTATGAGGTGGATACAATAAAAAAAAATGTTCTTGATTACATTAAATTTACACTCACTACATTTCCTGGTATAGCTTCCTTTATATTAAGAAAAAAAAAAAAAAGCAAATGGGAGATGTCTAGTCCTAGTGAGTGATGGGAAAATGGCCTCCAACCAGATTCTTCTAATTTGGAAATAATCAAACTTAAGGTGTGTCAAACTGTTAATGTTGCAACTGAAATGTTATTGATGTTGTTAGAGCTTGGCTGATTTCCAAAACAACCATAGTCTAAAAATAGAAGAAAAGTAACAGAACTGAAAATTGCTGAAAAATTGTACCACATTAGATAGACTGCTGAAGATACCAGGAGGTAATTGGTTTGACTATACCAATGTCCCTTTTTTACTATGATATAACTATGCAGCAATTAGGTTATTCTTGTAAATGGCAGGGTGACTACAGCTGCAAAAAGACATCACTGCCATCTTCTGGTAATAGCTCACTTGGCTTGTCAGCAAGTGGGGGTTTATTTATTTATTTATTTATTTATTGTTTTTTGGAACACTATACAGGCAACCAGGGGTTTTTGTTTTCAAGACCAGTGAGATGTAAGCATTGCGCTTTAACATTTTGAATTTATTTTGATCAATAATTTTATGCTGCTCCAGAATTTTTGAACCTCTAAATAGCTCCTACTGCTGAAACATTCTTAAGATTGATTTTCCTTTGTTATTGTAGATACCATAACTCCAGAAATGGGAATTTAATAGTGCAATATTATATTATGCTTCTGTCCCAAAGCATAAGCTACCTACTGATTGAGTGTATGGAAACAGAAATGTTACAATAAAATTAATTAAGGTCAAGTTCAATTGAATGTCAGTGATGCTAATATGATCACCCCCATTTATATTTGCTGAGGACCTAGATTGTCTACCCAGGTTACAGTTACATATATGTCCATGTGACAAAACATAAAATCCACTCTCTGATTCCTTTAGATCCTTTGGTGTCTCAGCGTTACCTCTGACAACTTGGTGGATCCTGATAATCACTAATCATCAAACAGAAATAGAACAGCAGCAGTCTGTCTTGCTCCAGGAGATGTAGCTTGATTTGTGATACAATCTCGGCTCATCTTTAGCATCAAACATTGTTACTAATAACTAATAATGCTACTATTAATAACTACTACCAATCTTACTTGATGAGGCATTAGTAATGTTCCCTCCTGGAGAGTAGGAAAACACCTTTAGTATAAAGGGAAACTAAGGGATGTGATTTAGCTGCTTTACAAAATGTAATACTCATGCCCATAAATATTTATTTGGAAACCGCTTTTCATACCTTTGGAATTTCCTCAGGTACTAATTTAAAGAAATGTTTTTTTTCCCCACTCAAAAACATGGCAATTACTCGGTTTACCATAACCTAACAAATAGATACATATATTTGGGTGCAAACATAGACATAGGACAGAAGAGTACAGACTGCTTTTGAACAATGTTTCACAGATGGGAATCTCTGTGTCCACACAGCAACAGTGGAGTATTTCGGGTCACCCATTCCATGCAAGCAAACATAAAGTTTCCAGTGTAATGCGAAGCTTGACAGTCAACACTGAAGTAGTGAGATTGTGAAGGTTCAAGAGGAGTTCCAGAAGACACTAAGTACCTTGTTACTTTGGTCTTTCCAAAGCAGGCAGTGGGGATGAGAACCTGCTGGCCTTGGTAGATGTACAGTAAAGGCAGCTGCAGGGTTTCCATTAATTTCTGAAGTTTCCATGCCAGCAGTGAGTTACTCTTGCGATTCGGATGGCTCTTCAGTTTCCTTGTTTTTTCATTATTGTTCTGCACCCTGCCAGAAACTAAGCAAAACTTGGCCTAAATGTACCTACATAAGCAAAAGGTTATTTTTATGTAGATGCTGTCTTGATCGGCAGTAGCATCTCCTGATGCCGGTTACTGCACTAAACCGGCATTTGTTCCAGCTTGATAGGACTGTCCTGAGGTGCTGGGGTTAAGATCTGCTGGCCGTATAGCCATCTTTGGTCCTGGCCCCTACTCAATGCACTGCAAAAGATGGTGAGCAAACATGGCAGATCCTGCCAAGGCACCCCCTTGCCTGTGCTCGTTTCCACCTTGCTGAGCTGCAGCCCCAGCCCCAGCATTTCTACTTGTCTGTTTTTTCAGAAGGGAAAATATATTTCCTTTGTACTTTTTCTGTATTGAAAGCCCAGCCTCTATTTTCTGTCTATATGTTTAAGCATAAATCTTCCATTCAAGTGCTCACAGCTACTGTGAGAGTAATATCATTCTTGGACATATTTCCCTTTCAAAGCAGCCAGTCTGTCCTCAAATGAAGAGATCTGAGATGGTAAATTTTTAAGAATCATTTCTTATTGGAAGCAGAGCTGTTTTCCATAAACGTAGGAGCCAACCGTCTTTAAACCCAGAGCTGGAGAGTAGGTTTTCACTGTCCATTCATGCCAGTGACAGATGCCTGGCAATCAAGAGCTGCTTGTCAGCTCCCAGACAGGAGGCACAGAACGTACACTTCTGTTAAAAGAGCAGAGAGGCTGTTGGTTAACACAAGCTTTTACGATGAAGTTGGCACACGTTTTCATACAACGTCACTCAAAACCTTTTGCACCTCAGCACATCCCCCAGCTGTGAGCCAGCTGGCGATTGCGAGGGAGGAAGAACTGAGGTACAGTAAAACACTTCTTGTTGTAAGCAATTTTGCAGAAATGTAGTTGCAGCTTTAAAGAGCCCTCCTAAAGCACACATCTCTTTCCCTTACCTGCTGTTTTTTTTCATTTTATCATCCCACTGCTGATTCTGCAATTTCTGGTTTGTTAATATCCAGTGACTTTCTGAATGCTGATCCAAAAGGAAACTGAACAGAGAGATACAAAGAAATTATTATAGAATGGGTTTCCTTTTGCTGCTCATCCATCCAAGCTAGTTTTATGTTTACTAATCAGTACTTTCCAGGGCTTCTAGGAAATCAGGGTAAAAACCATGGGAATTCATTCTTGTCATTTAGCCATAAACATAGTATTAAAAGCAAATCCAGTCCCATCAATCAACCCTTCAGAAGTAACTTGCTGGAAGTCATAGGTTACTCTGCTCACTTGAGTGTTTTTGAAAATACATCCAAAATTAATGAAACTCAATTAAAATTGTTTTCAAAATTCATCCTGGTCCTGGAGTTTGCAATAATCTCTCCACCACAAAATGCAGCACACTTTAATCAATACCAGAGAGGAAGAGGAAAGAACCTGTAGCACAGAAAAATCAAAACTAACAGGAGAAATACTGGGAGATTCCTTATTTATTAACTTTTCTTTAGGTTTAGCAGTCCTTATCAATGAAAATGAAAGGAAAATTATGGAACCGCAACACGTAGGGAAATATGCCATAGCTATTACAGCCTAATGTCCTTTTTTAACACTTCTTTTTGTAATCATTTTTATACCTATACTCTGCTTAGAAGCCGAACTGTATTGTGGTACATTCCCAGATATTCTTAAGGATCCACAATCTTTATTTTTAGTACATTAACTTTAACAACTGATTAAAACGTCATCTTCCTCCAGTGGTTGTTTCTTTGCAATCAGTTCTAGTAGACTGGTGGCTAAAATAGTGCATAGGAGTACCAACGGTTCTGCTTTTCTGAGTTATTCATCAATTAAAGCAGGACCTAGAGGTCCAATACAGTTATTAGAGCCTCAATGGCTTAGCCTGAAGTTTTTCAGAACTTAAGATAGACTGGCAGTAATTAAATTAATGTGGGTTTGTAATGATAGCATTCAGCTTTTATTTCTAAATTATTTCCATACTGCATTAGATTTATTTCAAGGTTAACTATGATACACTGTTTTGCTTCTTGTGTTATTGTTTCTCCTGGTTTTACCCACAAATTTCAATGGGGAAAATAAGAATTGGCATATAAATTAACAATTAGAAAATTCATGTAGTAAGTTTGTTTATAAAAAAGTATTAAGCAAGAATAATGGTAGAGGTCTTGATGGTTCAGAATAAGTTTAAGATTGCGGATGATTATCTTGAAGAGAATGGACATGTGAGTGATCCAGGCCTAGTGACATTGACCAAAGTTTGAAGTTAGGCTTCATGGCCTAACTGCAAGGTTACTAAAGGACAAACACAGCTGCAAAAACAGGGAGCTGGAAGAGATAACAACTCTTGGATGTGGAATGCAAAACAATAGTACTGTGCAGGGCTGCATGACCTTCGCGTGGACAGTCTTAGTTATCCAATTCTGTACTGCTTAGTTGCTCGTGATAAGTGTAAGTATACCAATCAATGTAGTAGTTTACTCGCTTGATCACTGCTAAAGAGTATATAAGATGCTGTCTGGGCTTGAATAAAAGAGTCAGCTTATGATTACAATAGTCAGCTTGCTGTCCGATGATCTCCTGCATAAGATTGTTAGCAACTCTGAAAGAAGGACTCTACACTTTCTTTGTGAGCCAGATCATTAGATTATTTGAACCATCCTAACTGCAGTCTAGAATTTCTTTTCTTCCTTTCAGTCTTTTTCCTTTCCTGGTTAACTCATACATAAGTCAGGGTATGAATTAGAGCCCAGGGTGGTTGTCCCTCTAGTTCTCTGTCCACATATGCTTAATCATATGGTAGCAGTGGGATTAGCTGTGTGCTTAAACTTAAAATATGCTTTTGAGCCGGGTACCAGTCACTTCAGATGCTGGGAAGAAGAATATGGAGGCATTAGGGAGACTGTGTGATGACAACCATTTTAGTGGTCTGCAGAGCTCATTCATCAGGTGATTGTTTTTTTATTTGTTTTATATATTTTAAAACCTCATAAAATTTAAGACAGATCTGCTACTGTATCTACTAGCTAGTGGGATGAGAATTCTTAGGAACCAACTGTGGTTTCCTGCTACTGGGAACCATTCCTGCACTGGCAACAATTGGAGGAGTCTGATAAAACCAGAATACTGAGGGTTTTCATTTCTCCCGTGCAATATTATTCCATGATTATTAGGATATTTTTCCTTTCAAATATGTGATGACGCCAGCACCTTTCCAAACACTATTCAATTCTGCCATATATGATACAGCGCTGCTCTACATGTCTGGCTGTAAGAGACATGATGTCAGCTTTAGTAATACTTTCCAACCACATTATCTTGCTGCTTTTATATTCTGCTTCCAGACTTGTGGAATTCCTCATCAGCTACTAAAACATAATGTTCTAACTGGAGATCCATTGATCATTTTAACTGCTTGAGTGGCCAGAAGGCACCCTTCCTAATCACTATTGCTTTAATCATGATCATTGGACTAATTATGGGCTGATATTCTTGAACCTATGTAAAATGCTGAATCATTGAAAATAAAAATAATACTCTGCAAACAAATTGAATCCTAAAATTTCTTTATTCTTCAGTAAGAAATGAAAATTACAGCACCCTAGGAAAGTTTATTGTAAAAAGTAGAAGGTACAAAAAAAAAACAACAACCAACAAACAAGCACTTTTTTCTACCATTTCTTCTATAACTGCATGCCTTCAGATTTTTTTCAAATATCTTATAAAGCCGTTTGTTATAGATCTTTTATTTTAAAAAACATTTTGGTAATTCTGACATTTATATTAAAGACATAAAGATGCAAAGCCCCTCAATACATACATGCATTTTTTCAACATTTACAAATGTTAAGCAGATTTAGGAAGTGGAAAGTGACTACTGTTTGTTATGAACTGTATTCATAAATCTGCCTTGGATGGACTTACAGTTGATATGAGTAAATGACTAATGGACTTGAATTATTGAACTGTTTCTTGCAGTTCATAAATAACGCACTTTTCCTTAAAGCTGCCTGTATTTTGTATTACGAGCTTAGGGTCTAAAAGCTATTGCATCAGAATGAGTGTGGATTAAGAAGCTTTTTCAGAAACTGCCAGAACAGGAGGTGTCATATATTAAAAAACAAGCAGCATTTCTATGCCACAAGGAATAGGCACGTTCCTTATGACATGTTTATCTCTAAAATATGTTTCTACTGGAATTTACTATGTCACTTCCAGACTTGTTTCACAAGTTCAATGGACTGGACAAACAGTTGACTTTCCAACAGCATAGCTTCATAAGAATAGATATGAATATTTCACTGTGTGTCTCACTTATTGCAGTGTTCTTCTAGAACTGAGCAAATATTAATCAAACCTTGTGACACTCATTAAAATTGGGTATGGCACACAGGGATCATTTTGTCTGCAATTGAAATGTATCAGCCAGTAAGCACTTTTTTTTTTTTTTAATAGAATCCCACGGGATGAAATACATTTGTAACCTATTTCTTCTTTGTTCAGATTTCTCTTCTGGTGATATAAATACATCTGTTACTAGTTTAACTTGACTGATGATAAAAGGAACTTCATAACTTAAACCTACACTTAAAATAGTTATGTAAAAACGTTGGAAGGCAGCAAAGTTACTTATGTATAGCCATCTCTGTAAACTTTCATCTTGTGTAAGATTGCATAGAGGTTTAAACAGCTGTTTGTTTTAGAAAAGAGTTTTTCTTCCCGCTCTATATTTGTTTCTCAAAATTATTCTCCAAGTTGCATCAAGGGTTATTTCTTAACACTCATTTGTATTTTGACCAGTGAAAGAATTATTCTCAATTAGATATTATTATAAAATGTGAAAACTGTTCTTTTAAAGGTGGCACTGATGTTTTTGCTGATTCTTTTTTAATTTCTGTCTAAAAATTTGTGCAAACTCTGATCACCACTGGCTTGTGTGTGTGTAAACAACAGCATGTGTCTATGAGTGCTATCTTAATACAAAAATTACAAGGACTAACTTTGGGGCTTGCTGGGGCTTGGTATGGTGGTGTGGGCTTCATTCAAGAAGCAGACTACCACTGGACTCTACAAACAGCATTTTTGAAAGGGATGTACAAAAATAACTGAGTCCACAGCCAGTGTCTACAGCTATTTTCTCCCTTGCTCTTTGTCGTGGTTTTGACCAATCGGACAGATGATGACCCCTCCTCCCGCCCCAACTAAGGAAAAGAGAGGAAAGGAAAGGATTATGAGATTCAGGAGTTTAGATAAAAACTAAACTACTTTAATGAAATATCAATAAGAATACTATAATAAACAAGAAAAAGAAAAATTAAAAAGAATAGNATTTCAGACTTTAGTTAGTTAGAAGAGGCCCAGCTAAAAAAGTAAAACTACTGAACAGAAAATTGGTTTGTTTTACCTCAAACCAGGAAACTCTTCAATATACATTCATTCATTCCAGATTTATTACCAATGAACTTCCTAAATGTCATTATCTCCATTTAGACATGATGAAACTTGAGAAATGCTGTTGCACATATACCCCATTCTCTTCATCCAGTACATTTTGTCATTCTGTCAGATAAAGAAATGAGGTTTTTTGGCATGGCTTTATATTGCCATTTAAAGGCTCATGGGTCTGTTACCTTCTTCTGCTCACATTCATTTTTATTAGTAAATAACACAATGCTTTCCATTTGATTCATCATCATCTCAGATACGAAAAAATAGAGATTAGCAAATTTGTTTTAATATGTTTCTAAAAAGTACATTCAATTTCCAATGATCCTTGGAGGTTTAGCTAAGGCACCATCTGCTGGTTGTTCTGACAGCAGCTACTAAGAGAGTGTAATATCTATCATGGACATTTGTAAACATTTCAACCTCCTTTGGAGTAGGATCTTCTCTGACTTAAGGGTCAAAGTAATATTTGGGCAATACTTATAACCTTTTTTATGACTGATCTGATGCAAATGGTTCTGCATATGGCTAAAAATTTACCTTGGATGTTCCTTTCAGGATAATAAAAAACATATTCTGAATGTTTTAAGACTTAACATGTCTACTGTAGGTTTTGAAAATTTTTACAGAATTGTCCTCTGTTAGAATATTCATGAAAATTTTCTTTAAAAATTAAAACATGAGTCAACATTTCTGGTTTTTTTACATCTGAAGAGAAATGTTATATAATTTAACATTCCACTTCAAGCTCCTTTTTAAAAGGAGAGTTAAATTCTTTTCCATTTTCTTTCAGAACTTATTGTTACTATGACATACAATTGATTTATTTAAAATATAAAATAACAAAATCTTTAAACTTTGTTAGACAAATTTTGGCTGATCTGAATTTTTTCCTATCAGAGTTTTAAAACTCTTTTCTCAGGTCAGAAGAAAAACAAGTACTAAAATCTCACAATACTCTGCAGAAGACAGTGTCTTTTCTCTGCCCAGTTCTTCTACTGCTTGAGAGGGTGGTAAGTTTGGACACAAGCACTTTCTAAATTTAAGCATATCTAAATAATACAGTTATACCCAGAACATGTTAGAGAAAGGAAGACTTCTGTTTGCTTACTATGGTGTCTTAATCCAGGTCTGCTTTGTCACTCAAAAGATAAGGTCTTTTTGCATAGATTCCCCACAAAAGATTAATCTTGATTTAGCACAGGAATTCAGAAACAAGAGGTTAACAATTACTAACATACAAAATACAGTGCAACAAAAAGACACGGTCAAAAGAGATACTTAGCATGTACTGTTTGTAATGGCACTATTTGCTTTAGTATTATCTTAAGTATGATAAAGTTCGGCAAAGTTTTCCATCTGAATCAGGCTATAGTGAGTCAGAATTCCAACGAAAAGTATTTTAGAACCACTGTCGAGCAGAAGCAAAATAAAACAATCACTTCTTTTACACAATCTATCAAATTCTCATATTGGGTAGAACAGCAAACACTTAAAAGACAACAGCCATTAACAAATAAAACACTATGTCAGAATGGCTTGAGTACCTGGATTCAGGATTAGACAAGAGCTAATCAAAGCACGGATCTTCGGCACTGTACCAAACCCCTGTGACTCATCTAGAAGCTAGGAAAATCAAGGGAGACAGTTGTAAGTGCATGGAGAAAAACTGCCCTCCCAGTCTGCAGAAAATAAGCCAGGACTATTCCGCGATAATTACTCCAGTGTAGTGCCCTGCTTTCCACCCCATGGAGCCCCTAGTGCACAGAAACCATTTATCTGGCTCCGTACTTCTTATTTTCCCTCACTGGACACCATATATGACCAGTTAAAATACGTGACAGCATTGGCATGAATAAAAAAGTTCAATGGGAAGGGACCTACAGTGATCATCTGGTCCAACCAGGTTTCTTACCCAGTAACTTTTTCTGGGTATCTTCAGTACTCTGCCGGATCTGCAATAAAGACTGAAAGTCAAAGCTTTCTACTCCTGCTTACCTGTTACACTGCCAATGGTTTTGTCTTAAGACAATTATGAAGGAAAGATATTTTTCCCTAGGAACAAGCTATCACATAAGACATCTGTGTTTAACAATAAAAAAAANNCTTGTTTTAAAAAAAAAAAAAAAAAAAAAAAAAAAAAAAAAAAAAAAAAGAAAACACACAAAATCAGGGAATCTATTTCCACCATCAACTTTTCCACACACTCAGAGGTTTGCAGGAGGCTGGAAATCTCTGTCCTGCAGTGATTCACAGCACTACTGCAGGGCAGGGTGGTATTTGCACAGGGAACAAATGGCTGAAGAAATGCCATGAAGACGCCTGATTCTTACTCACAGAGGTGAGATCTGTGCTTAGAGGATCCCTGCTGAACAAGTAGATCAAATCAAAGTATTTTTGGCAAATGAGCATTGAGTATATCTATCCATGGTGCAGAGTTTATCTCTATATTTTATCAGAAAACCAGTGGTGTTTACAAATGTAGGGCTTTCATGCCCCACTGCTTAAACTACAAACTACTCAGTCTTCTCATTAAAAGCTTAAAGATATCCCAAACAATTTGCTTTGATTTTGGTCAAAATTCAGACCAGGACAATTTGGCCTTCTTCTGACATATATATATACATATACATACACACACACACACACACACACACACACACACACACACACATGCTCCCCCACCCCTTGTCTTCCTTCTTCAGTACTTAAATTGCTCACCTGTTTTTCTGGAGTGAATAATGCAATAAACTCAGTGGGAAAAAAACCCCAAATTTGCTACAGCCTTTGTACATGTTTCTTTTTTAAAGTTTCCTGTTGGCTTAGGCACATTGTGTTCCTCTGCATCACGTCCTTTTAGAGCCATATGTGGAAGCAATAAAGTCTATCCCTGCCTTCAAAGATATGGAGCATTTGTTTAGCTAAGTGACTAAGGAAAATACTATGAACTCATTAACAAATATGGCTATATGTGGTCACTTAATCACAGAGAGCAGGCTGCAGGACAGAGCACAGGAAATATTAGTCAGCACAGGCAATGGATAACTGTCAGTTACTGATCTCAGGATTTCTTGCCAGGGGAAGGCAGACAGCAGGTTAGCAATAAATTACATTAGGTCTGCCAGCAATTTCCATTAAGATTTGATTTCCAACCATAGAAATGTTTGCAGATATAGGTGATGATTGCTGACTAAATTCAAGAGTTTTCTTCCCTAAACACAAGATACTGCCTATTAAAGTCACAGCTTATGTGGAAAGAAAAATACACATAAGGAAAACTGCTTTTCCAAATGTCTTTTTTTCAGAGACACATAGATGTATACCTGCACTGCACGTTGGGGGTAGACCCATCTAAAAGAAGAGTAAAATTTAAAGATTCCTTTTAAAATACCTCTCCATTTCTTCTTTGTAATGCTTTAGTGTGCCTCAATCGAGAAGGAAGTGTTTTCCTTGCTCTGTGAATGTCTAATGTGCACTGAAGAAAGAGATCTATTTTGCAGGACTGTGAAGTGTACATGCCTTGAACATTTCACAACCAAAACATTTAATGGTAATATCTTTTTTTCTTCTTGGTAGTTAAGATGGGATTTATGTTTTCCTGACAGATTCTGTCCCGCATAAATAAGGTCTGAGAATGACTGGGACATCAGGCTAACAGATTTCCCTGTCCTGTGGAGAAAGACAAAGTTTAAGAGGGAAATAGGGCAAATAATAGGCCAATTATGCTACAGAAGAAAAACTTGAAAGGAAAACAGCCTTGTCTAGACTTTGGTGAAATGCATAAAATCAGCATCTGATTGGAATTTACATGCAAAGAGTTTCATTAAATATTGAAAATTATGATTGAGTTTTATAAAATCTGCTTTTGGGGAACTGAATTATATGAGTTTGGACCAATTTGCAAATATTTGTGACCTTTTTCTCTCAAACTCTTACATTTGGCAGGGATCAGATATTTTGGTGGGTGCTTTATTAATAACTTGTTAGATTGA
>VZTM01017850.1:14776-31280 GCA_013400555.1 Jacana jacana | reverse complement strand
CACCCCCCTCCAGGCGGTGCTTAATAGAGAAACATTAAACGACCTTTGCTATACTTTTTCCAAAGCACTTAAGTTTTTAAGTGATGATCCTTTATTTCTTTTTGTTCTACTGCATCATTATGGAATTACTGTCAAAATGCCTAGAGACGAGTGACATATTTTCTGCTCAGATGGTACATGTTCTGTGAATGAAGGGGCTGACTGAAGAATTTTTTCTTGTCCTTTTCAGTGTCAAAAAGATGTGGTGGATATGAGAATGTGGAGAAAATGAAAATGTTTTCTATATTTTAATGTGAAGATCTACACATATCTCTTAATTAATCAGGAAGTTATTTGTCTTGCCCTGACACAGATGAGGAATGTTAGGGAAATACTTTGGCACTCAGTATCAATGGACTGGTCACATAATTAAAGAAATAATTAGTCTATGGAATGTGGAGATTCTTTTAGAAAAAATCCTTGTGAGCTGCTGTCAAATTTTTTTTTTCAGCATAAGATTTGCTTAGAAGAGAAATATTGAGAGCTAGTGAGTCTAGGGAGATCTTGGAAGGAGTTGAAATCTAGGTGAAGAACCACTTCATGGATGGATAGCCTATTACTTTGTTATGTGACTGAGAAAAACTGTTCATGGGTGACATGATTAAATGAATGCCCATGTTCATAGTTCCTGGGTTCCTCATGAAACAGGGAAATCCTTTTCTTTTTTTTCAAAACAGATTTGAGTTTATCTGATGGAGTCAGGAAATGTAACTGTTTGGCTATGACTTCTGCAATTTGCCACAGAGCTGTAAGAAAATATCTATACAGCCTCCATGACAACAAATTTATATTTACTCTATACTTATATCTGGTAAGAATTTTAAATTCTGAGGATCTTTAGGATGTGACGACTGTAGGAAACCCACATTTGTCCTAAGGGTTTGCAGACCTGGGTGAGTTTGGCATGCCTTTATGACAGATATTCTATAGTTTATTAGAATTGAATGGTGGGCTTGGAGGCTCCGCTCTTCCATCTTTCATTCGATAATTTAAAAAACCACTTAATAGAGGTCTCTCTAGACCCAGTTTGAGTTTGTTTAACTTGAACATAGTCAAGTGGCTTTTGCACAAATGTATTAGTACCCCACTGATGCATATAAAAAGATTGAGAATTACACTTTCAGTTGATTTCTTCCTTGACAAGCATTTTTAAATTACCACTTGGCCTGTTTTTAATCAGCTTTGAATTTCTGTCAGGCTGAGATGCATTCTGTGTTTAATGAAGCAAATTGTTGATTAAAGTCTTTGGTATCATTAAAATTATTTGGCCCTCATTTTCAATTCTTTCTACCTCTACTATTAGAAAGTTATGCTGATTTGGAATGATGAGACCAACAACATTATTTGCTGCAGTCTTACTCTTTATTGTACTGTTTACACATCCTTTATTACACTAATACAATACACTCTTTATGACACTAGTGCAAATGTTTTTTATGGCATGAGCAGAAGTGATCTATATATTCTCTTGATTGTCTACGCTACCCTTACTTTTGCTATTCTGCTTGCTATTGACGTTTACTAACTTTTTCTTTCAGTATTTTTAAATATTCTCTGGGTATACGACCAAGTTACGCTCCTTCGCTTTTTATTTCCTATTCTTCCTTAGTTAAGCAGTTCCTTTTTTTGCTGCAGTGATTATCTCCTGCTGTCTGCATAGACATCAGTACTACTGTCCTACAGTTTCTTTGACTAGGATAAGGAGCTGTTATTTGCATTTCTTGTGAGAGTATCTCCATTCCTTTGCTCTGCTTTCTCTATGTTTATTCTAGTATGATCTCATATTTTCTGAGCACAGATAATAGGAATTGTACTCACCGTTCCACATGAGCTTTTTATATAGTGACACTAATAGTTTCTCCATCTCCACAGGACCATACCAACCAATATGATCTGGACTTGTTTTTTAGCATTACACTATGCTGTGGAATCACAGTTATCCCATGATTACCTAATGCCACAGAATACCATTCCCTTTTCTCACTTCCAGCTGATAAATTCCATTTCGCAGGAGAAATTCTCTGTATTAAGGGCATGACCTTGCATCTTATTCTCTTAAATAATATTTTTAGAACACGGGGCCTTCAAAGACAGGCAGTGTTCTACTTATTTTGAACCTTTTTCTCTGTAATATGGAGACTATCGCTCTTTTTTCCCTCATCACCAGATGTCATCAGAAGACTTCCACTCCTTGTGCAAGGATCATTTAGTGGAATTTGTAAGTGGCCTCAAATACTGTTCAGGAGCTCTGCTGATAAACTCTTCCTATTCGGATTATATACTTAAAGCTACCCATTTTTGTCTCCCCAAAGTCATTCTCTTCTCCATCTGACAGGGTTTTATTAATCCCTACCCTCTACAGCTGCAGTAATAAAATTTCTTACATGACATCCTATCAGATGATTTGTAGTAATCCAGAGGGATTAGATCAATTGCTTCTCATTTATCTGAATATTTATGTATCTCTTCATGTGAACAATAAAGAAAAGTAAAATTTGTTTAAACAAATGTCTGAATAATAACAAAAAATTGTGTATTAATGCAACCCCTCCCAAACCAGAACACACAATTTTTTATTTCTTTTTAAGTCTTTGATAGAAAAAAAAGGGGTTTTCTGCCAGAATTCCTTATTCTTTAATTTGTTGAATACATTGGAGTAGAGCTGAAAGAAAAAAAAAAAAAATCATTCCCTTTTTATGTCTTATTTTGATGTTTGGAAATCTGTCCTCATTCTGACTTGGATCAAAATCCAGGAATATTCACATTTGCTAGGAAATAGTATGGAATTTTGGCACTAGGAACATCCACCTGTCAGTCTGTCCTGTGGCCCCTGAAAGACCCGGAGCTTGTGGTCGTGGTACCCAGCAGGTGCTTTATTGAGGAATCCTAGAGAAGAGCTGGCAGGACACCAAGAAAGTTTCAAAGCTTGTTTGGTGGCAGATTTCCAATGGGATTTCATCACAATTGGACTATTTTAGTGAAAAATTTGCATTCTGAGGAAGTAAAATATTCCAGAAAGAAAAGATTTTCTCTTAATTTTCTAACCAGCTTTAATGTTAATTACTTTTGCTATGGAAGGAGGCAGATAATCTCTGTGCAGGACACAGGGTGCAAAGTAGAAAGAGTAACCTGGGTAGCTTTTTTTAAATTAAAATTTTTTTTTTCCTTCAGTTTACATCGGTTTCCTTAATGTGGGGCCAAATTTATGAGCTGGAACACCACAGTGAGGAGGAAGACAGAAATTGCATAGTGTTGGAAAACAAGCCAGAATGTAATGAGACAGACTGTGAGAATTTAAGCTGGCATTGCCTGCAGAAAAGACATAAACTGATGAATAACTAAATAGGTAGAGTGTAACCTTCTTCTTTTCCTTATGTTTACAAACCTTTCTAAATGTGTTACCTATGTCTATTTGCCTTTAAATTAAGCTGGTGGTGACTCAAAGGTATATCTCTAACACAGAAAACGATCTGCTCCCTTTTTTGTGGTAGATCCTTCAGCTGGAGCTGTAGAATATTAATACCTGTCTTGGACCTCCAGTGTATTTCTGTGTGAAATCCCCAAATTTGTGTTTCAAGTGTGCTGCAGGAATTAGTTTGAGAACCTAAAAAATCTAGATGCTCCATAAACTTTTACAGCTATTTAACAAACACACACTAACATCAGTTACAGCCCAGAATGTAAAGCTTCCAAATGGAAAGTTACAAGCAAAACAGTATTCAGTGCTTTGTTTCAGTTTTGCATCAAATTCATGTTTCAGAATATTGATATTTCTTTATTAAAATAATTTCATATTGTAATTCATAGTTAAAAAATTATTTTTTTTTTTATCCTGGTTAATATACATGATATTTAGAGTTTATGTCCTGAGACAGAAACCAGTCATTAAGTCACAGGAGGTATGAAGAAATATGTCCTATCGGCAATTTGTTCTGTATTTGTCAATGCCGGAATTTTTTTGTCTGTTCTAAATCAACCGGTGCCAATGACAGCGAGAGAAGATACCGAGTAAAAAAGACTAATGATCTGATCCAACCTGGCAGCTTTTGTGAACTTGTCACAAACGGAGGTGGGTTTATCCTATAGATAACAATGGCAATTAAACGTTTGTAAGTACAGCTTGACCTAATTTTCCTTTGATTTATGCAGCAGATGACAATGAAAACTAATCTGTGAAAACTATTGTTAAAACACAAGTATTGTGGAGTTCTAGAACAATATAACACCGTTTTTTCTCCTGTCTCCCAATGTCTCTGTAAACCTCTATACATGTGGAAATTTTCTTTTGTCTTTGTGTCTCCTAAAGCATGGTATGCTAACTGTATTGGGATTATGTATGTCACAGAATATATAATGAATATTTATTGACCTGTCTGCCTTTCTAATATATTTGTAAATGATATACTCAAATAACTACTGTACTGAGAGTTATACTGCATCTTAGAAATTGTGACTTCAAATGGGCTAAAGTATGTTATTTTTTTTCCAGCTATTCTTTTTCTCATACAATTTTTGTTTGGTTTGGGTTTTTTGTTTATTTGTTTGTTTTACTCTATAAAATACTGCATTCATCTCCATTGGGCTTTCTTGGCTGAGAAAAAAAGTGAATGAAGACTTCTGGAGTTGCCTTATCAATATTACTTCCTAGCAGGACTATGAGGTCTGAAATTCTATTTCTTGGACCAGCCTTACTGTGCTTTTATTTGGTATTTTTGATCAGTTGGTGTGACCTGCAGAGATGCTATGTTACTCTACTGACTTGCTGTGTTTGCACTCGTGAAAATAAGGAAGCCAATAATATTAAATAAACTTCTAGTTTTCACCTCCTATAGACTTCAAGCGCTTCCTGTCTGCATGAAATATGTTTTTCTTAAAATGTAAGCTCTCCTGGCTATAAACTGTGATGCTTTATGACTTAGAAAGTCCTGGATACATTTATATGTCTCCAAGGAAAAATAGCTTGGCAATGTGTTAGGTGGCTAACCCTGCAGTGTATGAGGAGAGGCAGGCACTGCCAGCTGGGATGCACCGGTTCAGAATGCTGGGGACAGAGCTGCTCAAGCTGGCTGGTGGGGTGGGGACTGCAGAAGAGGCGACTTGTATTTGGCTCCTCTGTTGACTTCAGTACACAGCTGGGATTGAATGGAGATATTTGCATTATCCTGTGGCCTGGTCACTAGAGTTCCTCTGAAAAATAAGGAGGGCTAAGGCATATCTTTGTTTCAGAAAAGTTGCTGGTGAAAATAATCATAGAATAGCAGGTTGGAAGGGACCTCAAGGTTCATCCGGTTCAACAATTCTTGCCAAAAACAATCTAGACAAGATAGCCCATCACCCTCTCTAGTTGAATCTCAAAAGTGTCCAGTGACGGGGAATCCACCAATTCCATGAGGTGATTGTTCTCATTTGAAAAGTATTCGAGTGGGATGAGTTTATAAGTTTGTAGAGGTGGGAGGCCTGGGTTCAATGTCTTCTTTTGCTTAAGGATTAGTATTCCACACTTAACTGTGGTTTCTTTAACCAACAGTTGCTCTGGGTTGACCTCTTTTTGAACTTCTTTGATTTTGCAGAAAACAATAAAAGATTCATTGCCTCAGAGACACAGATAAAGGAGGAATGCCCGGATCACAGAGCAGTACCCAGTGAACCCAGGGAGAGGTAAGCACAGTAGAGCTTCCAAGTCAAAGTAATAAAAATCAGAACATTAACGCTCTCTCTACATTAGCATTTTGGTTTGGGGCAGCAATACAATACTGAGACAAATCCCTTGATTGCCCTTAACTGCGGTTTGGTTCACAGTGAGGTTTTGGTACACACAAATGAGACTCCTTTCAGAGATAATGACATTAGAAACTCTGCTTCAGGTGCTCACTAAATGCATTCTGTCCTCTAATGGGAAAATAATGGTCCAAGGCAATGACTGCTTCTTCCAGCAGATTCAAATCGCATGTGGTGGGGTGCCAGGTCCAGGGAACTCACTAGCTTGAATTAAAACCCCAAATTACATTTATTATAGATGTAGAGTTCCCAGCAATTGCTTTGATCTACTTTTGCTCCCGTTGTGCTAAAATTTGGATCAGCAGAGAAATAAATTCAGATTATATTGGACCATGAATTTGAAAAGTTAGTTTTTTTAAAAGACAGGAAGAAAGAATTCAGACAGCAAAATAGATGCTGCCTAGACACCCTTAATATTAGACTAATTTTAAAGTAATATAGCAGAAAACATTTGTTGAGATAGAAGTTATTGAACTGAGAGGCAAGGGAAAACAAGAAAAGCTTTAAGTATCATTAGCTTATTTTAATGTAAGTTTCTTTAGTTTAGTTGGTTATTGAACTAACAGCCCTGAATACAAAATAACTCATAGCTCTTTCATTGAAGATATATAGGCTACATGTACGCTCTTATGTTCCAGCTATTGAAAGTATAACTAATAGAATTTCTGAATGCCTTCTGATCATTCCTTTTGATATGTTCAGCGTCATTTGGGGAAACTACAGTAATGTATTTTTAAAATGCCTGAATGGCCACTTGTAAATTGTTTCTGTTGTTAAATGTAGTTCTGTATTCAAATGCAAATGAATTATTTAATAGGATATATTTCAGTAAAATTGCTATTTTACTTTTACAATTACTGTTTTACCTTTATAGATACTCTCTTAAGAAAAAAATATGTGGCAATTTAAAATAACACAGAAAAGCAGATCCTGGACTAAAGCTTATTGGTTTTGAAATGGAACTGGTTTTCAGTTTCATTAGAATTAAAGTCCATCTGCTGATAAAAACAGTAGCATTAGAAGTATTGAACTGTATTTTAGAGTTCTTTAAATCAGATAGCATAATCTAAAATTGCATCTCTTTAATAATCTGTTTTATCTCCTGTTTCTGGCACGGTTTCGGTTGTTGATAAGAAATACATAAAGTAAAAATTAGATGCTTTGAAATTCATGGTTTCTTGGAAATTGTGATTTTTAAAGTTCAGACAATCCAAATATCTGACAGGCTCAGAGACTAGTTGAAACACTGAGTTGATAAAGGCTTTGAAAAATTAGGGTGTGTTCAGCAATACAAGGCAGAAATGTTTCCAGGACAACTAGAGCCTTGACAGAGGCTTGTAGAGGTTTAGGTTTACTATATTTCCAGTCATTAACAAAGAGTTTAATCCAATCAGGAGAACTGCAGCTTCCTAGTTGAAAGCAATGCTTGAATCGGAAATCCTTTGTTCCCACAGTGGCACCTGAAATCTGAAGTTAGAGTCATGGAAGGGAGTGGCGTTTAAAGATGAGATCAGAAATCCAACCACTGAGCAGGGCATCACCTAAACTTGGCTGACAGGAGATGCTGAGAACTCCCTGAAATTTTGCCACAGGGCAGAATCTAAGCACTTGGCTCAGGGCAGCAGGTTGGCATCTTTGTGTAAGCACAAGGTGCATAAAATTATATTTTCTAACATCTATGTACCTTGACCTTTTATCTCCAAGCTGGCAGAGGAGGCAGACATCTTTCATGTGAGGCTCATGGAGCAGTTGTTCAGGAAGCATTAAATTTGCCTGTGGTAACATCCTACAGGTTTGAAGGTCAGCGCCGAGTGCACAGAAGGGCACATGCACTCCTTTTGGCCACATTAAGGTGCTTAAAGTGCTGCTTACAGCAGATTGCAAGATGATTGCATAGGTTGAAGCATTTCAGTCACTACATACATGGAAGATTGCAAGAATCATAAGCTAAAATTTGTCATGAAAATGTGCATATCTACATTTACAAGCAGGCTTCCACAATTAGAAAATGTGAGATATCTTATAATCAACACTGACATTTGGTATCCAGCTACTGGAAAGTACAAATTGCCAAACTCTGGACCAATTACTTCTGGTAAGGAACAACAAATACAGTCATAGCTCTTTGAGGAATGTAAATTAAATCTTAGGAGAGGAACTGCTACTAGCTAACCATGTCACTAAGTAGGAAATGTAATGAATGCTTAAATGTTATTTTGAATTTTTTTTAGAATTTTTTTTTTTAAAAATTTAGAATTTTTTAGAAAGTGTGGTCAAATCAGGTCACAGCTGCTAGTATGCTGTATGTCACAGTATGCAGGTCACAGTATGCTAGTATGTCTCACAGCGTGCAGAAATGAACTGACAAATATGTAGGATCAGAGAATAATATGTCAAGCAGGTCAGATGCACATCATATCACCCAATTTCAATCTAATCTTCCATGATCTTAAAGAAAATTGATATAAACAGGAAAGTTGTCCTTCTGCCACAGCAGCTCAACAGTAAAAAAAGGAAAATTTCTCTGTGAGAAAGGCAGTGTGATCAAGAGACCCTAGATGGAAAATGGTGAGCACAAGTTATTTTGGTTAAAGCCATCTCAACATGTTTGATCTAATTTCAGGAAATCTGAAGTATTTAATGAAGCAAATCTTACATGGTGTTTTTAATATTTTTTTTTCTTTTGCCACCAACTTTAGTAACAGATGACATTTAGTATTGTGGTGACCTTTGAAGGCTATATCTCCCCATAACAGAGTCTTTCCATTCAGTGAAGCCATTTCTGTTCTGAAGATCTTTGACTGTAGGTATACAAGCACAGCTGACAAATTGACAAAGCAAAAGCTGGGCAAAGAAAAGAAGGGACATGGGAAAGTAATACAGCAGTGTGCCAAGAAGCCCAATGGCATCCTGGCTTGCATAAGAAATAGTGTGACCAGCAGAAGTAGGGAGGTGATTGTCNGGAGAACTTGTAGAGTAGGGCTGATGGTTGGACTTGATGATCCCAAGGGTCTCTTACAACCTATATGATTCTATGATTCTAGAATATCAGTCATCATAAGCCTGTTATAAAGAAATACATTCATATCTTTTGCATTACTGCTCAGACTAGAACAGAATTGGTAAAGAAAGACATCTTTAGGAGGCAAGGCTACTTCAGATTCCAAGATACTGGCCCAGTTTCAGACTCAGAATTCAAGAGTCATCATAGTATGTTTTTTTTTCCTGGATGACTTTCCCTTAATAAATCTATGGTTGACTTGGATATAAAATCTTAGCATGTTTAAAGCATGGCTAGGTAGATGATTTAGGTTAGCATTCTGTAGCATTTCTCTTAGAACACTTGGTTCAAGTAAGTCACAGATAGACCCAGTAGAAGAATCTGGGGTATTGCTAGTTAGGAATTTGCATTACAAGCAGGCCATTGATGAATGGCAGGAGGTGTCTCTGTTAAAGGTAATGTAATGATTAGTATGCACCATGCAAATCTACAAGTTCAATTTTGGAAGCAAAGAGGCCTGGACAGTTTTTCTGCACGATTAGCTAAAATTAAACTTCGCATATGAAACTTTAGTAGGTCATCCATTCTTAGAAGATTCAATGCACTTTAGATATCTTTTAGATATTCAAATTCTATAATCCAAGCCATTTATTTATTTATATTATCTCTTTTTTTGTTGTTATTGTTTTTTTTTATAGTATGGTTTATACTTTCTATTCTGCAATAAGTGTAGCTGTTTTGACTTCTTGAGCATCCTACTTCTCATCTCAAATATTAATTACCCTGCCTTGTATGCACTGTATTTTCAGCCTCTGAAGCCCTCCAGCCAACTATCAGAAACAAAATCTGCATTACAATTCTGTATCCTTGAATAGTGACTAACGGTGCTTAGTTTAGATAAAGCAACTTCATATTTATTGCCACTGCAGTGGTAGTATCCCTCTTGCCTTGGCCATCAAAATTTGAAAGTGAGGATTCCATCACAGTGGGGATCCCTGAGCTCTTTGGACTTCTAGATTACTGTCTTGCAGCAGCATCCACGGGTAAATCTTCACAAAGAACGTTACCTATACTTAGTGGGGCGCTTTGATAAGGATGACTGATCACACCCATGCCGCCAACTCTCTCTTTATAAGTGTCATACTGTCATGCTTTTGTTGGAGGCTAGGCAAGGTGAGCTCTTTAAAAGGTTGGATCCTCTAACGTTAACAGCTAACGGACTCTTCTTTTTTTAATAACAATTTTGGAATGAAACTGTCTTTTCACTGCCTTATGTAC
Source organism: Jacana jacana (assembly GCA_013400555.1). Taxonomy (NCBI): domain Eukaryota; kingdom Metazoa; phylum Chordata; class Aves; order Charadriiformes; family Jacanidae; genus Jacana; species Jacana jacana. Next base: position 21,184 of record VZTM01017850.1, on the reverse strand, counting down.
ATTTTTCTCCCATCTTATAGTTCTCTATCTTGAGCAGCAGCTACAAAGGGGTACATAAAAAGCTGCAGCACATCATCTCTACCCCCTAATTCTGGGAATGGATCCTTTTGAATTTAGTACCCAAAATGTTTCACCTGGGAAAAGTCCAGTAGAATTAGTTTAATAATTGATTTTTTCCCCACTTGTTTATTTCAAAACCCTTCATCAAGTTTGATATCAGTGCATGGATATTTTTAGTCACATAGAATTGGGTTTTTTTTTCAGAAAGAATTAATTTTCAAAAGGAATTTATTTGTAATTATAGGGAATATGTGCAAGAGAATAAATTAGTGGCATTGCACAAGTGGCAGCTATGCTGGTACTTTCTAACATTTTTGTTTCTGACTTTTTTGCCTTAATAATGTTCCTCTAATATAGATTTTGTATGTGTAATATATTTTATTATTTCTTCTTCCTTTCCCTAATATTTATTCAGCTACAGTCTGCAAACTGGCTTTGTATGCTTTTTTGTCTTTAAATATTTGCTCTGATAGGAAGACTCCTACATGTACATTTCTGGTGATGATTCTAATGAGGTACCCCAGCCTTCAGGGCACAGTTCTGTCAGCAGGTGCTCCATACAAAGCAATGTTCAAGCTTGCAGGTTATCTTCACAATAGTGTAATTTTCTGGAATGATTCAGCGTGCAGTGGGGGAAATACTGGCATAAGGCCCAGAGCACTTAAGCATCTCCTTTTCTTCTGAACTAATATTTACAAGTTAAATACCACATGTTTCATAATGTAAGTAAAAAGTTGACATTAATAATACCAGTGGCATTGTGCTGCCACGATTTTCATGATGGCCAATTTTCATCATAAAAAAACCCCAAACCCCAAACCCCAAACCCACTCTTCAGCCCCAAAAGATTGAGTTGTTACTAGACTTGTGATTACAAAAGCAAATAAGTTTAAGCTCATTTTTAAGATAGCTAAATTTACTTCCAGACCTCTTTTTTTCACTTTATTTTTATTTACAAAACAAGATATAAAACTGACATTATTGACTCTTTTGAGTTAGGCAATGACTATGCACAGTGGTCATCCATTAAAAAGAGATCTGGTTTTGCACTTATGGCAACACGTATCCTATACAAAAGCACCATGCATTTTGTTTACACTATGTAATTATTTTTAATTATGATGAGAAGTTATTAGAATACTGGAAAAATGAAACATTTTGTTAATTCATTTGGCATCACCGATCCTTTGTATCCTATATAATCCTATATAGAAATCCTTTTGTTTACAAAACAGAGTATGAATTGAAAAGCTCTTATAACTAGAGGCTTTGAATTTTAAACAGAGGTTAAAGAGAATGTTATATGTTCTGTTAACAAACTTCCCTTTTGCAAGTTCCTATTTATACTAGAAAAGATTGTAAAATTTTAGCTAAAAGAAAATTTAAAAAATTTTCTGGTTAAAGGGTCAGTGTGTCAAGCTAAATTTTAGTCAAAATGAAGCCTTTCTTTAATCAATATTTTGAATGGGTATAGTCTTCTTAAGATCGCAGCAGAGATCACAAATTGTTGTCATCTCTGTATGCTAGTCCTTAGAATAATTGCAGCCCTGAGTCCAAAAGTGAATTTTGAAAATGGTCTTTGCTGGAAAGCATTTTAAAATGATCTTCCAGCAGTTAAGGCTATCAATCATCAGTCTTCTTTTTTGACAGTACCTTGAGTCACTGTTCATCCTGGTAAAATCAATATTAAGTTATACAGGTAGTATATACTTTGACAGATTTCCATTTCACACCAACTGCCAGGAATTACTGCCAGGGAACTGGTGGGGAACCGTAAGGCAGGAGCTGGAGGCAGTGGTGGAGTGGCAGGCAGGGTAGGGTGAGATGTAGAAAGTGATTGTACCTACAGGAGGCAGTCTACCTCAATTTTAGTTTCAGCATCAGCCATGGTATAGTCAGCTCAGTGAGGAGCTGAATTCCAGTTAAACTTTCCCTATACTTCTAAATCTTTCTGTATTAAAAGATCCAACATGACTTAATGTCTTAATTAAAGACCAGCATACCACGGATAAAAACCAGCAGATGATCAACCGAATTAAAAATTTTGACGAACTGGATTAAATCTTTAAAGTTACCTGATAAACATCTCCAATGGCAAAGTAAAGGTCACTTGATTATGGTAATTTACTGTAACGTTTACTATAATTAAAATTATCAAAATGGAAAGTTTTGAAGAAGTCTGAAAAGTATATTCACAATAGGTTAAATGTAAACCCTTTATTACAAGTCTTCAGTTAGTGGACAAGATCTTTCACTGCGTTATTTTAAAAAAGTGATTTAAAGTCAGTAAGGATATGCTTGATAAAACCCAATTCACTGTCTTTTTTCTATTGTATGTAGTCAAGAGACTGATCCAGATTAGGATATCAGGTCAATATAATGATAGATATAATTGCTATTTACAAACAGTATCTTATTGCAGAATATCTGTACTGAGGATTCTCAGATTAATCATGTTTTTACACATTTCTTTCATGAGATATTTTATTTTTTAAAAATATATATGTGTTTGCAAAGACCATATGAACATCTACTATTTATGAAACACATTTTTAACAACTTCTTTAAAAAGCTTTTTTTGAGTTTAAAATTTTCTCTGAAACCATATTTTGCATGAAGAGCAAATGGTGATTAAGAATTCTCTTTGAAGTTGAACACTTGTGGAGAAACAAATGAAACATTTTCTGCACTTTTCTCTGTGCTTTCAGCTAGCCAAAAGTAACGAATTTGCAGATGGTTTTGAAGAAGGCGGGAGGGAAGGAATCAGATATTTATCTAATTTAGAAATGAAATTGTGCCATAATGGTGAGATTTTCATGATGGATTTTGTTTTGAAATACAACAGAAATAAATATTGCTCGGTGCATGAGAAATCCTAGGTTTCAGGAAATTTGATGCGCCACAGTTTGAAATCAACAACCAAGATAAACAGCTGCTCCCTGAGAATGAACGAAATATTTATTGCAGTGCTTGTTGTGGGGGAGTTTTGGGTGCCATAACACAAGAACAAAACTGTATCACTCAAGTGGCACAAAATATATTTTAGTTACAAAGAGGACAATGATTTCTGTGCTCAATTCCCTGGTTTAAGCACAGCAAACAACACAGGCCCCCTGTCTCCCCCTGCCTTTGGTGTAGCTCAGACCTGCACCGCAGACCAGGAAAAGAGGACACCAACTATGTCTTGGCCAGCAGCCCAGGTCCCTGTGTGTTGATGCACCTCAAGCCCAGAGTGATACAGGGTACCAGACACCCACGTATGAGTGTCCCCTGAGCACGGCTGTTTTTACTCTTTATTGCTGTTTAAAAACAGATTGCCAGAATAAGCTGCCAAAGGCCTTGCTACTTAGGTACCCAGGCTGATCTCTGTGATTTTCCCCACAGCCAGAGCTAATTACAATTTATTACCTGTGTTGCCACCAACTTCTAGCCTCCTGCCCCAATCAGCTTACAAAGATATCAAGCTGCTAATAGCTTGTCTGTGTTTCCTTATTTTTTTCCTGCAGGTACCTAAACCACTAGAGAGGGACAGATTAGCATGTGTCTCATTTAGCAGTGACATGTTCTTCACATGACATTTATTTGTTCCTCTCTGTTCTCTGAGCACACACCAGAACCACCTTATCAGTTAGGGCTGGGCAGCTGTTGTTGAGGTCCCACCTGCTCAAGTGGTGCTTTAGGGTGGGCTTTATCTTGGGAAAAATGCCACTCAAGAGGAGACAACATATTAGCAAAATCAGATGCTGCTTTGGGTGATGAAACTTTGTTTACCATATTATCAACTGATAGCTTTGCTCTGAAGTTGTCTGAGCTTCAGTGTCTGCTATTGTACATGTAGGTACATGGTTATTCAGTGGTATTTCCAAGTTAAATGTCTGTTACTAGTACACGTTATTTCCGGAGGATAGAATTCCAAATCAGTTATATGCATAATTAAAAATGTTATTTAAAGAAAAGACAAACCCTGGTCCCTTATGAAAAACATGGCAGGTGGTCTAAGGTTGCTTAGTAATTTTCCTGGTACTATTTTTGCATTTCCTTTGAAATCACTTCAGTCAAATAGCATCATATTTAGATACTTTATGAATTTTGGTTTTGGATAAAGTATTATGAGACGAGGATAAATGGCTCCCAAAATTCAGTCATAAGAAGAAGTATTTTGATTTGTAGCACGGGTAGGCATTGCACTTACCAGGTTTTCTGAGGATTTCTGTGAAAATAAGTTTCAACTACAGGCAGCCTGAGACTTTGTAACAACACAAGAAGATTGATTTTAGTGGTCTGAAAACAGAGGGGTAATTATATTCTCATTTTCATGTTCATGATGTGCACAATTCTCCTATTAAACTTTAATGGGTGTTGCAAGTGAAAAAAACATATGCAACAAGATAGGGAAAACACCACAAAGCTGTTAGCTCTGGAACTCATTGTCAGATAGCAAATATTATTGCCATAAATCTTAACTTTCACAGCCAGCGAGAGCTGCAGGCTAGACTAGAGAAAGAGACAGGCGCGGAACCGTAGCTTTGCATTAGAAGTAACACACTGTACATTGTTAAAATATGTATTGTGATTAAGTTAATATTGAACAGTGAATTTTATAACCTTTTCTGATTTTCTTTTCCCCAGGCAAAAATCAACACTTTTCTAACTGCACTATCCTTCACAATTCATTTTCTGTAGTGTCAAAAGAGGTGTATTAAACTCTCTGCGAGAAAACACACTCTCTGATACGGTGGCAGCAGGGTGCATATGGTTTCATAACAACATGAAAAGCTCATCTTTCTTCCTCTCTCCTTCCAGGAGCTGTGGTGGCAAGGGTGACACAGAAGTGAGAGTGCATTACCTGCAGTGGGTTCTCAGAGAGCTGTGAAAAAAGACTGCATGAAGGAGTGCAGGCTGTATACTAAGTAACATCTGTTCCTAAATGGATGCAATAAGATCCAACCTGTTTAGCATAAACAGGAACATGTCAAGTTAAATAGGGTAGCAGCAGGACTCAAGGCAGAGCATGTGGAAGTCGTGAAAATAAACGAGTAGAGCACTAACATTCATGACACCAGTCAGCTGCTTAACCAGGCTGGTGCACTCTTCTGACATGGCCATTTATTAAAAACACAAGGAAAAGGTGGGATTCCAGCCATTTGACATGATGCAGAAAAGAAGCACTAGAAATTGTGATTTACAGTATGTCTTCATAAAGGTGTAATGTTTTCTCTTGACTTTTGACCCAATCAAAAAAATTTTGGGGGGAAGCTGGACAGTTGAAAAGCATGAAAATAAAAGAATGGCAAAGTTTGCAGCCAAACAGAGTTGGAATGGAATTTGGAGGAATAANATAAATATATATATATATATATATAAACCAGATATAAATGTGCACAGATGTTCATTCCTTTCTCAAAGGAAAAGCTGCCCCATTTTAAAAAAGCCCCAAATCTGAAAGCTATCTAATAAAGCCTCAGAGAGGGAGGGAATTGAAAAGGAACATTCAAAGTAAAAATAGATGTTTCACACTAAAAATTAAAGAAAGCATGTGAGACAAGTGAAAAGAAATACTGGGAGGGTGATTGAAATCATATGTAACAGAAAAGTTACATTTACAGGTAATTTGATGAATTAGTTGAGAATTTGCAACTGTGATGATTTTAGCCCTCAGCTTTGCTCTGCAGCACGACACCACCAGTGTGCCCTCACCCATATGAGTGCTCCATACTAAATGCTCCCTGCAGGAAATATCTCAAGCACATCTCCTGTTTCAGCCTTTAAATGCAAGTTTTCCTTTTCCCAAACCGAGCTTTTCTAAAAGAAAAAAAAAAATAAATTTTTTTTTGTGTGTCCTCCTGGAAACACTACAGATACTGTTACCTGTCAGATTATTAAATAATTTTTTTTTTTTCACCAGCAGGAAAACAGAGAGTAAAAATTTCCAGTTCCTCTAAGAAAAGGCAAGTCTGTCTCTATCAGAAATGGAGGTTTTGGGGAGGTAGTTTTATACTTCCCTGCAGGGGGAAGTAGCTTTATACTGCTTTTCCACCAAGTACATTAAACATAAGTCTAGCAGCTTCATCTTGCTTTTCAGTCATTCTTCACTTGGTGCCACACACTGAGCAAAATTTGACTCACTCTATGCTGGTAGTGCTTTTAGTGAGTTACGGTGAANTTTTCCCTTGACTTTTGACCCAATCAAAAAAATTTTGGGGTGAAGCTGGACAGTTGAAAAGCATGAAAATAAAAGAATGGCAAAGTTTGCAGCCAAACAGAGTTGGAATGGAATTTGGAGGAATAACCAGGGAGAAACCCTTGCCTGTGTTTTCACAGGATGATTTTTCAGGAGCTAGATAATTT
>VZTM01017849.1:0-31358 GCA_013400555.1 Jacana jacana | reverse complement strand
AGTTTACATTTTATGGTCACGCCAAGCTCATAAGAGCATCAGCCACCTGAAGCACACCAAAACACTAGTGATACATTGCTAAACTCTCAACCTCTCATGCATTTAAGTGTGTAAGTGCAAATGCATTGTCTTTAATCTTGTCATACATCTTTATCCCCCCCCCCATCACTTAAGATTGCTGCCCTCAAGGGTGAGCTGACCAAATCTACAAGTCAGTGGCTTACATTTAGCTCCCAAATCTGTTGCTACTGTCTCAGAGCTGGAGAAGGATTTGTGCACAAGAGTTTGTCTGATAAAAACATAATACCTGGTAATATAAACATAATACCTTGTGGTATTTAAAAAGCAGGTAGACACAGTGCTTCTTTGTAAGGTTTAGTGATGTTTTTTGTCAGCATTAGGACTAGATGATTTGAAATGTCCCTTCCAAACTAGACAATTCTATGATTCTGGTTCTGTGTTTCTGCCATGCACAGTCTTTTTGGCACATGACTTTAGCCTCCAATACTGGTCATGTTTCAGGACTTCCTTTTACTTCAAATAAAATTTTCAGTATTCTGTTCCTAGTGTAATAATTTCTTTACCTGCTATATAGAAGCATTGTCCTACCTGTTACATTTGTCATTCAGCAATGCTTACTAAGAAATTTCATAGACTTCTTTGTTTCCCATCTCCAGTGGACAGATAGCCACTAGAATTTTTCTGCAGGATTTTCCTGGCAAGTTTGCACTAGAATAATACAAAGGTGTACATAAATCATCCATCACCTCTGAGTAATTTTCATTAGAGTTGATTAGCCAATACCAGGTGTTAAAAGTTACAGGAAGTAACATTTAGAATGTCCAGTCTGAGTTAACAAATACACTTAGGTAAAAGTCACTACAGAGGTGATATTTATATTAGATACAAGAAAATATCTAATAAACAAGAGTATTTTGTCTACTAAAAAAGAAAACTGATTACATTATAGAAAAGTCCTCTTAATCGCCTGTGTCTGTCCATATGTCTGCTGTCAGTCAGGACTAATCTCCAGGGCAGATGGTTTTTAGTTTTCTAGTTTAGCTGTTTGTCATATGTTTAACTCAGTACCAGCACAAGGTAGTTAATAGTAACAATGATTGACAAGCTATTTTTTTAAATCTGAAACATAACTATAACTGAAAACATAACTATAATCTGAAACATAACTATATTCAGAATATATATTATTTCTGAATCAAAAGTTTCTAGGACTTTTTCTATATAAAAAAAGTTTCATATGCTAAGAGATACGATTTTTGTCTTGTTTTAACTAGAAGTACTAGTTGTTTGTCATGTCTTTGGAAATGTTCAACTGCAGAAATCTGGTCAGCCAGTATTCCTGAGTGCCAAGGAGTTAATCTAGTGCTGTGCTTTTGTAGGACTAAGTTATTTTGGTGCCTTTAGCCAGAACTAAGCTTTTTTACTTCAGGAACTTCGATATTTGGTAGGTACTAATTGCTTTTGGTTAATACAACCAGTAGCTTTTAGCCTTTGAGATACTTTTAGACTTTGCAGATTATGATCTTAAGTATTTAGGGAAGGAGACTTTGGGAACAACTATAATTAGGAGATTGACCTCATGTAGTCTTTATTACTATACATTTCCCAGAAGCATGAGAAGTAATAGGTGAGCTGTTCACACAGTAAAAGTACTTCAGTATACATCAGCTAAACTGTAGAAAGATAAAGGTTTTCTTTTGTAAAGATTGGCTACCTTCCAAGCAAGCGATTCCGCCTCCAGTCCACCAAGAGCTGTTGCCCAAAAACATATTTCATTGATCCAAGTTAATGAAAAGCATAGCATATATCAGAGTTAAATAATATATGGAAAAAAAACGCCAACCTATTCTAAAAATCAAACTTGATCCTAGACCCACATCTATGAGGATTTTTTAGAAACACTCTAGTGAATTGTTTCTTACAAGCTGCTGATGAAACTGAAATCGCTCATGCAGTGGTTTTGAGCTGAATTCTTTAGAGCTTGGCTCTCCTTCATGGTAGTTTTCATACAGCATGGTAGAGAGGGGAACTACTCTCAAGTGCCTTGAGAGATCTGCAGCTTCACAAAGCCCTCAAGGCACTGCACCATTGAAATTGTAGGTGTTTCCTGAAGTACTTGCCCCACATTTAGGCACCTATTGCCTTCTGAAATCTAAAGTCCCCTGATAAACACCCAGGCTTCATATATTACATATAGACCCACTAAGAATGACACATACAAGACAAGCAGAAAGCTATGGAAATAAAACCTTTTAAAAGGAAGCTAAGGAGATTTCAAACTACTTTTTTTTCCCTTGGGACTTGAAACATGACTTTGCACTTCTTCTGTACCCAGCTGGAATACAATTACTGCTTCAGCAGACAAGAGTGCACAATTTACATATCCTCTTCACAAAACTTCTGAATTGCTGCCTGGTTGAGTCAGAACTGGGGAGTTTAACCAGTTCTCTAACAGGATTCACATCTCCTACATTTTCTGCTACACCCACAGAAGCTTAGAAGCAGTAGAGAATTTGCCTGATTTTGGTTAAGGTCTTACACCCCCTAAAGAAGCAATATTCTTTCTTGAGGTTCAAGCTAGTTTAATTTAATGATCTATATAACTTTTAACATTTTTGTAGAATTAGTATTCTGCATATAAATCTGATTAATTTGAAGAGCTCTATCCCTTGGTCACATAAACTGTGTCCAGGGTTTCTTTAAAAAATGTGCTTTGATATTTTTTAGTACAGAACAGGGGACAAAACACAAAACTTACTACTATTTTCATGATTCGTTTGAAGCAGAGTGCCTCTTGTGCAGTGTAAGGAGTTAAATTGTGCATATCCATCCTTTGAAACACCAAAAAACCTCCACACAATTACTCTCTCAATCCTATTATCATTACTAATATGAATCTGCCAGTGGATGGCTACAGATGGCTATTTTGGCATAAAATAGAAATGTTATAACTTTACCTTGCAATAATATGAATGGGTAAATCTAGGGAATACAATACATAAGCACAATATGATGAAAAATATGAATTATAACCTTTATGAAATTTTCCTCTTCATCTGTACCTCCCAAATGTCTCACAATTGACACTTTATACATCAGTGCTTGCAACAGCACACATCATGTAATAAAACGGAAACCATTTCCCACTGTATCCTGTGCTTTCAGTTTGTCCTTTGCTGTCTCCAAAGTTATTCTCTGCTTGATATCAGCCCAAAGGTGATTTTGTTCCGGAAACCTTGGGAAAGAATACTGTATCTTATTTGTGCTGTAACCACAAAGGGAGAGAAATCCACACAACCTTATCTAAAGTTTTATGGGCTCGTTCAAATTAATCTTTTAAAAGGCTTAAAATTCAAGATTTCATAATTTGAAGCCGGGGGGGGAAGGGGGAATAAATTAAGTCAAGTCTTCTTGAGAACAGTTTCATGGCCTGATATGTGAGTATGTGAGCTTGGTCATGTTTAACTAACAGAATTGAAGAATGTTTTCTATTTCCCTGCCTGTTCTTGCTGTCCAGAACATACGTACAGAGGAATTCTCTGATTTGCTTCAGACACAACCATAAGGATCTTCTAACTGCTGGGGCTGATATGAGCCAGCAGCTATATGGGACTTGCCTTCATCTTCCTGGGCTTAATGTTCCATAGTTCAGGAAGCATGGGCAGGATACTCTCACTAGGAAAGTATGGGCTAGGGCAGCTGGGACACAAGGCTTTCATTCCCACGAGTCTGGTTCCTCTAATAAAAATAGAGTATCCTTTGACATTGCTAATAAGCAATAGATCCCTACAACAATGCTTAGATTATCAGTCATAATATTGAACAGGAAATCATACAGAAATTACTCAAACTAAGAAGACTTTGTGGTAAGACTGCTTCAAAGCAGCGAGGTTAAAATATTCCATGAGGAAATTCACAGTACACACCCTACCTCCTGCAAAACACCCACTTAGTACATATAGAAAAGCTTCTGTGCCAGGGGGCCAGGATGCTCTATGGGGCTGGGAGCAGATAAGATAGGAATTGAGAGCAACCTCAGTGCTGGCTGGGCTTTCACTCACCAAGGTGCACAGCATTCAAGCCAGGTGTCAAAAGATAGGTCCATTAACAAGCATGGTGAGGGGATGGCCCAGCCAGGAGCAGCACAGGTACTTGGTGGGTCCAAGGTCCAGCCAGGAAGATAGCAGAACTAGAAACAAACATACCCACACCACAGCTCAGAAAGCAACAAGGCAGTAATCTTGAGCTTAAATGGTGTCCCAGGCCTGTGGGCAGAAGGTGTGTGGGTTGGGGTCCCAGATGAGGCTGCTCAGGGCAATTAGGGCTAATTGGTGCTCTCTGGGCCCTGCCAGTTCTGGAAGATGGCTTGGTCTTCCTTTCTGCAGGTTTGACCTGAGCTTTCCTCCCATCTCTAGGAAGTAAAGTGAGAATTTTCCAAAATATTTTTTCAGAATGTACAGCAAAAAGCATTAAGTCAGAAACTTTTACCTCACAAGTAAATACCTTTTTCTAATTGCCTATCTGAATATGTCACTTTCTTCATCTGTCAGTCACCTTCCATCACAACTGATGGTATCCAAGTGGCAGTCATTGTTGACAGGTAAGGCCCCGAGGGAGGTAAAATCTTTTTTTTCAATTGCCCTATCTCTGCACATGGCTGAAACCAGTTCCCACTCCTGGTCTACAGGCACACCAGTCATCTTTAATAGACTTTCCTGGTTTCAGGTAAAAAAGAATCAAATTTACTTTACCCTTGCAACATTTATTTAAAACAAAGAAATGCTACTGATACCTGGGAAAAGTTCAGACTCTTTTATTATCCACATAAGGTCCTACAGTATGTCTGTGGCAGGGAAGGGGCATGAACATGTTGCTTCCTTAGCAGTAGATCAAGCTCCTTAAAAATAAGCCATCTCCTTTTTACATTGGGATTTTTTTATTATTTATTGCTGTGAGATAAAGCCAGTGTAAGTCTGAGTCATTACACTTCACTTGTTTGATTGAAGCTACAGTATTTTAGCTTTGACTGAAAATGATCTGAAATAATTATGACAGAGTTTGGGTTTTTTTAACCTTTCTGGCTTGGGAGATTTATAGATGAACTTCAAAAATGTAAAGCAATGAATTTATGTCATTGAAGTTCAGATGTGAATGCTTTCTATGCCCTTTTACTGAAAGGTTATCTTGATTATTGCCCTAAATCCCAAGGTTAGCCTCTTAAGGGAGGAGGATTGCCAAAACATATGAAAGCATCCCAAGAGAAAACTAAATTATACCTTTCTCATCATTTTTGGACAAGATGGCTAATATTATACCACCTGAACTTTTTTATCTATGCTGCAGGAAAAATGTAGCTTGCATGTGGTGTCTGCATTTTTCCCACAACCACCAAATCAGAGTGGACAGAAAAGAAAGAGACTGACATTTTTGGTATTCTTTTGGGTATTTCTTTCACTAAAGAAAAAAGGAGGAAACTGGAAATTTCTAGCACTTCCTTTGTACTAGCTAATTTTTGGTAACAGGAACAAGTTGATATACCCACATAGAAAAGTGAGGAAGACCCTCACTCAAGTGCTTGGATAGTAGGCGGAGTCTTGTACTTGAAGATAGCACTAATGGTGGTTGCACACAGTAATACCTCTATGCTGTTCTTTACACAGCCCAATTTGGAAGAAAAAAATACTCTTCCAGTTCCATCTTCCAGTACAGATTAAATTTGTAAAGGTTGGCTTTGGAGCACAGCAATGTGTATGCTGTATGCACTGTGATGCGTCAGCAAAAATTGCTCTGCTGAAGAGCATTAGCTTTGAGACCTATTTGGCAGGTGCAGTGTTTGTCTCACTGATCTATGTTATTGAGAATCAACATGGAGGTGCATTTTGTGGTTATGACATTCATGCTCTGGGTTTGGGGTGAAAAAGGAAATAGAGAGACTTGTGTTTCACCTTCTATGATTTTATGCCTGTCCTCTTTAATAATTTTTTAATATATTATCCCATTTAGCCAAATGTGACAAAGGGGTGGAGGTCTCAGCAGGATTGTGTTCTTGATCTATCAAGAGAGAGGAAAAGAAAAAAAGTCCTTTTCATTCAGATATCAGCCAGCCTCATCCCTAACCACTGTTAATAATTCTAACCCAATCTTAGCACAGTCCAGGGAAAGATAAATAAAGAGCATGAGAGGAAAGAGAGAATCATGCAAAGAAGTTTTGAAAAGGCAACAAAAGGCATCAGTAGGTGACCTGGGATTTTTTTTTGTTTGTTTTAAAGGGGCAGAAAGTGACAAGTCACAAATCTGGTGGAAATGCAGCTCCATTAGTTCTCCCACTCACAAAACCGCTTGTTTTCCATGAAATGGCTTAAAAAATATTCTCATCACAAATAGGAATTAAATTTAAATTATCCTAGAAAAATGTCCTTTCATATAATACAGCCACATGAAGATAATTTTATTGAGACTGATTAGCTTGTGGTGGAAATGCAAGGGAATTTAATACTGATATTCATTTGTGTAGCTGCAATAATGTATGCAATTTTTGTACGTTCGTGATAACCCTTCTTTCTATTAGAATCTTACCCTGTAAAGATGGATGGCAAGAGTCAGAATGACTAATCCTGCCTCTCTTACTCATTGCAAATGGGAATTGCAGTCAGTTATCTGCTGTAACCTTGTTGTGACAAGGATTGTCACTCAGAGACACAGATCTTTCTGGATACAGTACTTCAAACAGAGTCTGCTGAAATAAATGAGAAGAGTCTCAAAGGCTTTGATTCAAGCCGGTTCTATCGGTGCCCTAGCCTTAAGGCTGAAGATATTTTCTACTATTTCCTTGCTTTTGATAATATTAAGAATGTGGAAACAGAATAAGAAGATAATGTAGTAAGAGTATGCTTTTAATACCAGTAATGCAGATATTTCTCAAAATGTTGGGAGAAGCTAAACATAGAGTTTTAAGACTAAAAGACTTAATGATTTCCCATATATTACTCTCTAATTGTTATACTGAGCTGTTAGGATATGAAAATCTGCAATTTTCTCAGAGAAGTTAGAATTTTAAAAAATACTAAAAAAAAAACCAAGCCCCTACTTTATATGAATTGCTTATATTTGGAATTAATTGCCCCATGATGCATGCCTGACACACTATGAATCTGCATAATTTCTGTACAGAAATAAAAATCAAGTATANCTTTACTAGATATTATTGTCAAATGTTTTCTGCTCTGGATAATCATAATCTAGGCAGCAGCTTAAAAATTGCAGTGAAGGAACAAAATGAAGCTTGTTTAGGTAACCGGCATTCCCCTGGCAGGTTCAGTATCAGATATATACTTTCTAAATTTTCCTTTTTTAGGTAAATTAGGACTTTTTGGTAGTCTTTATATTTACAGTCTATTCACAGTTTGACTACTTTCTCTCACCCATGGGCCATAAGAGCCTCCATAAGTTCTTAATTCACTCCATTCCACTCTATCGTTTTCTTTGTGTGTAGATGTTGACTGTGTAGAAGCCTAGTGATGAGTTAGAAGAGATGTCATTTCCAGACATAGTTCTTTATTTCCTTTCATCTTTTGTAGACATAAGTAACAAAGTGTATGAAAGGAAGTTAAACCCCCACCTCAGTTAGTAGTATCTCATTTTACTAAGATTCTTCAAGTCCTAGAGATATGCAACTGCAAGTCCAGTGCTGAGGCATGCTGCTAAGTTGTTTCCAACTTCATCTAAATTTTTGTATCATGATATGTGAAGATTTATTATTATATTTTTCATGGGTTTTTTTGTGGTTTTTTTAGGAGGTTGGAGGAGGTATCTGGATAAGATCCAGTTATACAGGGGATTGTACCTGTAAGTTACAGTAAGTTGTAGCTCTCTTGTGGTCAATGAAACTCAGCAGCTAACCAACAAAAAACTTATCTAGCAACTCTCAGACAGCCTGTTGTGTAACATCCTCTTCATTTGCAGATCTTTGTGATGAAAGTTCTGGATCCCACTTACCTATGCCTTTGATGGGCCTAGAGAAGGTATTTCATGGCTGTATTTCTTATGCCTGATAACCAAGCCCTGGACAGGATTCAAAGCTTCAAAGGTTTAACTTACTTTCTACCCAAGACTCTTACACGTTCCATGTTCTTTGAAGCTCCTCCACAGTTCCATAAGATAGGTTTTTTCCTTGAAGAATAGCAGCAATATAATTTATAGTAAAATAAAAAATCAAAACACTTTCACAGAGCTTATCAGGCATCATTATCACTTTTCTACCTATTTCAAAATTGTGGCATAGATACTAAAGGTTGCCTAATACCATAAAAATTTCAGAGGTTGACTTGGAATAAAGTCTGACTCTTCTCTTTTCCAGGTCTCTACCCTTGACAGTGAAAAGTTATCAACATGAATTCAGGTTTGGATTTTTTTTACTTCTAACCTGAACAGTTGTGTGAATGGTAAATTCTCTATATTATATAAAGAAACTAATTATACTAAAGTTTATTGTTGTGAATGGAAGGAGTTATTAATTTAGAATCAGCCATACATTACACATGGATTGTATAATAGATTAATTTCCAATAGATGAGTGATATTTAACAGAGCTGTTTTACATTAAATGTAGCTTTGGGAAATCTGATGAACAATTATAGCAGATTCCATGGGAATTTCGAGACAGAGTACACAGAAGGAACAGATGCTTCATTTAGCTTCAAAAAGATACTGAAATCAAATACAATTCTCCTTGTGCAACAGTGGCGAGGTTCATCACAGCAGAAGAAAAGCTTTTTCTGATGGGTTAACAGGCAATATACATAAGTACCAACTATGCACATTAGTACAGAAGAGTACTGGATATGCCCTCAGGTATTTGACCCACGGATTCTATAAAGTGGTTTATTTCAAGGAAAGTGGGAATTGAGATTTTTTAAGTCAGATAACATAGCTAAAAAAAAAATAATGTTATGACTCCTTCCTTTTTTAGTTTCATAATTTAGATATATATATTCAAGAAAAATAAAACATTTTATATATATACAGTTATCCATGCCTCATTCATTCATTTGGGCAGAAAGCAGCTGCCTTCTGTAAGCTACACTCAGTCTTTAGTTTCTGACTTCAGCACCCAAAAAATTGTAGCAGAGAACCAGAGAAGGTCAAGTTCCAAGTCATGGGACTTTATAGACTAGTGCAACGCTTTGCTTTTATTACTGTGTTTCAGATATATGCTTGAACTTCAATTGATCCCAAATGAATCTCCAGGTCTGATAGCAATGACTTTCAACTTCAGTGTGGACTAATGGACTATGTGCTTCTGTTAGGCTGCCACCTTAAAATTTGACACTTCTGGCAGAAAAAAACACAGGCTGCTAATGACGGCACAAGCTCTAGGTCTAGACTAATGCCAGACTAATAAGCAAATAAGAGCACCAAAACTTTGACTTTCCCTTTTTCAATATTGGCTTCTTACAAAGAAAATAAAATAAAAATATTGTGATAAGCTATTATTTCTTTTGGTTCTTACCAAAATAGATGAGTTTCAAGAAAGGCCTTTATCTTCTTTGGGATCTTGTTTTTTAAACAGAGGACAGTGATTTTCATTTAGTTTGGTTAAGAGAAATAAGAAACATTCAGATTCTAAACACATTTCCAAGCTCATAAATTTTATTTGGTGCTCTGGCAATAGTTTAAAATGAGTCTTGCTTTTATGAGTATGAGTTGCTGTTGTGTGGAAAGCTAAATTTTTCCTGGAACTGAATAAACAACGTATGAATCTTTAAATACAATTTCAAACATGCTGTGGTGAGGTAAATAAATTTCATAATTACCATGAAAAATTAGCCATAAAATCTTGTTAGGATACTATTTTATACCCTTACAAATAGCAACACAGTGAAGTGCAGTTATCAAGGGGCTTTATGGAAAATCTCAAGTTTCCATAACCATTTGCATTCTGAGCAATAGGTGGAAAATGGCTGAAAATATAATTTTACAGGTGGCATTTATGTTAGGACAACAAGGTGGTCTCCAAGAAAAAATACTTATTGAGTTAAAAATTGCACTGGGACACAGGCACAGATATGGAGTTTTAATGGCTTTAAAACAACCAACTCACTCAGCAAACTGAGAATTAAGAAATATACATCATCATATAGTTCAATGTTTGCTTCGCTATGGTGTCAGCTGAGTGATGCCTTTAATGCTGCAGTAACATTTTTTCCATGAGAAGAAAGAAGCATATGCAAAAAGCTCACTGAGGTTAGGAGATAATATATGAGATGTGTAAGAGTCAAAGCTAAATACTGAGCTCCACTGAGTGTAAATGAAGGTAATATTTAAGTCTGGGCTGTTTTTCAGCATGTGAAGGAACCCAATGCACTTACCAACTTCTAGTTCCTGGGCGAGCCTATCAACTTCATGAAAAGAAGAAACTTGTCTGGTAGCCTGACATCTCACATACCATGGATCCACCAGAGTGCTGTAAAGCCATCCAGATGCTTTAAGTCTCAGGACTCAGAGGCAGTTCAGCAAAAGGACTATGCGATTCTCTCATGTAATGTGTCTAATGCTCTCTCCTGTCACAAGTCACCTCACAGACTAGTAAGTTAGGTTCTGTGATAGATGTAGCTCCTCCACGGACTCTGATGCTTCAGCTTGGAACACCTGCAGGTATTTTGGCAGTAGTTGAACTTTCTCGGGAAGACATCCGACAAGTCAGCAGATATGTAAAAAACTTTTTAACCAGAATTTGAAGCACAGTCACTCTGTCTTTATAAGGTATGTCAGATCAACAGGACTTCCAAAATTTATCACATTAGCTCATCCTTCCTGTGACATCCTTTCTGGAGAATCTTTGTTTCAGAAGACATGCTTCCTCATCACAGTCCCCTCACTTTGACCAAGTACAGGGAAATCACATTCCTTGTCTTTCCATAGTTTTCACAGCTCTTAGTCAGTGTTAAACAATTAAAGGAAGATGTGAGTTTGAATCTTACTGTTGGAGGAAGAAGACAGAGCCAGCTTGATTGCTTCATAAGCACTTGTACAACCCAGGATATACAAAAGATAAGCAAGAGTATTTAGATTGGCTTTTGAAGGGGCAGACAGATCCTCACCGCAAATGAGGACTAAAGGGAACTGCAGCCAGGTCAGACTGCATGCTAGAGCAGATGAGCAGTATGGAGTGCATACAGGGATGGGCACCAATCCTATGACTTCTGCGCAGCTGTACAGCCTCTGCTTGGCTCTCTGTATCTGGCACATTTCATCTGAAGGAGGAAGAGGCTTCAGTTCAGGGCTGACAACATGTGGAAGGCAGGGCTGAGAGAGGTGGTGACTAAAAGCCCTGGTAAATCTGTGCCTGATTATTAAAAAGTAAATAAAATCAAAGGGGGAAAGAGAGGGAAAGGAAAGAAGGAAGGAGAAAGTGGAGGGAGGAATGAAGGAGGGAAGGAAGGTTAGTTTGCTAATGTAAGTGCTAATGAAGTGTGGATGTAGGTTCTCATGTGGACTTTGAAATCAAAGATTGCTAGGTTGATTGATTTCAGAATGGATCCGCACCATTGCAAGTAGTTCCTGTGTGCCATTGCAGGTAATTCCTGCGTGCAGGCTTTTGGCATTCTCCTTTGAGGCACATAATTCCCACACAGACTTAGTAGTGGCTTATGTATTCCGCTTAAAGAAGAGGGGGAGACAGGCGTCTAAATATGATTCCGTTTTTCAGTTAGATATTAGCTCTCTAAAATCCCAGCAGTCCATGCCCTACTTTCAAATTAAGGAATAAGCTCTAGCATCCCTCTGCATCAGTTTGCAAATTAGATGTAAGTAAAATTTCTTCTAAAAATTGTTATAAATGTCAAGTGCTGCTATGGTACTTGTATATCAGAAAGAATTATACAAACCGTTATATTCTGTAATGTAAAGTTACTAAAACACTTTATCAAGCATCTGAGTTCAAGCTCTGTATGCTGTTTACTTTATTATCATTTTAATTTTACTACTTTCAAGATCATTAAGTAATAACAATTATAAATTAGATAAGTTAATGCTGTTATGACTCATTTACTCAACTTGCAGAAAAGCATATAACTGGCTCTAAATTTCAAGAAATGTGAAGAACAAGCTCTGCAACATAAAGAACAGGAGAGATCTTGAGAGGTCCTAGCAAAACAACTTGGAAACAGAAATATAAGTTAAGACTCTTGAGATTTGCAGACAACATGAGAGCTCAGATATGCTCATAACAGTCAGTATCCTCATCAGACACAGGTCTTTTGACATCCCACATTCGACGTCATGGAGGCATGTGGGATGTGACTATAATGGACTCCGCTAAACAATACAGGCAGTAGAAAAGTCAGAAAATTGTGATGCAAAACTTACTTCTGGCTTCACCTTGGAGTTCTGCATTGTAGTCAAAGCTGTAACAGGGTGGGACAAAAAGGGTTCTTTGACAGCAGCACAGAACAGGGACAAATATGCTCAGGTTTCCCTGGCTACTGCTGACACTGCTATCCTAGAGGAGAGGCCATAGATCCCAAATGGCAGCTGAAAAATGCTAAAGTCAAAATGAGTGGAGATGTGACTGTGCCAGAGCAAAGAAGTTGCTTCATGTGCCAAAGAATCAGTCAGCAGAAAGAAATGTTCTCCTTGTAGTTATTACTCTTTCCCAGTAACACTAAGACTTGACATGACTATATGCATTAGACAAGAAACATTTTCAGAAGCATTTTCAGAACATCATCCCTTGCACATGCCCATGTCCACACAAACTCAGGTGTAAAACACTGCCCTTAGAATCTCTTTTGACCCCTCAAGTTCCCCTTCCCATCTCATTCCACAAGCATCAATTGGGGTGAGACAAGGAGTACTGTTTAAATGGAAGAGAAACTCTCAGCCAGCTGCAGACCGAAAATTTATTGAAGGGTTCTCTCTCTTGCAATTGTTCCCATTAGACCATTTTATTCTTTTTATTCCCATAGAGATACAACAAGAAACAGCATTATCATTTCTCCTAACATTATCCCATTGCAAGTACCGCTGGAAGCCAATACAGTAGAAATACTATTCCCTTGACAACAATTACATAAATATTACCAGGAAATATTGCCTTCTCATTTTACAATGATGCTAAATAACATGCCTTTTCTGAGGAGACCATGAAGACAAAGGAGAAGTATGATCACTAACTTTAGATATCTAAAGGACAACTGAAAGCAAAAAAGAGTAATTAATCTATTCTCTATCTCCACAGAGGGTAAAAGAAGAAATAATGCGTTTAAACTGTGGCAAGGGACACTTAGATTAGATATTTAGGAAAAACTCCAAAGGCAAGTGCAGAATAACATGAGAGCATAGTGCCTGGGGATGTTGTAGAGTCGCTGTCACTTGGGGTGAGTAAGAGTAAGAGACAAACATCTCTCAGGAATGACACAGGGTATAGCTGCTCCTGCTGTGGGGCATGGGGGATGGATCAGAGAGTGTCCTGGAAGTCCAGTCAAGATGCAGTATTCAAGATGCCTAAATGAAGGGAAAACATTTGATAGGTTTAAAATCTATTTCAAGGTATCTGAGCAGAGGTTGGATGAAGCTTGGATCTGTTATTTTAGTTTGACTGTAAAGGGCCTCCAAATGGCAAAACAAAACGAATAGGCAAATATCTCCCCTGTCATGTACAAACAGGATTTATCACATAAAATTCATCACACCTTTTGCAGATTTTTGATTTTGTTACAGGTTTCCTACACCCAAAAGAGTAAAATAAAACTTTATAATGTTAAATGCATGCCCTATACTAAGTAAATTCCTAACTTTTAAAAGCATTTTGGAGTCATAAGGTTTGAAACATGACATTTTCTTTGCTTTATGGTCATAGAAAAACTAAGGAGGGTACGTAGTTCAAAAGTTTTTACAAGTATTTCACCTGTAGACTGCTGACCTGGTAGTTAGTGTGGGTGGTTCACTGAGTCATTTGAAATTACTTGACCATTTTATTCTTCAGATGTGCAGATGAAAATGTGTCATTAACACCTGAATTGTTCCTTAGTGATGCATTAATCCAAGCACTTACATGTAAGGATTGCAACTACCCTTTCAGCAAGCTGGGTATTTACAGAAACTGGTTGCATAAATGTAAAATTTTCTCTACACTATTTTTGGGCATTATCTAACAACAATATTTTAAAAATAAAAATACGAGCTCTTGTTCTTGGACAAGATATATTAAAAAAATAAAGGAATGAATTTAAGTCATCCTTAAATTACTTGGACAACCATTTATTTAGTTATAGCACAAGACGTATCTTGGTGGAACATCCATGATCAATATAGAGAATAACATAATCTCTTAGGATGGAAAAGACCTATAAAGTCATCAAATCCAGACGTTAACCTAGCACTGCCAAATCCACCACAAAACCATGTCCCTAGGTGCAACATCTGCATGTCTTTTAAGTTCCTCCAGGGACTATGACTCAACCACTTTCCTGAGCAGCCTGTTCCAATGCTTGACAACCCTTTTGGTGAAGAAGTTTTTCCTAATATCATAGAATCATAGATTGGAAGGGACCTTTAAAGGTCATCTAGTTCCAACTCCACTGCCATGGAGAGGGACACTTCCCACTGGACCAGGTTGCTCAAAGCCCTATCCAACCTGACCTTGAACACTTCCAGGAGTGGGACATTCACAACTTCTCTGGGCAACCTATTCCAGTGCCTCACCACCCTCAGAGTAAAGAATTTCTTACTAATATTTAATCTAAATCTACCCTGGTTTAATTTAAAACTATTACACCTCGTCCTGTCACTACGCTGATAAAGAGTCCTCCCCATTTTCCCTGTAGACCCCCTTTAGGTACTGGAAGGCCACTATAATCTCCAGTCTTTGGGTTACAGAAAGGTTGCAAAACTGGTAGAAAAGACACATGAAGAGCTACAGACCTTAGTCCTCTGCCTCTTTTCTTAGGTACAGGCATGAAAAAGAGAAAATTTTTCTTTTAAATTCAGATCCTTGTTTGGTTTTTCCCTTAACAAATTTCTGAAAAGACCTTCATAGGCAATGCCAGACATGATATCTTAATTACAGCAATAGAAAAACAGCTGAGAGGACCTCTAACCACAACGATGCAGTCTTTCTTTTGCCAAGAAAATAATACAGACATTAATTAAGATTATTACATTACACTAATTTCATCTGAGACTTATGTTCTATTTTCCTTGATGAATAGCAGTGGGAAAAAACAAAAGCAAAAACATAAGAAATAACAGGAAAGAAGAAAGAGGAAAGAAGAGTAAAGAAGGAATGACAAAGAGAAAGAAAGGAGGAAAGGAAAGAAGAAAGTTGTAGAGAACTAGAAGGAGAAATGGAGACAGAAAGAGAGAAAGGGAGAAAAGGACAGAGACGTAAGGGAGGAATGGAGGGGAGGATGGAAAGAAAGAGAGGAGAAGTGTTTAGAAGGGAAAAAAGAAAGAAAGATGGACAAGAAGACAGGAAGGTGGGGAGAGATGAAAGAGGAAAAAGACTTTCACTGAAAGGTCCCTAGAGAAACAGAGATGGAAAGATCTTGATTACAGATTTTATCCTTTGAGAAATGGAAAAGACTTTCTGTGTCTTATGTAAATCAGGATACTCTGAAGTAAAGCATAAGCTTATAGTTGTGTGCACTTACAGTGTATGTACATATTTTTTTTTTTTTTTCATTGGGAGCAAGGACAAGCATCATAGTCTATTTGAAAACTAGCCCTGACAAAGCAAATGTTTGTCTATTTTGCAGCCGAATGTTGTGCAAACCAAATTCCATCTCTGCTACGTGGAAATCTTTAGGTGCATAAAAAGAACGGTTTCTTAGATGGTAAATAGGATTATCAGCAATCACTTCAGAACAGCTCTGCTGAGTAATAAGAGCTGAGAACAAGCTTTTAATAAGAAGTAATCATTACATTTTGAGAAGGCATGGGAGAAAAAAAATCTGCCATGATAATATGCAACTTATTTGTACTTCCAAAGGCACATTGGATCCCTTTTACAATGGACAGATACACCCTGGCTCAAGATTATTTACAATTAACCTAGAATCATAGACTCCTATAATTGTTTCAGTTGGAAAAGACCTTTAAGATCATCAGTCAACCGTTAACACAGTACTGCCAAGAATGAGTACAAGCAAGGGCTTGTGCAGAATAAATGAATTCCAAAGATAAACCTATTTAAAAAAAACCCCAACAAACAAACACAATTTCAGATTCCGTTTTTTAGATTTATTTAGTGCTGGGACGTTATCTGTGCTACTTGGCACTTCCTTTGTATCAGCTTTGCCAAAGCTATTATTCTTAGCAGCCATTTCCTCTACAACATTTGAGTGTCTCCCAAACATGTTGTTACTGCAGTCTGATATACTACAAAGACATCTCAATTTTGCTGTTTTATTAGAAGTCTAACTCAGAAAATAGTTGTTGTATATAGAGCATATTTTGCTTTCGCAGGTTCTAATACTCAGGTCAAATCCAGTATGTTAAAAAATCTCAGAAATACTTCAGGACACTACTCAAACTTTATGAAATCCTATAGCTATTTAGGCAGAGAGAGCACAGGTACTCATAAAATAACCACAGAACAGTAATGCATGATGGTGAAATACTTTTTTTTCTCACGTTTTATAAACAAATTATCACTATATGAAATACTATTGCTGCATGTGCACCTTGTGTTGAGATGTGTCTATATTTCAACAAGAATATACTTTCAGATAAAAAGGAATATTTATGTGCATATTTGACATGTTTTGCAAATATTTTTTTAATGGTGGATACATAACAGTCCTATTTACATTTTCACAGTCATTAATTAGCTCTATAACGTAGCCTTGGTTTGGAAAGCACATAATATTATACTTCTCATTTAGCATTGCCAATGCTACCTGAAGAAAAAATTTTTCAAGGAGAGGTTTGGCTCTTTTCAAAGTAGTAATCATGCTAGCCTGAATATAAAATTCATTGTCCTTTCAGAATGATTTCAAAAACAAGTTATTATATCAAAGTAAAGGACTGATGCTAATGTTATGATTTAACAGCTGAAACACAAGTCACCTTCTCAGAAGCCAAAAGACATAGATTTCACACACCTACATGTAGATATAATAAAAAATTATTACTAATTTGGGCAGTCATATTTTTTTAAAAAATCTGATATTAATAAATGACATGCTGAGATGACAAAGGTCTTTATAATAGATATAAGCTGCTTATTGCATAGGTTGTTTCTCTTCATGCTCATTTACATACACTGAAAGACTTGCTACTGTTGGATAACTATTAATTTTACCTGTTCATTTTCTGATTTAACACAGAAGAATAAATGCCTGGAGGAAAGAACTATAAAAATGAAGAAATGTGTTATTTTGTTATTGAGAAGTGTAACATTTATAAAAACGTGCAGAATTGCTTCTCTTTCCATTAGCAGTTAGAGGTATCTATTAGTAATTCAGCACCACTGCTCAGCAGCTTTCCCCATTTGAAAGGTCTCTTAATTCAACATGAACATAGCACACACAGTGCTTGCTGGGGATTTAAAAACAATCCCTTCCATTTGTATACCTCCTCTACAAACTTACATCAATGGCTGTTTGTGTGGGGAACACCAGTTGACCAGTGGTGTAATCTCCTGCAAGATGGGCATCCTATTTGCTTCAAATCTTGATAAATACTGAAATTAGAGGAAAACAGATTTAGCAGTTGGTGGAGCTGTGCTGAGAAAAGGGGGGCAAGACCTGAAACAGATTGAGCTATCAGATCAACCTAGCCAAAAAATGAGGTGAGGAACCTGTGAAAATCTCTTCAAACCATAAGACGGATCCAGCTGAGTACGTGATGGGATGTGAATATGAAATAGGTATCAGCTTCCCTATACAGAGAGGCTCTTTTTGATGTATGGCTGTCTGCTGAGTGTGAAGTTGCCAGCAGGCAACAGAAGAGAAGTAGGCAGTAGGAGAGACCGTACACATGCTCTCCACACACACCTCTCTGGGTGCCAAGCCAACAGCGGGAGTAATCTCCGGATACAAAGTCCAGAACAGCTGTTGTGCCAAGAGTAGAGCAACCTAAAATAAGAGAAAGATTATATTGGTAGCAATAATGTATTTTACGTAGTATCCCTTGCTTCTGTTCGGTACCAACATTTGTCATCCTTTCAGTTTATATATGATAATCGAGCAAGATTCATGGAAAGCAGGTATCTGTGATGTTGAGATCAATAATATTACAAACATCTTTACTGTTGCTTGAATTTTTAGTTTGATAGTTCTCAACATTAAAAATGGGAATAAATTTTCATGCATAGCTATAAAAGGTACCTGTTTTTGTAACAACAGCATGCATATTTTATGAAGTACAACAGGTGTTTGATAAGCAGAAGTATGTGTTACTTAGTGGGAACTCTATATCTTACATGAATTACCTCTCTGAGTACAATTCTAATTGTTTTGGTAATTTTATTTGAGGCATAAAATAGGGCCTTAGAGGTATACTGACCCTTAAGCAGTGAAAGTAGATCACTTTCATGCTTGTGAAGGATCATATCGTACATGCTTGCTGTTTTTTTTATTTGTCCTTAGGCATCTCTATGGCTGCTGTTAGAGACAAAATATTGGATTAGATGTGCATTTGATCTGACTTCATAGTGATGTATATTCCTATGCCATTTTAACATTCCTAACTGAACATCCAAAATGTGAAAACGCAAAGGAAAATTTTTGAAGAAGAAATGTAAACAATTTTTTCCTTTGTTTTTTAACCTGCCTTATCAATATCTTTTGGTTTTCTCTCTAAAATGTGAACACTACAAAAGGTGATCTATTTTTGTGATTCTCCCTGCATATCTTATGTCTGTCAACTATAATTCTTACTTCCCAATGGTATACAGAAAAAACAGTGTTTTCCATGTAATTATTTTTCATTAAAACAAGTTGTTTGTTTCTAAAGTATTAATTGTATTTATCACTTAATACTATAATTACTATTTTTTAAAATGATTTATACTTTGTTGTGGTTTCACGGACTTCATTAGACATGGTGGAAATGAGTAGAGATGAAGGCCCTAACGTTCAATTTCAACTCCAGTGTTACTGTAGCTTTAGATTATTTTATGCAGTATATGGGTAGTTTAAATTCTGTTTTAAAAAATAGTGAAATCATAACCGTGGTCCTTAAAAATAATATTTTGTACATTCTCCCAGCTTTAAGACAATTCTGAATTTCTCCTGAGATTCTTATATAGGTCTCAGTGCTGAAATCTCAGCTACTGTCAAGTATCATTAGCATAAGAATAGAACATTTCCAATGCAAAGTACTTTTTGGCAGATGATTAGTGGACAAGGCAAATGTGATTTTTTTCTTTAGCAAGGGATATTATTATTGAAGATATTTAATCTCCCACACATTTTGGTTGGTAACTTTTCACAATTGCCTAGTGACAGTAAACACAAACAATAATTACTTCTCAATAGCCTGGAAGTTCTGTTGCAAGTACAGAAGTTTATACTTCAAAAACCAGCTCTCCCACCCCAAAACCAACCAATCAGATGATTGGAATGAAACTCTATTTTTAAACTTTCAAGAATCAAATTTGTCTGTCTGCTGATCTTTCTCCTTCCACTTACTCGTGCCTGTTTTCCCACCTTGAGTACCTTTGGTGTTGCACAACATCTATTCTAAGACTCGTCTTGCTTGTCTTAGTGTGCTTTCTATAGTGACTACCAGCACCACTCCTTTATAGATTTATGTTCTACTTTCTTATTTGGCAGACATGTAAAATGATAATGGAGTTAAGAAAGAGTGGACAAGATGTGAGATCTCAGCTCATTGTCCATGATGAGTTTGGTTACGTTTGCACAATGTGCATTGTATCATTCCCATTGCTGGGGCCTGGCAGAAAATAAGCATTGGTTTGGCAATATATTATTGTATTCTTTTTCTTTACTCCCTGTGAACATAGTATCTGTGGTTGTTCCAGTGTTGTAGGACTCCTCATGTCTGTCCCTGAGATTTCTAAAAAATCCGGACACCCTGCCTCAAATGTCTCCTTAATATGCTGGATATCAGACGTTGAAATTATCATACTCTTATACCAATAACAGACAGTTCTTCAAAAAATTTCCAGACTGATTATATAATCAGTACTGACTCATCCTTCCCTTGCTTTTATAAAATGTGTTTGCTCAAAAATCACATTGCAGCAAGCATGAAATATTTATCTAGTCCTTCTTTACTGTACTTTGTTTCATCTGCATAGCTGTGAGGCTTCTGGGCAGGATAATATCTGCTCTGGCAGGGGTATCATAGACAGATGATATTAACCATGAACTTGACAGCACAAGGGAAATCAACATTTGAAGGAAATGGGGGCCTGCCCACATACTCACATACCCACAGGGATGGTGTGGTTGATGTGATTTCTGCAGGCATGCAAGCCAGGGAGGACCTAACATAGTGCCAGGGTCCCTATCCTTCTGGCACAAGTCAAAAGGAGCATGAAGACAGGTCTGACTTCACATCTTGGGTGCTCCCTTCAGCTTGAGTCCATATTTCCTATCTGGTTGGCAGATGTCAGAGCCTCGTGTTGGTTCTTTCGGGAATGTCTGAGCCAGATATTCCTGACTGTTTCCTCATTGCTTGTGTAGGCAGTGTCAAGGAACAAAGGAACCTGTTCTTCATGTGTGGCATGATGAGACACAAGGTGAAGCTGCCTGAGGATGCTCCTAACAATACTATAAGAAATGCTTATTTCTTAGAGAGACCTGTAGCACCAGGGTAAGGCAAAATTGGTGAGGGATCACAAATATATAGATTTTAGTCTTATGTAATAAAGAAAGCTTCTCAATGAAATAAGAAGTTGTGGTACTGAAAAAAATATTATTAGCTTAGACAATCTCGGTCTAGGTCAGAGGGAGGTTATTTACCTTTGCACTTTACCTTCTTTACCTTAGTGTCAAAAATCCAAAAGAACAAGTGACAGTATAAAGAGATTAATAAAAGAAACAGTTTGAGTGTCTATTCACCTTTTCTAGTTGATAATGTCTAAAAGACTGAAATCTTATTTATTTCACTTACATATTTTTGGAGGCTCTTCTTTGACTGCTGCCAAAATTTTTGCTGCAGCTTGGCTTGGAAAATGACTGCCAGCAGCAGTCATAAATAACGCCTATACAGTGATGTTAGAACTCAGTAGATATTATTATCTGTTACATGATTACCTTGTAAGAATTCCAAATGCAGACAATCACAATTCCTTCATTGAGTTGAGGTTATCCAATGTCATCATTGCAATTACTTTCTATTTAAGATACAATACAAAAAGAGAGCTAAAAACTTCTCTGGTACACTGAAGTCATTATTTAACTTTTTATTGCAGTGCACCAATATTTTAATAATAACAACAGAATGGTTATTCCTTTAACAGAAAAAATATTTAACAACACAGAATGAGTAGAGAAAATTGATATTACAATTAACTTGTGTTTTCCTTCCCAAAGCAAGGTAAACAGAGGGAAGATATCACTGGCAATAGGGGCTGGCTCCTCTTTAGTTAATCTTGCCAAAAACTGTCCAAGATTAAAACCCTTTTTAAAAGCATGTGTAGATGTGCTTTAGCTCATCAGGCAAGATTGGGGTGTTCGTGTTCATCTCCTTTAAGTGTAAGCTTAAACTTATTTTACCTAATGCTGAATTAATCTCTGTGTTGTTGTTTACAAATTTAATTCTAAAGACTGAAAAACTACTGCAAAAAGGGGCAACGGGGGAGGTAGAGAGATGAGACAGAAAAATATTGCAATAGGGATGCACACGCTGTGACTAATTGGTTTCACGTGTGCACTCTCTAAGGAGTCCCTGTAATTATACCAGAGATGAATCCTTGTATCTCCCTGAAGGGCTTCCCAGTTTTCCCATGAGGGAGTCAGCAGCCCACTGCCTCTTTGTCATGGCTACTGTCTCTGCAAAAGTAACTTGCATTACTATCCAGGTAAATATGTATTATAAAGTGAATCTTAAGTATTCAAAAATTATGAAGAACTCAGGACCATTTGAGCCCTAAAAGGTTAGTTCAAGAGTAGTGGTCCAACCGGCAGGCATTTCTGAAGAACTAGTTAATGTAAATTATATTATATGCAATATATATTGTCATAAACATTTAGAGATAAAATGGGTCTAAATCTGAAAACAGATGTGGTTTTGGCAGAGCTCGTTTAGCTTTTGGTGGAAACCTGTATGAAATGGCAGCACAGCTCCTTTGCATCAAGAGAGAACCAGACGTAATTTAAAAATAAAAAATGAACAAATACATAAGTTTTTTGTTTGTTTTTTTTTTTCTCAGCTCCACATTACTCCCTTGGGTAATGCATTTCACTTGTGCTTTTCCACAAGGAATTGCAAACAGCAGAGGTCAGGATTTAAATTTACCTAAATACTTTCTGAATGCTTTTCTTTTTCAAAAACGGTAAGTGTACCGGGATACACTTACTTATAAATGCACGTATCATACTCTGGTCTCCTGTTTCTTCCATCTTTTCTCTTACAAAGACACTCTGCAATTCTAATAAAAAGAAAATAAATTATTTGTTGTTTAAATGGATTTTGTAACTATTTAAGGAAAACAAAACAAAACCAACCAACCAAGCAACCAACCAACCAACCAAACAACAACAAAAAAACCAACCAACCAAACAAAAAAACAAACAAAACAACCCCAAAACAAAACAAAAAAAAACCAATGTAGCGAGAGGTAATCAGATATTAAAAACTGCCATAGCAGGATATGTGAAAAGCATGTCAAAATATATGAATGCGTTTTTTTCAACATGTAACAATGCATGGAATGGCTATGGATTTATAAATTAAACTATCAAAAATATGGTGTAGTGCTCACTGGCAATAGTTCCGTCTCATCTAGCAAGGGGATGAATATGGTCATTAGCAATTAAATTCAACTCCCTCAATGTAATAATGAAACCTTGTTTGAAGGTATTGGCCAAGTGAAGTGAATAACAAAATCCAAAGTGTTCCTCATTATCATTCAACATGCTTCAGAACTGATATATTTCTGAGAAGCTATTTGTTTTCACCCCCAACCCTCCTAGTTGCTTAGGAAAAGACATTACCTGAGCAACACAATATCAACATTATTGTAACACAGCATTTCAAAGAGGATGTCAAAGAAGAAGGAAATACCCCCCACCAACAGCTGCAAGAAAATATAGCAATATATAGAAACAGCATTAATAGTGCAGGTCTTTCTATTATACCAAAAAGGAAGTGAAATGAGAATATCATGCAACATTTAGCTTCTGAGTGCTGGACTTAAACATGTAACATCCGCCAATTACCTCTGTGTAATGAAAGGGAATTTTTCACCATTGTCAAAAAACAATCATGTACTTTCCATCATCTTTGTAACATCCCTTTCATTCTCTTCCTTTCTGTACTCCTCTGCCTTTCACTTCTCTGCAGCAGAAGAAAAAGCTAGGAAATAAATAATGTATGAGGAAAAAAAAAAAGAATTGGAGTTTATTTATAAGGAACAATAGTTTAATTCATGAAGTAGTCTTTAAAATGCCTGCGTCTTGCAGTTGTTAGTAAGGGTAAAATCTTATCAAGGTTAGGCTGAGAGCCAATATAATAAACTTCAGAAGTGAGCCATCAATAAAAGAGCATTTTGACACTCAGAGACTTGCTGGGTTTGCTTTTCTTCTTCAGGCAAGCTTCCTCTTTCTTTCCATTAGCCTGACTCTCCCAGTATTTCCAACCCCTCTAAATCCCTGCTCCAGCTCTGCCTTCTATGTGCTTTTAGGCTTCCACCTGTAGGACATCCTGTTGACAAAACACTCACTACACCTTTGTTGGTCACTTACATATCAGCAAGGAACAAGTGGATGCAAAAGAGGTCTGTTTAATGGACACATATTAAAGGGCCAATATACTGCAGTATTTCTTGTGGCTCCTGTAGATTTCTTTCCTCCTTAACATTGGTATTGCATTATCAAATATAAATCTTAAGTGGTTGCCATCCCCTACAGTGACAGAACCCCTTCCTTGAAGGGAAGGGACCCCCGGCACATTTAATCCACCTGGCGAAGCTGTGCCAGCTGGGGGTGCTCACTCACACCCCAGCTTTCCTCTTGTCCCCCCAGCAACAGCTCTCTATTTATACAAACCAACTGGGACTGTTGTCAAGAATCAATTAGAGGGGAACTTCTGAATGCAGAAAGTTACTTGTTGCCTAGCAGCAGCCCAGCAAGCAGGGCCTGACTTTGATTCATTTAACCCCAAACTAACCGGGGCTGCCAGATTACTCTTCCTTATCACTTTTCCAATGCTTTCTCAGTCAATCTGGAGGGATGAAATGGCTGAAGTCTTCCCTGCCGCTTTCAGGCAGGTCCTCACCTCCATTTAGTTGACAAAAATGTGCAGCAGATATAGTTTGTTGTGCTTTGTTGGAAAGAAATCCTGGAGGAGGCTTTCCAGGACACCGTGTGCTCCGTCTTGGAAATAAGGAGTGGGAGTGAAACACCCCTGATCTCCAGAGCTGGGCACTGGCCAGCCTGAGCAGCTCAAGGCCACAGGCCAGGATGGACACAGCTGCAGCAGGACAGGCAGAGACCCTCTGAGGATCAGCAAACATTGAGTTGAACCTCTGCTGAAAATTCCTATCTCAGTCTGTGTTCTTCTTTAATAATTAATTCAGCAGAGAGGAAAAGACTGTTCATTTGCATAACTAAATTTTTCAGTCACAGCAATCAGCCTATTAATAGAAACCCATCTATTTGTCTATCAACTTACATAAACCACTGTGTTGTCTTATAAAACATGGTATTTTGAAGGTCAGTACCCTGTAAACAATGTATATAGAGGCAGAGAAATAGTTTGGTCCTCTACTTTGGAAAACACTAAACCAGAATTTATATATAATAAAAATCCACCATGGAGATTAAGTCCATGGCTTACTTTTCAGCACCGCATGTGAGTTTACAGGAAAACATAGTATGTGTTCACAATAAAATCAATATCAAATAGGAAAAAATGACAAGGAAATTTTTAAAAGCCATGATATTATGGCTGTGTATTGAAATAAGTGCTGTTTAATCAAATTACTAGGCTGCCATGCCAGAACATTTCACTAACCAATGCAATGCCAAAAAGACCAGGTACACCACTTCTGTTCACAAGCTGTCCGAAAATGTACAACATATACTTAATATCCTGTCATCTTCACCCATATTAGGACTTTGAACAGAAATGTTTCCATTATGGCTCCTTTTCCAATTATAGTTTTTAATAGTTAACTGTTCTACCAGAACATCCATGTTTATTATTTGCCTAAAGACGATTTGTGGCAGGGAAAAAACATCTGAGCACTGCCTGTTCAGATGTTTGAAGCTATTTCAGTACTCTACAAATTACATTTTTCCTCATTATAAGATTGGTTACTACCTTTCACCAGATGACACCAGTGTCTCTCGATTTTCATCTCTAACAATAATATTTAGATGCAGCTCAGTGTACAAGAAATCTGGTCCTAACTAAATTAAG
The DNA here is from genome assembly GCA_013400555.1 of Jacana jacana. Lineage (NCBI taxonomy): Eukaryota > Metazoa > Chordata > Aves > Charadriiformes > Jacanidae > Jacana > Jacana jacana. Next base: position 5,780 of record VZTM01017849.1, on the reverse strand, counting down.
AATATATAGTTCAAATAAATCTTAGAATCAAAGAATAGTTTGTATTGGAAGAGACCTTTAAAGGTCATCCAGCCCACCTCCCCCTGAGATCGTCAGGGACATCTTCAACTAGATAGAGCCCCATCCAGCTTGACTTGGAATGTTTCCAGGGATGGGACATCTTGTTCCAGTGGGTACATGGGACGTGGGCAACTTGTTCGAGTGTTTCACCACCCTCATTTTGAAAAATTTCTTCCTTATATCTAGTCTAAATCTTCCCTCTTTTACTTTGAAGCCCTTACCCCATGTTGTATCATAGCAGGTCCTGAAAATAATAAATAGCAGGTTAAACTGAAGAGATGTTGCTTCCCTTAGGGAAACACTTTCAAAAGCTACTCTTGCCCTCTCCACAGAAGAGCAAGACAGATGAAACCACAACCTGTCTCCTCCTCCCTCAAAAGCCCAGAGCCAGGGATTTACTCGGGGCTTTGCTATGTTCAGTCTGACTTATGCACAAGGTGACAAGCAGCAGTAAAACTAACAGGATATATATAGGAAGACAGGCCAAAGCCCAAGAGTTGAAGTCTGAAATGTGTCAGGAGCACAACTCTGCCTTGAGGAATTTTTTTAGGGGAAATAAAAACAATGCAAAGACGACTGAAAAAAAATGACTACTGAACATGCCCTGGAGGCCTCTAATGTGAATTCAAATTAATAAAGCCTGAAAAGACTTTATGTAAAAAGCTTTTTAAGATGACTGCCAATATTCAGGACTATTTCTTTAGAAGAGAAAAATCAATTCACTGTTCCATGACAGCAGGTCGAAGTCACAGAGAAGTATCAGAGTACAAGAAATTCAAAGGAAAAGGGTGCAGTCGATTGGGTACAGGCATTGGAAGACTTATTTAAATGCTTGGGCACAGAAGCTTCAAATGGCTTTTTAAAATCTATATTATCACATTGATCAATCTAATTTTCCACCAATGTGTATAACTTCCAGCAGTAAGAGAGACCATTGACGTCGTTTTTCGCTTTTGGTAATGAGGAGTGAAACTCTGAAGCCAGGACACATTTTCTTGAGTGAAAATGACAACATAATTCAGACACAGCAGAGTCTGGTGGCTAGTGGAAAGAAGATTAAAAATAAGAAGTTAAGACTATTGAAGCAATCTAATTTGTCATATGCATAATTCATATCTATACCAATTGGAACAACAAAACAAAATGGTTTAACAATCTAAGAACATATTGATTGAGCTCTGCCTGCCTTTTAATGCTTTCAGAGGACAACTGTCTTGATGAACCGTGATAGCAAGTTGCTCAGGAGAGACTCTGAACAGGCAAATACCACTGCACCTTGAGCAGGGCTGTGTGCACATCCGGTAATGCATCCACTGCACCAGCAGAAACCCAAGCACTGGCAGGATTCAGGTGTCACCAGGGCATTTCTGAAAATGTGTGGTGATTAAATAGGAACATAACCCTCCCTGGTTTACCTCCCCAGGAACAGAATGGGAACAGTAACTAAACCCAGTTTCACAGGAGTGCGATTTGCATTAGCAATGGAGAAGTTTTCAGATATTAATGTAAAGAAACTGTAACAATAGCTAATAGAGATCTATTTCTGTTCAGCCATTTTAAACCACTTTTAGAGATTAATTTAAATAGTGAAGTCAACTTAATTTCTAGCTGCTAACAGGTGAAAACACTTCACTCTTGTAGTTTCTCTACATAACAGTGTGGTAAGAGACCTAAACTGTTTCCAGCTTTGCTGAAGACTCAGTGATTCAAAACATTTCATTTTTCACATCTTTGTTTCCCTCCCCCATAAAACTGGGATAACAGTACTTAGGAGAGTGTGGTTGTAAAGGCTTTATTCATAGGTGGTTTAGTGGCAGACTTGGCAGTGCTTGGTCAACACTTAGACTTGATGAGCTTAAAGGTCTTTTCCAATCTAAACAATTATATGCTTCTATGATCAGAATCTCCATGTAGTTTGAAAACCTGGATGTACTATGTAAAATGCAAAGTGCTACTTAATCCCACTTTATTCTTCAGTCTGCCTCTACAACTTCCACCAGCAGTATTGAAAATAGCTCACTGTGCCTTAGAGCACCCACGTGCTTATTGAGTAAAACACCCAGACTTTGTCCCCATTGATGAGCTTATCTTTTATCCTCCATCCATATATTTCCCTACATTTGCTTTGCATAATTCTCTTCACAGGTCTATTTTTTACTTTTGAAGCATTCTCTATATTTCAAAGACATTTTGAAACTGCAGCCCCCAAAAGACATTTTAATAAGAGATTCTTATTCTTAAAAAAGAAAATTAGTTCCATATCTTGGAAGGTTCCTAACTAGGTTGTATATTTGGCTTTGAAACATTTGTCTGATGAGTTTATTCTTGATAATGGTAAAATGCATGTGTTGTTAGTCTAAAATGAGAATGAATTCTTTTGCTTTTTGGAAGTTATTGCTTTAAATAATAATTATTAAATCAGTAAAATCTATGCTGCCAATCTGAAAACGTTGCATAAGCTAGATACTTCATTTCACTCTTTCCCAGTGTGATGGCAATGTTACTCAACTGATATAAATTATCTTATTGATGTAAATTTTTGAAAAATTGGGCAATGTAAATCCATTTTGCAGATTAGTTTGCCAGAAAAGACAAGAACAGCAAGCCAGCGAAAATGTTAGCTGTTGATACTCATTTTCACACCTTTTCAAAATCTTTCCTACAGATTTATATCTACAGCACACGATTTTGCTTTATCAATACATTTTTAATCTGAATGTGTGGAATTACACCCACTCTTTCTGAGTCACTTTAGTCTAAGTGATATTAATTTCAGCTAACTTGATGAGGACTTGTGCTTACTAATGAAGCCTAAATGCTGGCACCAAGTAAGAAGTTATCAAGAAATTTCATTCATTTCAAAAGTTCTGGGTTCCTGGTATGCATTTCCTGCATATTCAGTTAGTAACAAAATCTTCAATTAGCACTAGAGGGCATCGGACAAAAAAAATAGAGTTAGTGTGCACTGAGATGCAGATGCTTTTAGCAGTGAAAGGGAGCAATTTCATGCCAGTCTGCACTGACAACAAGCTTTGTTTATTTCTTTTTCTTTTTTTTCAGTGTTAGAGATTTGCATTTTAAGTGAAAGCCTGAAGGGTTACATAGTTTGTTTTCACTACTAGGTCTACCTGTAGTAATGATCATCATCTCACTAATAACTGAGATGATGTTTTACATTTTACATTTACATGTAATTTTCCTTCCCCAAATACTTTTCAGCCTGCACACATTTTAGATTTTGAGTAAAACATCTAAGATCTTCCCTCAAAAAAAAAGAAATTGAACCTTCTGGTGAAATCAATGATCAGCGTATTAAATTTTCCTTTAGTCACAAATGTGCTGAGTTCTCAACAGGACTTAAATATATATATGTATATATATTCTGGCTGTTATAAACAATTTATCACGTGAAGAAAGAAAAAAGCACAACACAATAAAGTTTACAGAAGCATGATCAGCTGGGTGTGCTCAGTAGAGAAGGTCCCAAATTAAATTAGCTTAGATGTATATTTATCCTAATTCATTTGCTGAGGTTAGGATGAACATCATGAGATTTCTGGATGAAGTTTGGAGGAGTTGTCTGAACAAGGCACTGAGTTTCGTACCTTAAATACAGTACCTGATAACCATGCATTACTGTGACCCGAGGGTGAGCAGAGACTTTTTGAAGGGCAGAACTGTATGAATATTTATACATTTTGTAACCAGGGAGTTGAGGCCTTTATACTGAAAGCCTTGGTCCCACAGGATAAAAACAGGCCCTGGCTGTAACATTGGTTGCAAGTCCTCAGCTCTTTACAGAGGTGATCCACCAGTTGGATGGATGGCAGAAAAATGTAATAAATGCATGAAAGCAGAAAAAGCAAATGAGAAAAAAGCTTGAAATAGATTATGATCAATACAGTTTTTAATACATGTATAATGTTGGCACAAACACCTGAGTGGCTTTTTTCTGTATTTGTTCTATTCATACTACATTTTCTTACTCTTGCATCCCTAATAATGTGTATGGCAAGAAATTGTAGGGAAAAATGTGGTAAAAAATTTTCAAGTGTCAAGCTAAGTCCTTAGTTCTCATATTTTATCTTTATATTCCCTAGAGGTAGTGTCTACAGACATCTCTTCACATTTTTTCAACCATAAAGCAGAGCTTGATAAGGATCTTTGTAAAACCAAGATTATAACCATAGCTGGAGTTTCTCTTTATATACTGGGTAAGTGAAATGGTTTTTTTAAAAATTCTTTATAAAAGTCAAATCAGAATGCTTTGGAGAATGTTGTGCTAATTTCATTTCTTTTTGAGTCGGAGTCTTATCCGGCTGATTCAGTGACACGAATGAAATTTCATTTCAGAGCTACAGCTGAACTAAAAGGATTCTAGGAGAGTTAGTGACTCATAGGATGCATCTACAATAAAATATTTAATTTAACACTCAAGACAAAGCTTTAAGAAAATTAATGTTCATTTGGTCATGGTATACCCTGTTAGTAGGTTACAAAGCGTATAAGTGGGAAACATGTTATCCATTAGAGGATTATAGAATCATATAGTAATAATGTGTAACTGTACTTAAGTAGTAATAACATTTACGAACTACTCACATACATTTACTTTCCACCATAATGCTTATATACAGTAAATGGTCGAATACCACTCCCACCTTATGGTATGAAAGAGTAAGAGAGAAAGACTCCTTTGCTTTGCCAGGCAGTTAAATTAAATTGCATTTAAAACACAGTCTTGCATGTTCTAGCAATATCTGCTTGCACTGTTACATGAAAAGCTACAATGAGTCCATTGATGGGTTTCTCTGGAGGCAATAAGATGGCAATTTTCATTCAATATAAACCTATGTATTTGTCACTGCCTAGCTAGCTTGACCTGAGGTGCAACAAACTTTTATTTTAGCAAGATATGGTCTTTGGTATTAAGAGCACCTGGAGTCTTCTTCCTCTTTATGTTCTTAAAAGGTAAGCTCATCAGATACAGCCCTTTATAGTTAGATATTAATTATTTATTTCTGGAGCCCCCAGGAACAGATAGGGAGTATGTTCTGACCATTCAGGCAAAATTTTCACTGTGTAGAGTATTTTCAGAAAGCATGTGGGAAAATTTAGAAAAGGTGACATTTCTTAGTCTTTAAGCAGTGCAATATGACTTAATAAAAGCAGTCAGTGTGCTTTAACAGGCTTTTAGAGAGTTCCATATCCAAGTAAAGAAAAAAACGTACTTTTGTTTCGCAGTTTGATGCAAATAACTGATTTCCAAGAAACTATGAAAGACCAGTTACTGAAAAGGTCTTGCAATAAAATTTGAATTAAACATTGTACTTGCATCAACTATAGCATAGTTGAACTAACTGATATTTTTTTTCTCTAATGAATAGTGAAAGAATTCAGACCTCAAAGTAAATCAATCTTACAAACAAAACCTAGACTATATTACTATTGTCCAGTCACTCCATATTTCAAGAATGAATAAGAAAGGAAGAGATTGGAAAGTTGTTGTAATAATGTTTTTCATTTATGTTTGCAGATTTGAGTCATCCACCTTATACTGGTATGCCTTTTATTTTTTTTTTTTTTTGGTAAGCTGACTAGCTTATGGTTTAAACAAACTACCTGCAAGGTATGGAGACTGGTTAAATAACAGAAATATCTAGGCTGCATATAGACCTAGACTGAAATAACTGTTAAGTCATTAGTGAAAAAGTTTGTTT
>VZTM01017848.1:104237-122835 GCA_013400555.1 Jacana jacana | reverse complement strand
TTATACTGCTATCTAAAGCGTCAAAAAGGCACAAAATACAATTCAGACAATATAGCAGTAACTACTTCATTTTGGGAATGAAAACATAACAATATTTTCAGAGTCTTTTCAATTTTGCCTAGGGGTTCTTGCCTTTTTTTTTTTCTTTTTAATGCCTTATGCATAATTATGCCAGCATAATTGTGCAGCCAGGTCTGTACCATCTATTTCACATTAAACTAATCTTTGTTACGACTGGTAGCACCAGTCACTTCAAGAAATACTTTTTGCAGCATGGCAGGAGTTTTTTAATGGCAAGACCAAGTTACTCTGCCATACTCCTGCATGCTCTCTTCACTAAAGGAGAACCAATTCAGAAAGCTATAAAGAGCAATAAGGCTGGAGATATGCAGCAGAGTTAGGACGTGAGCCCTCATTCCATTGTCTCCAAGCTAGGACCAGTCACAAGATCATCCCTCCATCTTCCTACATCATCCTATCTACTTCTTCTGCCTATAAATACTTTCTGATCACTCGCAAAATCACCTTATCACTTCTAGTTGATCTACTTCACACCACCCACCCTGCGTGGCTACGAAACAGCCCCAGAACAGTCTTGCCAGCAGCATGTTCCCTACCACAAATATTAGCTTTGCCATCTTCTCTCACTGCTTTGTCAGCAATGAAAACATAACACTTGTCATGGTACAATGCTTGTCACGAAATAAGGAGAAGTATATCTGTTGGAGGTCCCTCTACCCACACATCCACATGTTCTGTTGGTTTGCTGCCCTGTTTCTCAGGGCATTTCCAATGTTTGATCTTTTCTCTGAGGTCATAAGCATGTTCTGATCATCTCCCCCTCTAGACTTTCCCATATCCCTCCTACTTAAATTAATACTGCCAGGACAATCTCCCATCTCTCATTCTGATCACACCACCTTCTATTTTAAAGTTCTCCATTTATTCCCTTGCTTCACTGCAATTCTCTTCCTATTTTTAGGCTTTTTCTTCTTAGGAAAGTCAATGCACTTGATTCCCTCTCCTATTGCAAGTCACCTCCTCTTGCCTTGCTCTACCAACAGTACCAGACTTGGTTAATTTTTCCTTCTCCCGCATCTCATCTTTCTTCAACTTCTGAGGGCTCCCTGAATCAATAAGCAAGGGCATGACACCTCCTTCCTTCAGGTTCCTCCTAAAGATCAATCTCTGTGATAAAACATACGATCGCTCAACTAGATTACAATTTGGCTTTGCATCAGATGGATTTATTTTAAAAGTAATGTTTTTGCATATTCATCAGACAAAGGTTTGTTTGTTTTTAAAGTGGTTTCAGTCTTTTCATTAGCTCTTATTAAGTCACTGCTACCCCCCCATTCTTACCTAAGAAAGCAAAACATTCCCAGTAGGTTCTGCTCCTTTTTCTTTTTCTCTTCCTCTCCCCAGAGTGTCTGTACATTTCCTATCACAAAGATTACTGCAGTGCCAACAAGACCTCCTCAACAAGACAAGTCAGAAAAGACAGCAGCATCCTGTGTTTGAATTGAGTTTCACTATCCTCAGCTCACGGGTGTACGCTGTGACAAGTAGCAGGAGAGCAGTGCACAGAAAAAATAAAAGAATTTAGGATTTATAAAGACAAAATCTAAAGCTGAAAGGTCAAGACTACACTCCAGAGATAGCAACAGCTGCTTTCACAGTAATGGCCAGGGATGAAATATTTTACCATATATTTTTGGCTATTCATTTCTCATTTTCCTAGTGGGACATTCATTTTGAAATGGTGTTTATAACAAGGGGTAAAAAAATCCCCATTATCCCAATGCTTTTTGCAGTATTACACTAGTAGTACAGATTTAGTTTTCCTGTTTTCTTTCAGTTCTTACTTGACTATGTAGGTATGTATCTTTATCATCTCCTACAGACCCATTAACACATGTGGAAAAGTCTCCAAAGCATATTCCACACAACGTTTTAAATAAACCCTACAAATTAAATTTAGGACATGTTGATGCTCCATCCTTATCCATTCCTTGTTAGAGCAAGGTGGGTACGTTAGCTGACACTTTTGCAAACCAATTATCTTTACACCAAAGCAGGAGCCTCTTTTGCAAATGAGCCGACAACTACTACAGCAAGGACAGGACAGACGTATTCAAGTAAAGGGAAAGCTAAAGGAAATCTATTGTTCTGCCAAGGTATTACAGGGAGAATCAACAGAGTACTTCTTAAATACTGTGAGGCTTTGCAAGGGATTCCTTATTCCAGGGAAGGGGAAGCATTAGGAAGGGCGCACTCAGTGCTTACATTTTAGGACCAAAATTGTTAGCTTTTCCATTAGACATCAGCAGACCTGCAACATGCATGAACCAAGCGTGCAGACATGGCTGGAAGATCCGCTAAGAAAAGTAAAAGCTAAGGTAAAGTCAGCATTGTTTCTGATACCTATATTCTCACTTTAAACGACTGAGAATATTCACCAACTAAGCTCAGCAGTTTGTTTCTGAATAGAATTGACCTAAAAAACTCCAGAGAAAAATTTATTTCAAAATAAACAAGCACAACGTCAAAATTATTTGCAAGATGTTATGATATGTAAATTACTTTTACTCTGCTAATTATGCTAGTTTCTGTTACAACAAAAATATTGTTTTTCTAGCATCGTAAACAATATGGTGTTAGATTCAAATAACTCACTGAAAGTAACAAAATGGTTAAGAAATTTAAAACCCAGCTACATCATGTACCAATAGGAAATTTAACTACATACCAGGATACTTGAAAATCAGTATAATTGCTTTGAGTAGCTTACAAAACACTCCTCTTGCTCTCATCAACTCACACTGAAAACATTTTCTACCGTTTCCTAGACTGTAACACTCCCATCATGTCATATATTATCAGGATCAACAGCTNCCCCCCCCCCCCGCCCCCGCCACGCCACGGGAGCAACCTTCTGAATCAAGATGAGTTATGAAACCAAATCCTTCGAATGGCATTGCCACAATTGCTTACCACAAAGGCTGCGCTGCCCAGCTGGAGGAACTGGAGTGCCAGGACCCAGCCTCACTTACAGCCAGTGTCTGCTCACGGCAACTTGCTACAAGCCTCCCTGTTGACAAAACTGAAGTGCTCACACTAGTGTTTTAACAGCCAAGAAGTTACAGATGGTTCTTGAATAACGATACAAATATTAAGATAAACTAAGTGTTTTAGAGGGCTGTATTAACACACCTACGCATGCCCGTGTATGCCTGCAATATACTGAAGCAATACATCACAGACCTTCGACTTGCACTTCACAGCATAAGACTTGGTTTTTATTTTTGAGTTAGTGACACAACAGAACAGAGGTTTAGGCTCCTGTTTCAGAAACAGATTTTTCCAAGTAAACTTGTAAATCAAAACAAAAGCTACGCCTCTTTTTGAATAAAAAATTTTTTTCCAGCAAAAAAGGAACATTCTTTAAGGAAGCCCCTGTTTATTTCCTCTAATTCTTTCTCCATATACCTAAGTTACAAAGCAGAAATTAAGCAACATTGAGAACAGGATTTTTCTAGTTTACCTCAAGATCAGTTTTTTTCCAGTTTACCTCTTCAAGTCTTCAGAAAATTTAAGCAATGTCCTGGCCATTTCTGTAGTTGTGTCTACCCCAAAATAAGCAAAGCTTTCTTTTTCCTGCCGGCTTCCCACCTCACTCTACACCACCCTATCCTCATAACCTTTGACCAACAGGAAGCAGACACAATGGACTGAAAATAACAGCAATTGTAACATTTCAAATGATTTAATACATGAGGGGTGGGCTTAAGATTTGAAAAACTTCCCTTGCTTTGGTTTTTCAACAGTTGCTTGAAACATGTTATCTACATAGACTTACAACATTTGTTAGAGATCCCAGCTTGAACAACATTAAAAAACTATGAAACACTATGAAAAGCACAGAGGTACAAATTCTTGGATATATTGAGATTCTGCATTTGTCATAGTCATTAGGTTATTATATACAACAGACTTAATATTCTGACATTGTAAAAAAATAGCAGTAGAAATTTCTTGCATCATTATGGGGTTGGGGTTTTTTTAAATGTTTTTATTTATCTGGGCTTTAGGTATAACTTTATGTCCCACATAATAATACAGCAATCTGGTAAGAAATGTAACCAGCAGTCCATTTAAACACTGCAGTTAAAGCTAAAAAAACAACAACAACAAAAAAAAGCAGTCATGAAAAATCAGAGAACAATTTTCTAATATAAAAAGGACCTTTGCTAAATTTCTTGTATCTTCTCCTCACATAAAATCCCAAGCAATAATCCTATAAATATCTTCATTGCCAGTGAAAAATTCACATGCTTCAAATTGTACTAACATCTTGGCATGAACATCTAAGGGTAACAGTTTCCAAAGTCCAGACAGGCAATTGAGGCTTTTATTTTTATTAGTTTTCATGCTTTTTGTCTTGCACCCCAAGTACCAGCTGATCATTATTTTGCAAACCCACAATCACGTCCTCTCTCTATGATCCGTCCCCTAAAGCCCTCAGGTTCCTCCTTTGTGGTTACACCACAACACATATGGGTGAGGATGACAAGAGCAGAATGAACTCAGAGTGGGACTCACCTCTTGTCTAAGAGCTATAATGTGTTTTCTGGAGAAGGGAGTGGTGGCAGATAAAGAGTCAGTGTCATTTTTACACAGATTCCTTGTCCTAAACACAAAGCAAATAAATCGAAGGCTCTTCCACAATCACAAAAGCTGGTAATGTCCTCTGCCTTGTGAACACCAAGCAAAATTTCAGGCTGGGAGTATTAGAGTGGAATAGTTAGAAGCACAACAAATTGCAAAGTCATAATAATGACCCAACATAATTTTGAGTACATTTGCCACCTAATGTACACAGTTTATCAAGCTTTCATCTCCATTGCACATAGAGGCATTTTAATAATGGAATTGCACTAGAAATACTCTTTTCTTGGCAGAGGAAGCTCAGGCATTGCATTTCTGCAGGGTAAGACCGGATCTAGTTGGTTAATGCAGTTTTTAATTAAGGTCTGCAAGTCCTCAAAATAACTACAGAGAAGCCCTTCTCATGATACATTTCAGCACAGTACCCACAAAAAACGACCAAATATAAGATTGCCCACATTGCACAGGAGTCAGCTCTTGAACACAGTAGTAGAAGCCATCACTGACACATTATAATAGTAGCTTGAAGCACAAATGGTTCAACAAGGAGAGTAAATACAAGGTTCTCCACAAGCCTGCAGTTTACGACTCCCTTGAAACCACTTTGTCTGCTAATAGGATCCTCCTTTTCCCTTCCCCCATTTCAAGACACAACCTGATGCCATCACACCAAGGAATAACAGAGAAAGGATATCCTGCCTAGATTTTTCCATTATACAGATCAAATCATCAATCCAGAGAGGTCTTTGCTTACACGTAGGATAAAAAGAAGATGCTTCCAACTGATAAACCCTAAGAGGAAGCAAGGTTGGCTCTATGACTATTTTTAACCAGTCAGCATTCACACAATGGCCTAAAATTAATGGCCAACCCCCAGGGTCCATGAAGCCTTCACTTAAAAAAAAATAATAAAAAAAATAAGGAGTTAGCTTAATTAAGAAGGGGGACAGACGACAAAAGAACTAGAAGGTGGCAGACAAACATATTGCTTCCCAGACTCACCTTGAATTAAGTTTGTATGCTTAGTTTAACTAAGTGAAAAGATAGGAGGCTTTATGTCATTTTCTCTAAAAATGAAGCATTTTCTTCAACAACTGCTGGGAGAAGTCTCACTTCAGTTTGAAATAAATCAGTTTGAAATAAATCAGTTTGATTAATACTCTTTTGCTGTAACTGTCATATGACAAACAGTAAGTAAACACAGAAAAATAAGAATATCTTTATGTAGCTGTATCATGAAAGAAGGAACTTGTTTCCCAGCCCTGATTTCCAAGGCCAGCCACCACAGCTGTGCTGCAGCTCCCAGCTGAACAGCTCCCTACATCTCACCACCCAACAGACAAAGGGCATTTAGTTTACCAAACGGCCAGTGTTTCACATTTAGTTCAGTCAAGAGCATCCCACATCTAAGGCAGTAAGAAAAGTCACACTTTGTGCATCTGGACAGATGATAAATACAAGTATCTTTGGCATCACCTAGGGATAAATAATTTAAATCGCATCATTTCAGCATTAAATGCACCGAAAATGCAATTCTCATACCAGGCATTTCTTTGGATAAAGAAGCGAGATGAGGCAAAAGGCCCTTTAAGATCACCTTTGTAATCTAGGAAATGCCCAGAAACTCGAGGCATTTTAAATATCACTATTCATCTCAACCTTTTAGTTCTAAGAAGGGTATTTCTTCTAAGCATTTATCCTTTCAGAGGTTTTTGTTGTTGTTCTTTGTAATAACAGCACCCTTCTGATGAGTAACTAAGAGTATCATGGAAAAGAATCTAGAATTTCTGATCTCACTGCAAGCTACTAGATAAAAAGTGAACAATCAGCCTGCTGTTTACTCAGTACAGTGAGATTGTTCATGTCTTCATTTGTATCAGATCACATCACGGAATAGAGAAAAACATTAAAAATAAATCTCACACACACAGACAAAAATACAACCCTCACAAATACAAACTATCATTAAGCCATCAACACTGCTATGAGAACTTTAAACACTATCAGATTTATATTATTTAGTCTATAGTTTTGAGCAGATTGAAGTGTTACAGTCCTTTTACCTTTTCTGGCTTGCAGAGTACTTCAAATTTTCAAGCTCTGCTCTTCGACACAAAAAGCAAGCACTGCATTACCCAACTCCTTTTTATACTTTTTTGGGGAGAGTTTCATAACTGGTTTCAGTTACTATAAAAATGTTTAATTTTTAACTTACAGGCAGCAAAGGAACTCTAAAACTGGATGCCTTGTTACTTTATTTATTGGCTCTCTATACGTCTAAACAGCATCCACTTTGTTTACTGGCTGGAGACTCTTACTACTGCCAGCGCTTCAGGAACAATGTAACTGTGGAAAGAGGAAAACATGTTTTTCTACATTTTGTTTGTCATCTACCAGAATTACAAGGTACACAAGTACCAGTTTGAAAATATTTTTAATAGCTGGTAACCTCAAATGGACAAAACAACCTACCTCAGCAGGTGCTCTGTCTGAACTCGCAACTTAACCCTTTTTGTTCTGGAGCTATTTACAAATAATAATGATTGCCCAATTTGCTATAACACTGATTATTTTTCTATATCATAATGACACCAAAAATGTATATTCTATTTCTAAACATGACCATCTTTTTAATCCCTAAAATGAGAAGAGCCTTGGGGCAACAGCAGGTGGCATGAAGTCAGAAACAAGATTTAATACCTTGTCCAAAATTTCCCAGCTCCTAGAAACATATATCACAACATCATTTAGATTAATTCCGTAAGGTATACCACTGATTTCACTTGGTTTTAAATACAGATATATAAAAACAGATACAACACTATGACATCATGTCAAAATTCAAGCAAACAAAGGAAGCTTCTCATTTTCTCCCCCTGCTTACAGAGACATCCAATGTCCTTCCTCCCCAAGGGAATTCCAGCTGTGTGACAAGGATCCACTTATCTTTGGGGTACAGCAAGGCAGGAAGGAGGCTGCTGGCCAGGCCAGCTGCTACTCACCAGGTCCTCTGAGCAGACCTCCCTCCTGCTCACCAGAACTGCCAGCGGTCCTGACATACTGTAGGCCAGGGTGTTCTGCTACAAATAGTCGAGATTTGGCCGAGGAGTGCTCTTTTACCTCCAGCATTAGGTCTCACACAGGTTTTTCTAAGATGTTGTTTACCCCTGATGTTAAACAGGTGTAAAGCACATATTAAGCTCTCCAAGTAGATGGCTGCCCTGCTTCCACAGCTAATCACCAACCCTCCCTCCCAGACCTGACAGGCTAACGAAAATACAGGAAAAAAAAAAAAAAAACCACTCTAAGCAACACTCAGCTGACCTTCACATTTGAACACGTTGGTTTTGCTTCTGCTGCAAGCTTCTTCCTTCTAGAAAGCTGCAGAGCTGAAGCTGCTTATTCACAACGTGAATCACGACGGAAGAACTGGTAAGACTAATAACAACAATGTCAAACCATAATTTTAGTAACTGCTGATGTAGAATGATTATATCTTCACTGTCACCAACTGCGAAGACAAGACACCTACGAGAGTCACATTATTTGTACCGCTGCAGTCAGCTCCCTATCAGGCAGGTGCCACTTCACCGAAGCTACTACATGATTTGAGAGCACTCGTTTTTCTTGATAGGCAGGGAGGCCAAAGACTGAGTGATATGGAAACAAATACACTCTCACTTTTAATAACAGGCTGACGTACCAAGGTGGCAGAAACGACCGTTCTTGCTCTCCATTATACAATTCTTCAGAGGAAATAAGACAGACTTCAGCAAATTGGGGGAAGCAACTCATATTTTACTCAAGCAAAATTATATCACTGTGCAATGAAGATCAGAGGTATTTGAGAATGGGATGATAAAGCGAGAGGGTTTAAATTTTAGTATCACTCCACTTTGGCTCAAAAACATGCACTGCTTGCCTTTTTTTTTTTTTTCCCCCAGAAACTATAAACTTTAAAACATGAGGCCCCAAGGCATGTTACGAGTAAATACTGCTAGGACCACTTAAATCAGCCACTGGTGAACACTATCCAAACTGTTTCAATCCAGTTATTTTGGTGATCAAAGTTACTGAATCAAAGTAAAAATAAAGAGCACTATACCAAAGTCTTGGCATCTTAACCAAAACGTGCTGATCACTCAGTTGTCATTCACTTTGTGACCAAAAAACAAACATAACCAATATTAATTGATTGTGTCCTTTCTGCTCCTCAAAGCTCTGCTCAAATAGTGCAATAAAAGCATAGGTGAACAATTTAATAGTTCGCTATACTATGTTTACCCTCCTCTCAGCAGCAAGGATAGATGATTTTCTGCAGTAATGCTTGAACTAGACATAGAAATTAAACATCTCCTGCCTGAGTGAGGTGGTAACAGCATGTGATGCTGCTTGGAGGAAAAGCTATAGCTGAACTTCTCTGAACATTTAAAAAAGGTATCAAATCCCACCAACAGAATTGCTAGAATTCCCACAGAACATAAGAGAAGTTTCAGTGATTTTTATCCGATGCAACAGAAATGAGCTGACGGGGTAGAGGAGCATACACAAATGACTGCTCTCTCTTTGATTCACAATATTTAGATTGTTATTTCCAGCCCAGGTTAAACAAATTGGTGTTATGATACTATTGTTAGGCTAGATGTATAAACACACTCAAGCACTTTTGGAGGCAGGCCAACCAGCTCAACAAACAGATTACAAAAGAAACTGAAGAGGTAGAGCTACTGCTTGGGTTCACCCACCAAGCTGTTATGCAGAGGGAGCAAGGGGTGGAAAGGAAGAAAACAGTGCAAAACAACAGTGGAGTAACATATCAAAATATGTTGTGAACACACTTTGTTAAGATGTGTAGAAGGTTCCTTAAAAAAAATTTAAAAAAACCCTCAAAGCACAAAATTGCCATCAGCAAAATTCTACTCCGTATAGAAAACTATTTGATTTCTTTATGAACAAAGAATGAGGACAAAACATTCTGTGTAGTCTAGCTCTCCCACTTCTCTAATAAGAGGGGCTCAACATTACACACACACACCCCTTCTGCAACAGCTCAGACACTTGACCCTAATTCTATTATTCTACTAAATATTTCTCTAAAAAATGACATTAAAAAGAGCGATTCCTCCCCCCCCTCCTCACCCCACCGTTTTGATCAAAGGAGAAGTGCTTTGAGACAGGTTGCTTACAGTTGTTTACCAGGGCACTCAGTTCACAGACACAGAGCTGAAAGCAAGTGTGTACAAGCCAACAGAGCCTATGGATTTTACAGATAATACAACCAGCCTATGCAAGCAGAAGAAGAGTTAGAACTTTTAAACAAGATGGCAGAGTAACAAATGCAATCATGGATTAATCTCCCTAGCTTGCACTCTGTCTTGGTGAACCTGAAGTCACTTTAATGTTCCAACAGCCAATAGGTCCAAAATATCATCCCTGCAAGTTCTTTTTCTAAGTGGAATTGACACACAGAAAGAAAAAAAAATGCCTAAGAAGTAAAGCCAGTAACTCATTCCTTTTGGAAAGTATCTTGTGAGGTTTCTCATTTATGATTTGTTCTCCTCCATTCACAGCAGATGCTCTGCAAAGAGTAAGATGGGTTTAGGTGATACCAATAAAGGCTTCTATTTTCATAATCTAAACACTTGCCTTGTTTCATGGGAAACACTCCACGATTTTAAATTTCATTCAGGGGACCGGGTCCTCTGCAGGCAAAATACTGCTATATACCAAGGCTCTGCTCTGCCCATAAAGTAAAAAGTAACAGCAAAGAAGTGCCATGACCCGAGTAGCCTCAAACATCTCGGGCAATGTCAGGGCTTGACCAAGCAAGGTCATCTCTGAATAGGAGATCTTGAGATGCTCTCCAAGTGTGCTGGCTGAGTCAAAGTAAATTAAAATATACATAACAGATACTGTAGTAGTCCAGTAAGTCACTTCAGTCTACTGTACAGAAATATATACTTAACTACACAAAAATAACACTTTGTGAATGGTTTAAAAGGGGAAACAAAACACAATGAACAAATTTGTAATGCTTTCCTGTTCATTTATTTTCTTATGAATTTAGTATTTGATTAAATTCAACATCATTTTGCATATACATAATTGGCCTGCCTCTTATTTGCATATCACTGCAAATAAATCAATTATCAAGATGATGCCTCCTATCAAGTTACGCTATTTTTACTAAACTAGGAAAAAAATCTGAAAACTTGGTATTTACTTGTTCTGCTGATCATATTCCACAGAATATTGTTGCCTATAACAAATTAGCAACTTGTGCAAGTTTGCATTTTTATGTTTTATCAAATAGGCATGAAAGAACGTTCTCCTCACCATGCACATATTTCCCCAGTTCTTCACATGCTGGAACAGGTTGTTGTTATTGTATTGGGTCTGGGTTCTTTTGCTTGTTTGTTTGGGTTTTGTTTGGGTGGGGTTGTTGGGGGGGCTGGTTTGGTTTTTTTTTGACACCAGATCCTAAATAGCTGATAGACAAAGATCACTTCCTTGCAGAACTGCTAAATAAATAGACCACATTTGACAACAGAGTTCAGAAGATATTAAATTACTGTGGTTCCCTTGCCAAAACAATAGAGTATTTGTACCTTTGTCTCACTGTACATATATAGGTGCTTATTAATGCCATATAGTATTTTTTCTATGCAATAGAAATAGACCAGCTGCTCACAAGTTAGAAGTGTTTCTTCTATTTGTCTGTCCCCTCACCCCAACTCCCCCAACAGATTAGCTGGGTTACTCTTTAACACAGAAAAACCTGACTATACAGCAACAGTAGTTACTCCAAGTCTCAGAGTAATAGTCTTGACCTTCCAAAATTCTGTTCTAGTAACTCCTGCATTATAAATACTGTAACACTGGAGTCCTGGAATTAGAAACATTTTTTATTTCATCTTTCTAGCAAAAACAAAGCCTGAGTATACAACTAGTTGAGCATGCTACTTTTCCTTCCAAACTCAATGTTTTCCAATGAACTCCTTAAAGAAAGCAGCCTACAACCAAGTCAGATAGGATTTCTGTACACCACCAGCTCTACTATGAGCACGTGCTGCCTTGCCACGCTACCCGTAAACAGGACGGACAAGAGGATAAGGAGTGCCACTTCCACTACACCTCATCCTAGGTCACGACAAAGCCGACCCAACTTCAGAGCAGTCACTTCATAAAGCCAGAACTGTGATACGCACTGTGATACTCATCATTGCTGCAGGAACGTAGGAAGTTACACAAAGCAGATACATACCCTTTTAACACTAATACTGCAGCATTTCACAAAGAGCAGAAAAGCATGATAAAATGAAACTAGCATGATGAAACTAATCTAGCACAAGCCTGACACTGACTTTAAAAGAAAATGGTACCATCACTCAGAATCTTACTTTAAAACACAGAAAGTTGGAACATCCTTCATGAGGCTCCAGCGGCTGCGACTTCTATTCAGGGGAAAAACCCAGCAAGATCTCCATTTCAGCATCACTCCAAGGAGAGCACTACACTTCTCTAGCATCAGTTCCTAGCAGCAATACAACTGAAAGCTCTGCAATCTGGTAGACTCAACGAAGGTTTTAATCATCTAATGAGATTACCTCATCTCTGTGTGGTTTCACAATGCAGTCTCAATGGTAGCCCATTATGGCAGTCCCCTGACATGCAGTATCAATCATGCTAATCAGCTTACTCTGCTATCACTCCTACAGCTAGATGACTGCCATGCACAGAAACCAGAACTGTGAAGAGTTTCTATCATACAAGATTAAAAAACAGAGCAAACTAAGTACCATCACAGAAAACGTTGCTAGCTCCAATCCTAAAATTAATGTCACTTCTATCAAACAGGTTATGAGCCATAGTCATAATTTTACAGATGTTCTATGCTCAGTCATAGCAGAGGACAAGAGCTCTCTTACGGAGATCATGAAGTTCGCTTATAACAATTTACATGTCTACAGGTAATTAATTGCACTTGGGAAAATCATAAAGCTTCATAGAACACCAGTACTTGCCTTTTCTGAAACATAAGCCTCCAGTTACCCTTAAATGGAGTTGACAAAGCACAGCACACTGGCTGTTCTACTGTTACCAGCACAGAAATGTTATAGTAATTAATGCTATTCATTTACCAAAGCAAGAAGCATTCAACCTCAAAGTGACATAACACCCATACAAATAAAACTTGTTCTATTTGACAGAAAAAGCTAATGAGAAAAATCTAAATATTAAAATCTAAACCAAGTCTATATTATGTTCTTTGTTTGCAAGGGAAAAAATAGCCCTAAGTTCCAATGTCTTCCTAGATAACACAGAGAGATCCAGATGTTGTACACAGTCAAAAAAAAAGCTAGCCACACTACACAGGTTGGAAGACAAACAAAACAAGCCTCTCTAGTATCAGGATTTTATACAAGAGAGATTAAGCAGCTTGCCCAAAGCAACATAAGAATCACAGGTATAAATCAAAGACGTACCTGTTAATTTAGCACTACCTTACCACACTGCCTTTACCTCTTACACTTTTCCAAAAGCACTTGAAAATATTAGTGCTACTAGAATTCCAACACATCTTCAATGCAAGAAAAAGTGCATGAGCACAGATATTAATACAGGTTTAACAATGTGATTGGTCTTATTTAAAGGCTACATGTATATAGCCTTGACTGATGACTCAACAGGACTGCCTAACCCAAACCACCTTCTTTAGTGTATCCTTTTACTATTAGCTGCTTTCAATAATGTGAAGGAAAGAGAATGGAAATTAAAGGAGACCAGAGGAGTATGTAAGGCTATAATCTTGTCACATTTACATTGGAAATACACAGAACCACTTAGAAATTGACACAACCTATAAAAAGCAAAAGTCTCAGAGTAAAACACACAACCAAAAAGACAGAAAAACAAAACCCAAACACGCACCACTAATATGAAGCAGCTTTACCAACAGGTAATCTTGTGGCATTCAACGTTCCAGATAAAACGCATCATATCTTAAAAAGAATCTACATTTTCTCCTCTGCTTTTCCACAAACATACTTAATCCAAGCAGTTCAATAACTTCACATTTTTCCAGGATATCATCTTTGCACACCCCAAGTGAAGGCAAATAACCCTCAGTTTCAATTAAGAAAACAGGGACTTTCAAACAACACACCCCTGGCTACCCAAACCCACACTACCTCTCTAGAATAGAATATAAAACTAGGTCATGCTGATTCTCTCATCCAGAGGTTTTATACTGAGTTAACACTTCTGATTTCTCCAACTGCTAAACAAACGAAGGACAAGGCTACAATCAGGAGCAGTCAGTATGGATTTACGAAAGGAAAATCATGCCTCACCAACCTGACGAAATAACTGGCTTAGGGGATTATGGGTGAGCAGTGAATTTTAATTTGACTTCAGGAAGGCTTTCCCAGCACTGTCTCTCATGACATCCTCATAGTCAAACCCAGTGAAAAATGGGCTAGATAAGCAAACAGAAAGATGGACAGAAAAGTGGCAGAACTTCCAGGCTCAGAGGCTTGTAATCAGCAGCATGAAGTCCAGGTGGAGGTCAGTTACTGCTGGCATACCCCAGGCATCAATACTGAGGCCAAAACTGTTGAGTATCTTCACTAATGATGGGATAGGAGTGCAACCTCAGCAAGTTTGCAGATACAAAACAGAGGAACAATTGATACACCAGGTGGCTGTGCTGGCATTCAGATGGACCTCAAAGGACTGGGAAAAAAATGGACCAATGAGAATTTTATGAAGTTCAACAAAAGGAAAAACAAAGTCCTAAACCCAGGAGAATAACACCAGACATGCATGCAGGCTGGAGGACAGCCAGCTGGACTGCAGCTTTGTAGGAAAGGCCCTGGTAAGACACTCTGACCATAAGGCAGCAATGGGCCCCCACGGCCAAGGTAGCCAACAGCTCCCTGGGCTGAACTAGGCAGAGCATTGTCAGCACGGCAAGAGAGGCATCCCCTCTACTCAGTCT
The DNA here is from genome assembly GCA_013400555.1 of Jacana jacana. NCBI lineage: Eukaryota > Metazoa > Chordata > Aves > Charadriiformes > Jacanidae > Jacana > Jacana jacana. Next base: position 108,167 of record VZTM01017848.1, on the reverse strand, counting down.
GGTGAGACACATCTGGAGCTCGGATTCAGTTCTGGGCTCTGCAAGAGAGATGTGGACATGATGGAGGAGGTCCAAGGAAAGGCTGGAGAGATAACTTGGGGCCTGGAGCATTTTTTGTAACAGGACAGGCTGAGAGAGCTGGGACTGTTTAACCTAGAGAAGAAAAGGATCTTATCCATGCACTTAATTAGCTAGGTAGAAGTAAAGACAAGTAAAGACAAGACGTCAGAAGAGCCTGACTCTTCTCAGTTGTGTCCAGTAAGAGGACAAGAAACAATGGGCACATACTGAAAAACTAGAAATTCCATTTAAGAAACATCTTTTTGTGAGGATGACTGAACTTGAGCAGGTTGCCCAGGGAGGACTTCATCCTTGGAGATGCTCAAATCCAACTGGACATGATCTTGAGCAACTTGCAGTTGCTCTGAGCAAGGGAATCTGAATACAACTCCAGAGGTCCCTTCCAATCTCAGTAATTCTATGAATACATAAATAATCAAGCAACAGTCAAACATTGTATTTGCTGACTGTTTTGGAGTTTTATTTTTGTCACAAATGCAGAAGCCAAAGGGCAGTTTGCATAAGCAAAGACCTTCAAATACTTTGCTATTTGAAAAACTATCTACTGAGCAAGACCTTTCTGGAAACAATAAAATCAATTACTGTTTACCACACAATTTTGAATAGTTAGTGAGACACCCCAAACAGGGAATACAACTGAAAGCCTAAGGCAGGTAGATGAGCTCCTACACAACGCTCCACACTTAGAGGTTAAACTGTTAATTTAGTTTAAAAATACACAAAATCAAATCTCTAGCTACAAACCAGCGTTGCTTCTTCCACTATTCTGTCAAAATAAGTGCATTGATAAAAAGAAGACAAGACAGAGGAGGAGGGAAAATACATCTGACTTAGCTTTAACAGGAAATAAGAGTCGGAAATAAATAAATCTCTAATAATATTTTACTAGATCTGAAGTATTGACATTAAAAGAAGCATTACTATTCTGCATAGCACAGAAATCTACCTAGAAAGAGCAATGTTGTTGTCTCCGTAAGCACAGAACACTGGGAATGCACAAGTGTCTGTTTTTAGAATTCTGCATCTTTAACAGACCTAAATATTTAATTCTGTCCCACTCAGCTACCTAATATTGTTTCCAAATTTGAATAATATTCCAAAAGTTTGCTAACAGCCTTCTGAAACCACAATGCTACTTGCCATCCACCACAAAAAGTTCCTGTTGAAAAATACTGAAATGCCCATCAGTTTCTCAGCCTTGCTACTGAATTTATCAGGGGGAAGAGGACAGAGAAAGACATCTTCCTTAAACAAACCAATAATTATCTCATTTTAACTCCTCTTCTCACACTCAGTCTGCTTACGACAGATATCCAGGACAAAAAGTCATTAGCACAACCAGTTAAAACATGATTTAACTAAGACAATATTGTAATGGGAGGTGTTATGCAACCTAAAACTTTGAAATTCCTTGGTTGGTCTATCTGTAATGAGACTCCTAATGTTATTATGTTAGTTTCCATAGGGATACAAAATGTTAATTAAATGAAAAATCAAAAACTTATGAGTTGGGCTCTCCATGTGTAAACAATACCAAAAAGAGATCAACTTCATATGAAGTTTGTTTGCTTAATGCTTCTGTTTGATGTTCTATAAAATTGTCATTTAGATTAAAGTAATTCTAAGCCCAGGCAGGAGAGTCACATAAACCCTAGGGAAGCTGCACCAGGATGCAAGAATTAATTTCTAATAGTAGAGTCCCAACTTTACTGGGTTTCTGTCACTCATCAGTGGTACCATTATTTTCCCACAATCACATTTGTTATTCACAGCAGAAAGGCACACACTCTCAAACAGCCACACTATATTGCTGACTAAACCCAGTCTAAGCATCATACAGATATACAAGTACTTGTTCATAATGGTAAACCACCGGTGAGTCACTGAGAGCATTCAGAGGATAAAAAAGAAAAGACACAATATGCTACCCTAGGAAAAACAAAACCAAAAAAAGCTTATTGAACATACCAAGTCATTATTCACCTTTCTGCTCATTTTTCTTGAGGATCTGAAATTAGGGGGAAAAAAGAAAGAAGAGCAGTAGGGAAGAATTAATTTGTGCAAATGACCTATCATTCAGAATAGCCTATGCCTAAACTAAGAAATGGTCACCTTTTTGATAGAAATTAAGTAACAGATTAATAAAATTCCCAAATTTGCTTATTTTAATTGATCTCCTTGTTCCTAAAATGCAAGTGCAAGGTATTCTATAAGTGTGGTAAAATTGCATGAACACATAAGCAACCAGTGAATGAAAAAAAGAGTGAAAGACAGGAAGAAATTGATTTGCAGACAGGACAAGCAGAAAATAGGGATTTGTGAACTGCAGTTTTAAAAATAATTAAAAAGAGATTTTCAATTCCTGCCGTATAAGCTTGGTATATAAGTCCATAACAACGCTTTATGTCTGACAAGTCATTTTGGGTCATAAAATCACGTTATTTCTGACACATTTCTTCTTGGTCAAAACTTACAGATTGCTCCATGCTTCTAACCAATGCATTGCAATAGGCATAAATGTTGAAAGAAGATTTTAAGAAATATCTTCCCACCTGACAGCAATTTGACTCCTTTATGATGAAGCAGAGTGTGAAGCTGTACTGGAACTTACACCCACAGAAAACTTTAAAGATGAGAAAATGCTTCTGGAGATGGACATTTGACCACATTACGTATAGGATTGGGGTTGTTTGGGTGTTTTTGTAATTTTGCATATTTAAAAGAGTCTGTCCTGGGAAAGTGCAGGTGCTCCTTAGGCCAGCATGCTTTCAAACCTCACCTATGGGATTTACAATGGATATAGTTCAGAACCACAAACCTCAACATATATGCTATATGGCACCGCCAAGACCACGTCTGTAAAAAGGCGTATCTCAGCCTGCCCTTGCAGTTCCTGTCTAGTATACTGAGAAACCTAAATGAGCAGCAATAGACAAGATACAAACACACATATATACAGGCTGATAAACACACTGTATTTGAACAGCTCAGAGCAAGGAAGCCTGATCACTTCTACTGATACTATCCCCTGACCAACTATCTCAGACAGGAGGGCAGTGAACAATCATTATCAGGGGACAGACCATCTGAAGACTAACAAGTTCCAGGGCGTTGTCTTACTAATAGTCAAAATAAAAAGCTGGCCTAGACAAGTCTTCAGAGGCAGAAGAGCTCTAGCACAATGAACCCTAGACCTAAGGTGTTACTAATAAGCAACCTGCGATATCTTCTAATCTCTGTGGGGCAGATTCAGGTCTGAAAATAAAGGATAACATCTTTTTTTGGACTCTGTCTCCTGCCCCTAATTTCTGTTAAACATTATTACATACAGAGATATGGTATGCATACATCAGAAACAACATGATTTTACAATTATAAATTACTGACATTTGGTAAGACAGTGATTCCAACCATTGTTCTGAGACTACCAAGTAGTCATTCCTTAATATATGAATTGAAACTACGTAAGATTTTATGGTATAAATTTATACCCATAGAGCAAAACAGAACAGTCGCATTAATTTAACTTGATTAAAAGCACACTTGAAATATTTCACAAAGTACAGTGGACTTCATGGAAGAGGGGTACTAAGGCGCATATATTAAATGAGAGACAAGACATATATATTGTTAAGCTGTCCCAGGTGCAAAAGTATCATGAAATAAACAGACCTGCAAGAAGAGGAAAAATCAACTGATCAGCCCCAAGACAGACCTGATTAAATAATTTAGCATTAGCAAGCAGTACTTGTGCAAAGCCCTGCCTACACAGGACCAGCTTTGTGCCCTCTCCTACTCTGGAGGGAGACGTGTTGCAGTACACACTTCACCACCTACTGAACATAGTTC
>VZTM01017848.1:71647-89086 GCA_013400555.1 Jacana jacana | reverse complement strand
CTGTTGGGTGTGGTGGGGGGGGGGGGGGGGGGAGGAGGATGGGGACACATTATGATTATCATGTTTTTAAACATGAGAAATAATATGTCAAAAAATAACATGTCCAGAGCAACATGTATATTCAATGTTAACATCCTCCTTGTCCAAAACCAAACCTTACCCTTCTAAACGTAGAAGCATTCCGAAAAATACACAAGTGAATAACCTACAAATCCTTTGTACATGTAATAGAATAAATTAGCCTTAATTAAGAGCTGAATGAAAAAAAATACTCAATTTCTAATAGTTGAGAAAGTAATTTAATAAGTTCAATCCAAACTTAGCACAGAATTTAAAAACTAAGAAATAAATCTGTTAAGGCAGACAGTAAAAATAGTGATATATAACTCTGTAGGGATACAGTGCAGTTATGAAAGTCTCTACATTCAACCTTCAAGTAGTCCAAATGTCATGAATTTATGAAGGAAAAAGTTGATGCATGTAGCAATATACAACATGGTTAGCAAGCCTGACAAAAGAAACCAAACCCATGACACCAGCTATAATTGGTTCTGTCAGGAAAAAGTCTACATGCCCACCCAATGGTGAAGGTAGGACTTGTCACCTACATAGAATGACAGAATTGTCTAGGTTGGAAGGGACGTTTAAGATCATCTAGCCCAACCATCAACCTAACTCTGATAAAAATGCATCACTAAACCAAGCCACTAAGCACTACTTCAACTCGACTTTTAAATACCTTCAGGGATGGTGCCTCAAGAAAGAGCAAAGATGAAGAAATACAAGCTACCACAGAAGCTGCAGATCCCCAAGGGAAAGGGAGACCAAAAGGAAATGAAAGATGAAAGGAAAAAAAAAAAAGAAAAGAAAAAAGACAACCATGACCTTTCAGTAAAGACACGAATCAGGTTTCCAAAGTAGCAGGGTACAGTGACACAAGGCTAAATGCAAGAGCTCAAGCAAGGAATTATTGATTGTTTTTAAAGTGAATAAAGATGGAAGGAGGGGGGGAGCAGGGGAATGAACGAACTATTGACACAAGAATCAGCTTGGAGAAGGTCACCTGTACGCCTGTGCAGACATCTGTAAGAGTCATGAAGGAAGACTGTGAACCAGGCAGAAGCCAAGACTTCCCAAACATGGAGATGATACAGTAGATAGTTTCTGGGAAGGCTCCTGGCTCTGAATTTTGCACCCGCCCCCCCCTTAGAGATGAACTTCTGGGCATACTGCAAGGCTTATTTATTTATCCAGGTTTTTGCCTGAAGGATGCAGGGATGAGCACAAAGGTTTTCCTACTAGGAAGGCAGAGAGGTATCCTTTGTTGGCATGTCATTAATTTTTAAGCTGTTTAAATTGTTTTAATTACCTTATAGACACCAGGACGTTCTGACAGAAGCTGAAAAAATATACACTGTGCTTTATTATATTGAGATTATTATACTTATTCAGACACTGAGGTAAGTTTTATCACATTCAATGGAAATTCAACATATTCTTTCAAATAATTTGATTAACAATACTTAATTTTTAATCTAGAACTGCTATAAACTTAAGAGGACTCTCTCATTTTGCCTTTTACTTCAAGATAATACATGACTAATGGAGCTAGGGTTGAAGCAATACGTCCTTGTTATCGCATACAATAATTACCCAAAGTTTCCGAATTATGCTATTGAAACCTTAAAGATTGGTTGGGTTCTACTCCTCACAATACGCCCTTGGGTAAACCTGTGAAATTATCCTTGTAAATCAAGAGCTACAATACCGCAATTGCATCTGCATCTGGGGACCTTTTTTCACAGATCATAAGTTGTTAGAATGCTACTGGGGAATAACTGCAGTTCAGAGAACTGTAACGTTCTTCCAATAGGTCTCTTTTTACCTATGTAGATGCTAGTTTAGAGATTTGTTAAAAAATAAAAAATAAAATATTAATCAGTGTGGGACATGGCACTTCTTCATGAAAAGCCAAGATTAACACATTGAGTCAACAACTTCTATTTTGAAAGAGTTTAATTCTCAAAGGAGATGACTGCTTTCCCCAAATGATGCAGACGTGTCTGCTGTTGTCTGGGCCAATTCAGAGGCTTGTTATTCACTACTCGGTTGATTTCAAAATCAGACTACCCCTTCAGAAAGCTGCAGAGACTATGACATCACGCTTATGATAATTTATTGCACAATTACAGTGGCTACATCCCTGGATTTTATTTCGTGGGAAAGCATGTTTCGACTACAGTCTCAACCATTTTCTTGGCTACGCTTGATCATAGGGTTACAAGTGATGGTATAAAGCTTAGCGTGATTTTTTTCACAACACTATAAAGGTGTTTTATAGCAACCTAAAGCTGCGTAGTTCAATTGCCTAGAGAAATATTTGCACTTTAAATTGAGACACTGAAATTTCACAAGCAACTTGCAGAAGCACTGGTAACAATTTGCTACAAATCACACACATCTCCACCAGATTAGACTTTAATGATAATACTTACGGCTTTCTTAAAGAAACAAAAAGCCCAACATCCTTTGAGGAGGCACGACTGTCATCTCCTCAGATGAACACCAATAATGCAATCACTGAAATTCAATGCAAGAGTATAATTTAATAACCTCAAGTTCAAATAAAAAGATTTACACACCAATGTGATATTTATGGACTAGAACTGATAAAATACTACTGTGGAACATTACAAGACAATTTAAAGTAATGCAAATGATTTAAAAATTGGTTTTCATTATACTTTGGACAGTGCTATCTTCATTCTAACCAGAAACACTTTATGTTACAAGCTTAAATTAAAAGGCAATAGTAGACAGGTCCTGTAATGCCATAATTACAGCACCCAACCCTTACATTTTTGCTTCTGATTCAGCAAAACTTTCACCATACAATGTACAAAGGACACAGAAGTATTTTCTGTGTTATTTAACATGGCATTTATTTGAATATGTAGTATTTAGTTTCAAGATTTCCAAAATGCAAGTAGCAAATGGATAAAATAAAAATATTTTCACATTCAGTTTCGACATGGTTCAGTGTTCTTAAGAAACAGGCTGCCATCATTTTAGGCTAGAATATACTATAAACAGGATAGACCTCTGTCACGCTTCTTTCTTCCCAACTCCCTAGCACTGTTCATGATGCAAACTGCACCCTCAAGAAAATTACTTTCACACTCCAAATACAGAAAACTCATTGCAACCCCAACCAAAGAAATCAGTGACTGCTCCCACTATTTAAGAAAGAAAAGTAAACTCTTTCAGTACACATAGGCAAATAGTGTAAGTAGGCAATGACAACAGAAAGCGTATCCAACCCATTGACAACTTCTAAAATAAGCTACCAGGTTCAAAATTTCTCAAAATTGATTTCTGAGGAATTCCATTATTTTCTCTACTGAGCCGTTCAGAGCAAGTGGCATGAGGGCAAACCCCATACCCCTGCGCAAATGCAACCTTAGCCAGGAGAAACTGGAACATGAGGCATTCCTATGGCATGTAACAGCAGGGTTCTTTCGCTTCGACTGTCTTTTTTGAAATTGGTATTAAACTAGGTTATAGTAATATCCTGTTGCTTTGTTTTATTGGCACAACCTGCCAAATTATTATTATTTCTTTCAAAACCATCTGCATGGAGAATACGCTTCCCGTGCTATATGCAACACTCTCAACAAGCACAGTAAGCTGTAAATCTTGAAAAGAAGGCATGCATGCTCTCTCTCTTTTACAAGAAAGCACAATTAAGTCATCAGTATAACATCCAAGGTGTTCTTACCTCATCCAGTGTCCTAAATAAATTTGACTTATTCCCACCTTCTTCCCATCTTAGTAGGAGGAGTCAAGAGAGGGAAGTGAGGACACACAGATGGATGCAAAGTTGCCATAACAAGGACTGCATTTTCCTGTGTTGTCTCTATTTGCCAAGTCTATTTAATAGTTCCACATGTAGTTGCAGTGTAGGAGCTGTAGTGTTCAGCACACTGTGAGCCTGGTTTATCAGGATTCAAGAAGAGCTTTCTCCATAAAGGAGAAAAAACAGCAAAGAGAGAGTGCAAGTGCATTAGGAGAGGTGGCAAGTACCCACGGGTGTTAACTGGGTTTTCTACGCATCATTGTGGAGTCACAGTCAATTCAAAAATAAAAATAAAATTAAGGATTTTCAAAGTTTTGAAATGAGAAGCATAATGGGAAAAGCGAGGATGACACACTCATATTTTACAACTTTTACAAATATGGCCTAAGGGGTCCAGCAGGCTGAGGGTGGGAGACCACACGCCTCAAAGCGCCCTGTGTTATCTTCTAGCCTTGTAGTGAAAGAATCCAAAAAATGAGAGCAAAGCCCTAGCATTAGACCAGACACTGCTTATCACGAGTGACCGGTTAAACGTAGATATCACATATCTCAGCAGTGTACATACATGCAAGGTATGAGAGAGAAGAGAGAAGAGGCAACATCAACAGCAGGAAGACTTGAAGGAACCTAGTTGCTACTGTTATTAACTTCAGAAGCTTGTTACCCACTGTTTATACTTGGCTTTTATCATCTGCTACCATTCACCTGCTTGTCCTGAGCAGCTGAGCAGCTACATCAGTTTAGAAGATTGGAAAGACAAGGCAATCAGTTGGCCACAGAAGCGTGCAGTAAGCAGTTTATCCAACCTGTACACAAGTGAATTAGCTTCCCAAGCACATTGCCAGAGGGATGCCCCCCACCTTCATAAACACAATTTCAACATTTGGAAAGGTGCCAGGAGTAAAATGTTTGTTTACTGCAGGCAGGAAGATCTACCTATGATTCAGACATTAGGAAGTGACAGGAAGGATTAAATTATGCAATTTAAAAGTAGGAAAATAAACACAAAATAGTTGCAACGAGAGGCAGAAGGAGGGAAAGACATGAGAGACAGAAGTTTTGGATCTTCCCTCTCACTTGTGCAGGGCTGAAGCGATCATCACGGCAGGAGGCCCCCGTAGGATTTCTTCACCTTTTAACCCCCAGCCTAGAGGGCCTAGCCAGGGACTTTCCTCCTTCTCACTGAGTAAGAAACATCTGTCCAGCTCAGTCTCCCAGTTGGACAGATCATGGTCTTCCTTATTTTGTTTAAGCAGAGATTTCAGAGAGGAGAACTCCATCTGCCCTCCCTCTACACAACCGCTACCAGAAGCAAAGGCTCCTAAAGCAGACAGAAAGAAGGCTCATTTTACAGCCAGCTAAGGAAGGCAGCAACGTACTTGAGATCTGTCGGATGCTGGTTGCAGAGATTGATATGAAAACCTCTTCCCGTAAGCAGAAAGCAGAAGTACCCCAATGGGAATAGTGTGCCTTCCCAGCAGTTGTTGGAAGCAATCGAGCATCTCAGCAGTGCTGCTTACGACTTTGCACCTCCCCTCCACTGTTTGTTAGACTGACTCTCAGCAGTATACATCTAGCATAAGTTTTAAGTTTGTTAAATTGCAGTAGTAGTCTGCATAGCTAATGTGCCCATTCCAAGGCTAAAACTGCAAACGAAGATTTGAGTCACAGTCAGTTATGGCTGCACTGTAAGAAAACGCCACCAAAGAACATGAGCTAATTTATGTAATGATGATGGTGTGTCCCTTATATAATCAGTAGAGATATTCCTGCCACTCTCTTTATAAATCAGACAATAAATTCCTGTGCTATTTTTTCCTGGAGCTGCAGAGATTCACAGATAAACAGAACCATCAGGTCAAGGAAACACACAAAGAAATGTGAATTAATTTAGCACTGAAGCACACACCATAGCAGAACTCTGTAGTTATGTGTCCTGAGACAAAATTATCCTTGGATGAAACCAGGGTGTAATGGGTTTGCACGGCAAAGTTTTGGTAGTGGGGCGCTACAGGGGTGGCTTCCATGAAATGCTGCTAGAAGCTACCCCTATGTCCAATATGACCAATGCCAGCTGGCTCCAAGACAGACCCACCACTGGCCAAGGCCAAGGCCATTGGTGATAGTGGCAGCAGCTCTGGTATAACACTTAAGAAGGGGGAAAAAATGCTGTGAAAACTGCAGCCAGGAGAGACAATATGTGAGAGCAACATCTCTGCTGACACCAAGGCCACACTGGAGCAGCGTGTTCCTGATTGACTGCACCCTGCGGAAGTTCAAAAAAACCTGCACCCCCCCAGGAAGGACTCACTTTGGAGAAGTTTGTGGAGGACTGTCTCTCATGGGAGGGACACTGCACTGGGGCAGGGGAAGAGTGTGAGGAGTCCTTCCCTGTGAGAAATAGGAACAGCAGAGACGATGTGTGAGGAACTAACTGCAACCCCCATTCCCTGTCCCCCCTTCTTGAGATTTGGTTTTAATTATCATTATCCTACACCAATTTACTGCCTGGTCATAAATGAAAATACTTTTTCCTCAAGTCAAGTCTGTTTTTCCTGCAATGGTAATTGCTGAGTTATCTCCCCGTCCTTATCTCCATCCACAAGCCTTTCATTGTATTCTCTCTCTCCCTGTCCAGCTGAGGAAGGGCGGTGATAGAGGAGCTTTGGTGGGCACCTGGCGCCCAGCCAGCGTCAACCCACCACACAGAGTTAAGTTTCCCAATTTACACTAACAAGTCATTTGAATGCTACTCTTCACTTTTTATCTTCACCCCCTGCCCCCTTTCTCCTTTCCCCTCCCCAAAACTCCAAAAAGGAAAAAACAGGTTATACCTTAGTAATCACTGACTCCTGAGTGCATGTAAGTATGTTTTGTCTGCCAAGAGACCTTCAGTAGTGAAGAATAACTTATTTTCATAGTGCTCACAAGCTTATGTATTGAAATTCATTTGTGCACACTGACAACTGTATTAGATAGGTCATAAGTAAGAGCATGTCATGACCTCAGCTTTTAGCTTTAAGGGCATTGTTTCACACTGAGTAACAAGTCATTAGACTGCAAAACTTATCCACATGGCATGTTGCAAATAGTTTCAGCAGTAATTGTGTAGAAACAGTAAATGGAAATGCATTAGAACATGCAAAATCCAGGAAGGTACTTATTGTCATAACTTTAAGAAGTGCAAGAGTTAGGTATAAGGTATCTCCCTTAGCAAAAGGAAAGAATTTTGTAAACACAAAGTTCAGCTAATGCCACCATGAGAGCATCACACAGTACAACACAAAATTGAAACATTTCTTAAATGAAGAGCACTGCAAGAAATCATGGAATTCTACAAGTGATATATTCAAAAGGGATATGTTTTTGGCAGTTAGTGGCTTAAATCTCAAATCAAGTTAATATAGATCACTACCTTCTAGGAAAGCAGAATTGCCAGATAGGATCATGCCCATAGCCTATTTCTGACACTTCCAGCACCTCAGCAGAATGAGGAAAAGACTGGATCACATAGGCAAACAAAAAGTTCATCGGTTACAACACAATGTTTTAGAAGTCTCCTCTTGTCACACCAGACTGGCAAGCACTCACAGGGGTTGGAGATCCTCTCCAATACCGCTGGAATCTCCTACATTCCTGATGTGGACACCATGTGGCAGACCACTCCACTGCTTCATCCCTCCAGAGAAATGCCAGCCTCTTGTTTCAAACTGCACTCTGTATCTTCCCCTCCCACCCTCACCCCCTAAAAAAAAATGTTTTTTTAAATTAAACTATGAAAGGACAAATGGCCAATCGAACTTCAGGGTCCATGCATTACTTTGACATCCTCTCCTTTAGTGGTTTCTTGATAAAATAACACAGTACTAACGCTTACAGTAACCACTAGGAGCATCAGATAAATTACCCCCACTACCTCTTTCCTGATCTGCTCCTTACTTTTCAGTGTTTGCTGGGAAGGAGTAGACTTGCTGTCAGTATTTCACCATATTTTAAGGATAACGAATATTTATATGCCTTTTTTTGTCACATCAAAACTGTTTGCTAGATTCTGCATATGAACTTTGGAGTTCATCAAGATCAACAATTGCTCACATGCACTACACTGATTGGTTTCAAAAAAGCATTCCTTCCAAAATATCAATCCTCCCCTGCACCACCCCAAAACCAGGCACAGCTTCTCTAATAATACATCTGATCCTGCTTAAGAATCTACATAGAAACACAAACGTCAGAAAACTGTAAAAGAAACATGTATTAAGTGTGAATGGGAACATTTGTCTAGCACATTACGTGACTCAGTGCAGTTATTTTTCATACAAAGGGAAAATGTCAAACTGACATATTTTCAGAATTGCTTCTTTTTTCAAAAAAGGGTATAGTTCCATTTTGAAACTTAAAATCCGGTTTTCATCTGATATCGTGTGTGTGTTTACCCTTTTAATAACTCTCCCAAATAGACTGTAATTCCTGCATGTTGATTGCATCAAAGGTCTATTTGAAGGCAGGGGTATTAACTGTGTTTGAACAGCTTCCTGTATTCTTATGCCATACCCCAAATCTAATCCTGTGAACTCCTACTGTCAGCAATAAACACCTACAGAAGGTTTATTTTGTTTTTAAACCCCAAGCCCCAGACAACATAGAAAAATAAACCAAAGTCTCTCAGTTTTTGTGTTGTTTTTCTTTTTTGTCCTTTTCATGTGAGGCAGAAATGCCCAAGAGGCTGGCAGTAGCCACAACCCCTGAGAGGGGAGCATGCTGGCCGGCACCACTGAAACCCATCGCATTCCTTCTGGGGTGGAGACAGGCTTACCCCTGAGGAAGGCAGGCAGGAGATCTGCCATCATCCTGCCCCAAGGCTGGCTGTGCTGGAAAGTGGGTGGTGAAGCAGCTTCAGTTTGTGACAGCCACTATTTCCACTGCCATGAAGGGTTTCATCGGGCCTTGTTTTCACTTATAAAGCAGCAGGACAACCCGCACGTGAGGAGGTAGCCAGCTGGAAAACTCTTGTGCGGGAAACAGGCGAAAAGACAAGGTTGGTTTTCATTCTGCCAAGCAAGGTCATCCCGATACCCTGCCACCATCCCCAACCTTGCCTGCACATGGCCCTGCATCAAGATACCACATCCGAGCTGACCAGCGTATGGTAGAAGATCACCTCCTCACAAAAATTACCTCCTTTTAAAAAGCAGAGCTTTCTCCTGGCTTCCAAGAAATTCTCAGAGAAAAGAACAAGCACAGCTCCTGAAAAAAGAGCTGTTAAATCATTCTGTCAATAAATTGCTGTACAAAGTAAGAATGAGAAAAACCTTTCTGTTTGATTCAGTTCTTGATGTGGGGCCTAAACTCAGCTGTCCAAACGCCAGAAGCCAGTATATTTACTTGGCACAGTCTCCCAAAGAAGTATCACCTCTTTTTCAAGGTATTACACAGAATCATTTGTATTTTTATGTACAGATATTATGTATAATCATACACAAACCATATGGACATAACTGCCTGGCTTTTTTTAATTACATGTTGCAATACCACCAATTCCAAGAGAGACACCTAGCACGCTGTCATTTACCCAAAATAACTGCCATTTACCTGGGGAGGGAAAAAAAAAAAAAAAAAAAAAAAAAAAGAAAAAAANCTGGGGAGGAAAAAAAAAAAAAAAAAAAAAAAAAGGAAGAAAAATGTCACCATAACCCTAGGGAGTTTAATCCTAAAGCTGTAATTTTGCTGCATAAAATGCAATTACATATATTCCTTCTCCTCAGTTAAAAAAAACAACAAAAAAAACCAAAACAGCAAACAAACTGAAAAACAAGCCCGAGAAATAGGGTTACAGAGTTCAACAGCTAATTCAGTCTCTTCCTTCTCAGGTAAAGTTACCTTATAAACATTCCCCTACTGGATACTGTAGATAGTTAGATACTATATAACTTAAAATTACTTTTCACAACAAAAAGTGGTATGGCATGCTTCAAAAAGCTTCAAAAGTTAATAATGAGAAATAAAAACTTTGGTCAACAGCTCGTAGCAAGACCAAACACAGGCTCAAAAAACCAGACTATGTAACCTCTTATTGGAAGTCAGTTTTCTTTTGAAAGAAAAAGCTCAAAAACCACAACTAGTATATTGCACCGAGCAGTATTTACAAAGGTAACACTATTTGTACAACTATGAACACTTTTCCTAAAATAAACAAACCAAAGAATTCATAAAAGAGAAACCGCAAAAGCCCAATCAAGAATTGATAAAGGGGGAATTGAGAATAAACATTACTTTAGTTTCGGTCTGGAGATGGCAAAATCCCCCTCCCCTGAGAAAGAAAGAAGAGGGAAAAAAAAATAAAAAGAAAAGAAAATAAGAGAAAAACACAGAACTGCCTTAGAAATACTTCTTTGTACCCATGAGGAGCTGAATTCACATTGGAGTCCCAAAACAGCAGCAATTAAATTGGACTAACAACATTCACCTGTACACAACACATACCTGCCTTGACAAGATTATCCCTTTCTGTCTGATCTTTCTGCCTGCCTTGCTCAAGCAATTTGCATGACATAAGGACTGTCCCTCCTAATGAAATACTGCAATTAAATTGCAACAGTTGAAATTGCTTCTAATGGCAATAAAATGATTTGTCATTGAAGCACAGAAAATTTTAAGGTAATTTTGAAGAAGTCTTAAGTCTGTCACTGCCATGCTACAAAATAAGTTGGGATGTAAAAAGTAAGATGTATCTTTACTTTCTGTTTATTTGCTCTGCTCTACATCAAAAGAAAATGTGCACCTCATGAGCTGTACTCCCCTTCTTGATTTACAAAAATATTTCACCCAACTAATTAAACTGACATCTTTTTTAGGCTAGAAAAAGGTGATGGCAAGACTAAAGAACTATGAGATACCCAAGCCAGAATCAGCTACAATACACAAAATTACTCTCTCCCTATAATTATTACATTTTTGAATCACTGGTGTTCCTTTTACTTTTTGCCAAGACTTTTGTCAAATCCATGCACCAAATTTAATGGGAAATAAATGTGTTGTAAATGTCCATAAAAGATTACATTTTATTCTAATAATTTTATTTAAATGCCATTTATTCTAATCATTTAATTCTAGTCATGTCAAAAAAAGACAAAGAATATCCATGCCTCAGAAATGTCTAAGCCACTGATCCAAGACTTTTAAGATTTTAAAAGACAGAGAAAAAGAAACTGGAAATGGTTTCAGGTCTGACGTTTTCCTCTTTCAAAATAAGGGACTGTTGAACACCAAACCAGATGAAACTTTCTCATCTGAAAGAGGGACCTGGTCAATCAATGGCCTCCAGAACTGATGCTCATTTTGACAGTCAAGACCTATATATTTATTTTCTTTTAAGTTAATCTGTCCAATAAAAACATTCTTTTCTCAATATATCCAATTCACATTCATTTCATACAGCTGTTTTGACTGACTTCGCCCTGCTTGACGGGGCTTATGACTGACTAAGAGCCATGCAAAACAAGGTCATCTGCGTGTAATTGGAAGTTAAGTTCATGGTATTTCATTATTTCCTCTGGTTTGTATGTATGCTGCTTATACTGAATGTTCGATGCCGCAAGACTGTGTGTGTACATGGAAGAGCTGCTACTATGCAAGAAACAAGAAAACAGGAGACATTACTTGGGTTTTCTACTTCTTCCCCATGTTTGCTGTTACTTCTTCACAGAATTCTAATCCCCCGTGTTTACCTGCTCCAAATGTTATTAACACACCTGCCAAAAGATAAAACCATAGTGAAAGGGTACCCATAAGCGGCTACACATCCAACTCAGAATGATTTTCAACATTGCAAAAAGTCAAAAGTTGACTACTTCCTTATCTCAGATATTATGGTCCCAAATTAAGGGTTACTATTTGATAGCTGTTAAGAAAAATGGGTGC
Organism: Jacana jacana; assembly: GCA_013400555.1. NCBI lineage: Eukaryota > Metazoa > Chordata > Aves > Charadriiformes > Jacanidae > Jacana > Jacana jacana. Next base: position 77,310 of record VZTM01017848.1, on the reverse strand, counting down.
AAGCTGGAATATAGCAGGTTCCACTTAAATATGAGAAAATACTTCTTTACGGTGAGGGTGACTGAACACTGGAAGGGGCTGCCCAGGGAGGTTGTGGAGTCTCCTTCTCTGGAGATATTCAAAACCCGCCTGGACACGTTCCTGTGTGACCTGATCTAGGTGCTCCTGCTCCGGCAGGGGGACTGTACTAGATGATCTTTCAAGGTCCCTCCCAGTCCCTGAGATTCTGTGATTCTGTGATATCTGCCTTATTTCAAATGTCCAGCAGTTCATGTGCACTTCAAGAGGCATGTGACAATTTCCACTACTTGAGTCTCTGACTTGTCTATCTACATGAAGAAAAGAAGCATTCAAGCAGTTCAAGTACTGTCTGACCATCCAAGCTCAGAAAGATTTAAATTTTCATGTAGCATACCAGACTGATGTACACTGTTAAACAGAGTAACTAGCGGAAGAGACTTATCTTAGTAGATGTATATTAGACCTCTTAATCTGTTTTATATACTGTCACCTGTTCTTACCCTACGAAACTATCCACTGGTAATTAATTCAGAGCAAACGCCATAGGTCAAGCACTGACAGCGCTGTAGCTTTGGCAGCAATGTCAACACCAGCTGCTAATGTCCTGTCAAAGATGATAAATACTTGCAGGATGAGTTCCATGCTTCTTGAGTGAGACCTGCACCCAAACAGCAAGCTTAGGAGGTAGGTATACCCCTCAAACTCATGCCTGAGATGGCTTTGGTATCTTCAGTCGGTAGACAAAACAACGCCACTTCCTTTTATAATCCACAAAAGCATTATATTTAGTCATGCTTTGGAATTCACGTTTTAGGGTTTATTAACCCACGTTTAAAAATATCAAAAGCCAAAATGCTGGTTCCTGCATGCTGCATAGCAGAAGGGAAGGCACAGACATCCTCCCTGAAGGAAACATTTCTGCATGAACACCGATTCCTGCAAGGTCTTCAGTAACTCCTGGAGGAGCACAAGCACAATCACGTTCAGAATATTAAGAAGTTACTCAATTACAGTTATTGTCTTGAGTTAACTTGACCCAACTCTACAGGGACAGCACTGAATGATGTCAAACAAGCTCATCTTGGGTTGGTTTGGTTGTTTTTTTTTCCTGTAAACCAACTGGCTTCTTAAATTTGCTCATTATGCTCATGTGAGATCACAAATAGAAAAAGCTTTAACGCAAACAGGTGCCTTCCAGAGAAAAGGACTTTTGTCAGGCAGTGCAGCTTTTACCAGATTACAACTATTCTGCTGAATAACACGTTTCTTAACACCACCACATATCATAGCACATTTAAGTATTACTCAAGACAGAAGAGGCACCTATGTCACTAGTGCCAAAGAGCAGCTGCCAAACAAAACCATAGGAAGATATTCCACTTCTATTACTTTTGTACCCAATACCATCTTAGCCAATAGTTCAGACATCAATAACTAGCTAAATAGCCTGGCACTTTTTTACTTGCCATCTACAACTGAGAACTTTAGAATAAGTAAGAGGGTGCCATAAGTAGCCTTTTTTGAATTATATCAGTGACCCTTATGTCCTGGGGAGATCAAGCCTATTTCTCCTTTTTAAAGTCTTTGTTTTAAAATAATTAAACATGCAATCAATAACAACAGTCAAATAACTGAAGGACTTTTAGTAGTAATTACACCAAAATGAAGGATTCCTAATTTACTTTCAAAATTATCTTATGAACTCTCATAAGAAAAGAAGTTTATCACACATAAAAATCAGAAACAACTTCCCCCCCAGAAGTGTTTTCTCCTTCCCCAATATAGCTTATGCAAGATGCTTTTGATGAAGATTTACCTTTTATCAAATAAAATGTGCTTTAAGTGGGGCATGTTACAATATAATAATTCTTAGTATTCTATCAGTAGACTTTCTAAAAACCAGTTCCATAAACTGACCATCTACATAATAGTCCTGATTTTAAGCATATCCAGTTGTCATACTGAACCCTAGCCATCACTCAGACAAAAGCATAGTTATTCTAGGAGAGACTTTAGAAGACTTATTCCCATTTCAAGTTTTTCTCCCATGCTTTACCAAGGACAGCTTTGTTTAAATATCTGATGGCTTCCGAGCATAATGGCAGTATAAAATACTCTGTGCTGCTACCACAAGAATCAGCTATTTTAACTGGCACGTGCACAGCAGAACTGCAACATAGCAAAAAACCACGAAGCCAAGGTTTACTATCACTTTTTAAAGGACAGATAGTGACAACGGGGCTGTCTAATTACATCTTCCACAATAAGGGAACCAGAGCAGAAAAAGCACAGTAGGGTTAAAGTGAGGGTGCAAACATTTACAAAGCTGAAGGCAAAAGAACCAGTGAGGAAAGAAAATAATACAGAGGGTAGCAGAAGCTGTGAAATTCAGCAGCACCCCATCACTGTGAACAAACAAGTTCTTCCACGTACTCATGCAACCACTGCACAGGCTGTAGAGACCTGTGCAGGATTTAGCACCAGCTCTCTTCCCTTTCTTCTCTACTAAATCCACATCCTTATCTCACACCCCCAGCCAACACAAAAAGTTACCTGTATTTTCCCCAGAGAAAACCCGCTGAAAACAACTAGTCTATTCCATCAAACAAGCTGTTCCAAATAACAGCTCCAGGGAACCAACACCAGGTGCCAACAGTTATCAGAAAGTTACTTCCATAGCAAAAACACTCAAATGAGACAAGAAAACAGGTCTCCTTTTAAGGGGCAGGGGAAAAACATCCATAGCATTAAGGTCTACATTCAAGCAAATCCGATTTTTCCACCTGCAGAACAGGGTTGGGTGGGGTTGGTTTTTTTCTTTTTTTTTAGCCTCAAAATGATTGTAAGCTAGCTTTAATATCATGTCCAACTGTTTCAAACTAAAAATTGAAGTCCCTGTGAAACATATGTCTATGTACTAGCTTCAAAGTGCTCCTTTTCACCCTTCCTAAAAACTGAAACCATATTTAACTGCAATTTCAGACTTTTTATCACCCTTCCCAGATGGCAACCTGGATTTGCCCCAACACTTCCATGCAAAAACCAATAGAGCGTGAAGTTACAATTTTCCATATATATATATGTGAAAAGTATGCGTTGCAGAAAAGCAGTTCCCTACTGAAATCACTTTCCCATCTTTTCGTCTGGTGCAGCCTCTTGAAATATCACCAGTATAAAATACAGCTTTAAAAAACAGAGCTCTTCTGTGCCTTCCTCTAAGCATAGAATTACAGAGAGCACAAGCCAACACTTCAATCAGTGCACTCTGTAAAAGTTCACTGTCTTAAGTACGTGAATTTTTTGTTTGCTTGAAGATGGCAATCATGATGTCAAGGTCACTTTCAGGTCTTTGAAGGGAGCGCGAACCTTTAGCCTACAACTGAACAGGCACTACAGAGAAGCAGAAGGAATTTTACTCTAAGTCCTCCTTTAAATGGTACCTTTCTTGCATACATGCAGAAGACAGTCTAAAATAACATGCAAGATTTAAACTTACAGCCTTGTGGCCTACAGTGCAGGCAGATGCTAAACCAACTCATGCTCATATAAGCTTGCCACACTAGTACTCTGATATTCTGCCTCCTCAAAAAGCAGCTCCCCATTTCAAGGGAAAAAATAAGGAACTACTTCTTTAGTACAGGGAACCACTTGACCAACTCTGTAGTCAGGGGTTTCCTCTCAAAGGTTCCGACCTTATTCCAGAATGGAAATGGAACTATAAATACAACGAAAGGCCAGTTATGTGGGAAAAAAGCTAGCATATTTAGGGACTGATTTATGGTATGGACTTAGGAGTGTGAACTCTTGCTTACATCTCTACCTGCTCACAGCATAACTGTACCTGATTTAGAGTTTGAACGGGAAATTTATTCAAACTTTAAAATCATTAACACTGCTCTTAACTCCTACATATTGGTAAAGCGTCATCCTGTGAAGATACACATATATGTGGAAGGTTGGCCAAAAAATGCAGCCTGTGTCCAATTCGGGAGGGAAGCACAGCCCTGACATGACCCATCAGGATGTTCTCTTTGTGAGTCTGATCCTGTGCCCTTCGCATGAACAGGATCTTTGCCATTGGGAAACTGCAAATGGACAACCTCAAGTATTATTTTTTTAATTTATAAAGAGTCTCATTTCACCAATTTTCTAGCATTTAAAAACGCCCGTAACAGCAACGGTTCTTCGAGAAGAAGAAAGAAGAAAGTACTTTCAGATGAAAGTAATATGGTGACATTAAGACCCACATTCACAGATTTTTTTAAGTGAATCAGATTTATCTGCTTAAAAAAAAAAACAAAAACAAAACCAACCAAAAATCCAAAACTAAACAAGACACTGACAACTGCAAAGGCCATTTCTATTTCAATACCACCTAAGTGGCTAAATAAAGATGTAAAAAAAGAAAAGAGGTGGTCCAACATTTTGTACCAATTATTACACAGATGCCGTAAGGTGGCCCAGGCACCAAGGAGACAGAGCTCAGCAGGGATGACCCCTGGCATCACCCCTTCCTCCTTGCGTGACTCGAAGGCGTCCCCGGCAGCACCGGGAGCCCCGGCGCACGGCAGCACCGCTGTCACGAAATCTGCCCTCTCAGCAAACGCGCTCCATTTTCCTGCGAACTCAGTGTCCGCTCCGCCACAGCCTCTGGCGAACGTTATTTACTTGTGAGCACCAGCAGGCTGAACTTCAAGTGAGAAAAAGGCACTTTTCTTCCAACCCCCTACTCCACTCCCACCTTTTCCCCGATACAGAGGGCTCCGGTCCCAAGGGCAAAGCCCTCCTCCGGCCCCAGAGGGGAGTGTTCCCGGGGCATCCCCGGCTCCCGCCGCCTTCGGCCCGACGGCTCCGGCCGCTCTCCCGCCCGCAGCGACTTTCGTCCCGCCGCACCGAGCCCAGTTACGGGCCGCCACTCGCCCTCCCCTCCGATCGGGCACCGGAGCGGCGGCAAGTGTTTACGGTGTGTTGGGTTTTTTTTTAAATAAATACATATTTTTATATATACACTGAGCCCGGATCCAAAGGAAAGACGGAAAAAACTCCGCCCCCCTCCCTCTCCCGACTCCCCTCGGAAAGGCGATAAAAGCAGAGCAGAAACATCTGACCGCCCGGCGCCCCTTTTGTAAGGGGGGAAAGAAAGAAAGAAAGAAAATGGGGAAAAAAAAGGGAGGAAAAGGGAAACAAAAGGAAAATAAAGAGTCGGGAAGCCCGGCGGGACTTATCGGGCAGCAGTCCCGGGAAGGCGGCTCGTCAGCCGGGCCCGGCCGAGAGGGACCGTGCGGGGAGGCCGGGCTGGGCCGGGAGAGAGCGGTGGAGCCCCAGCCGGGGGAGAAGCGGAGAAAAGAGGGAAAAGGAGGGAGGGAAGGGGACCGCGGGTGGGAGCGGGCACTCACGTAGCGTTTCAACTTCTTCTCCGGTGGGGACTTTCGGAGCCAGCCCGAGCAGACCACCTCCCCGCCGCTCATGGCTGGGCCGCCTGCCCGCCGGGGCAGTCCTTCTCCTTCTCTGGCAGCAGCAGAGCCCGGGCCGGGCCGCGGGAACCCCGAGACGCGGCGGCAGCACCGCGCCCGCTCCGGCCTCCCGGGGCTGCGGGGCGAGGGCAGGGGTGGGGAAGGACGGGGGAGCGGTGTGTGTGTGTA
>VZTM01017848.1:36970-68899 GCA_013400555.1 Jacana jacana | reverse complement strand
ACGGGGTGAGGTACTGCCCCCTTCCCCCGCCGCTCGGAGCCCACCCGGGCTGGAGGGGATTGGTTTGCGTTCCGTTCAAGGATGGGGCTGCGAGGAGGTGGGAATAACAACTAATTAGAAATCGCAGCTGCAATGGTGACTCTTTGGAACCCGCCGCAGGATCGTTCAGTGGAGGTGGGAGAAACAAACAAAAAACAACCCAAAAGGCGCTATAGAAACTGCTTTAAAAAACAACTCGGCAAGAGGAAACTCCTCTTAGTGAGCCTGAAACTGCCTTAGCAAAAAGAAAGGGGGCGGGGGGGGTGGGGGGGGGAGAAGTGAACAGATTTTATAAGTTGGGGTGCGAGGGCAGAAGAAAGGCGGAACGCCGGGTGCGGGGCTTCGCTGGAGCCGCCCCCCGGCAAGAGGGGTGATGGCGCTTCCACGGTAAGAAGCTGTAACGAGGGGCTGGCCGGGGACAGCCGGGACGGATTTATTAGGGGGGAAGCGTCCGAGAGGTGAAGTAAGCAGCCCTCACCCGCTGCAGACACTACCACCCCCTCCCCTCCGCTCCACAACACCCGCACCTACCGAAAACCCACCAAATTAAAAAAAAAAAAGAAAAACAAACAACCGAAAAAAACCAACAAAACCCCAGCCCACCAAAGTAAAACAATACAAAGTTTCAACGGCTGGTGCTTGCTTACTGATCTGCCGCATTCGCCGTATTTTTAAGTGGTCTGGGGGTGGGCTGCGAGGCTGGCTACCGGGAAAGGGCCAAGGCCCCCGGTGCCGGGGCTGTCGCGGGGTAGTCCCCCAGGGGGCCCCGCCGGCGGCNCGGGGTGGTACACAGCGGCCTGTGCCTTTTCTCACCCCACTCCTGGATGAGCCCCTCGGGGCAGGGCTTTTTGATCTCATTTCACACAGAAAAATACCCCCAAAATAAACCAACCAGCCATTAAAAAAAAAATAATCAAAAAAACAACCCACGAAGGAAAGTGATATGCAGCACAATTCTAACACTGTTCAATTAAAAAGAAAAAAAAGGAAAGATCAAAATCATTCAACACCTTCACTATTGGTGCTCTCTGTCTCTTCCACTCTGCCAGGGAGAATCTCCAAATAAATTTGTTTTGGTTTGGGTTCTTTTCTTTATTTTCTTTTCTTTCCTTTTTTTTTTTTTTTTTTTTTTTTTTTTTTTTTTTTTTTTTTTTTTTTTTTTTTTTTTTTTTGGTTTGTTTGTTTATTACCGATTACTTAACTGTCGGCTTCTGGCATGGGACCGCTGAGGTGGTTGTTAGCACCGGTACTCTTCCACTGCAGGGAAATAGTCCCCCTAGTGTGCCATTGTTGAAGGGAGCTCTGCGAGGCTTGCTGGGATTCATCAAGGTGTATTGCATTAAAAAGTTACAAAGCAGCAGCTGTAGCATTTTAATAGGGGGCTTTTGCAGAAATAAGACGAAAAATAAAGGTGAAAGCCTAGAGACACTAAAATTTCCTCAACTTCACCATAAATCTTTTCACAATCATTATGACAGGTAAAGAGCTGTCATACACTGAAAGAAACTGCATCAAAGAAGAAGATATTTTACCAAAAACATTTGGAAAAAGGGAATATATGCCTTTATCAGTGTTAAAATTGTACAATCCTAGCATCCAAAACATCCTCACATATGCTTCTGCATATCAGCATTTCAGCTGCTTCAGTGGGGTTGTTGGAAACAGTAGAAAGGTGATTTGATGCGTGCAGTTGGTAAGCATGAGCTCAAATTGTACTGTTAGGCTTAGATTTCAAGCTGGGTTTCAGTGTAGCTCTTTTGTTTAAACCCGTAATGCTGTTATTTAAGAATCTCAACATTTGAGATTATTTGCAAGTGTCAGATAAGACCATGAGATTTCCTTTAGAAACCTGGAGACAATTTACTATCATCAGAGCAAGAACATGTAGAATCAGTGTGAACTTACTAAAAACACCGTTGTCATTAGGGCGTTGTAGCATGATCCAATGGTTCTTTTGAACCCCATTAATTAACCTTGTGTCTTGAGGGCTAATCAAAGCCAGAGTCTTTTGGCTTAAGCAGACTCTGTGGAGGCACCAATCAAACAAGTTATCTGGTCCAAAGACACAAAATTGTCCCTGAGGTCAAATTTCAAAACATTACATTTGCATTTTAAAATACACTGAGACCAGTGCTATACTGGAGTCCAACACTGATTTTCATATATTCATCATGTATTAGTTTGTTAATTCATTTTCTTGAAAATAGCTATCCAGAGACAAACTTTGCATGTAGGTTGCATCCCTGCCACAGAAAGAGAAATTGTAGGTTTGGGAAAAGGAGTTAATCTCAAGAACAGAGATAAATGAGTAATAAAATCTGCTTTTAGATCATACCTTGTTGTTGAGCCTAATCACAATCCCCACCACTGGACATAAACATATTTTATTGGATTGTTGAACTGAAGAAGATATAATATAGCGAAGAAAGGTTTCCAAACAACTGGTTAAACTGTCTGACATACTGCTGCCTTTCTAGTTATGGCGGTGGATTTCCCTTTCTGCTCTCAACCGTTTGAGTTTGCCATTCACAGTTCTACTGGTGCTATCACTGATCATGCAGAGGGCTGCACATAGCTATACCCCTCTTCCCAAGGAAGCGAACAGCCAGCAAAACCAACAATATTCATACCATGGATTTCTCTCCATAACCAGCAAATTTCTGCAGTTCATCATTTAGGCATCCTCTGTTAGGGTGAACCAAAGCCATTAAGAATGCTAATCAAATGCATAAGCAGCACAATATTTCAGTCTGACTCTTAGCATTTCCATATTTACAGCTGTAAAACTGACTATGAAGAGAGGTTAGTGGGCACAACTGAAACAATTATGCCAGCCAGTTTTTTCCATATAGAAAAATACATACACTCTGCTAAATTAGGCTAGGGCATAATTTCCTGAAATTAGGATAAAAATCACAGAGACCTCTGTCAAGAATGAATGGTTTAGGTAGTTCACCTGCTACAGTTTAGTTCTGAACGTTTAAACAATGTTGTGTGCTCTGTTTTGAAATTCTCCTGCAGTATGGCTTGTGCTTGGAAGTACCGCATCCTCCCCAGGGCACTCACTGCTTGCGGGACTGCTGAACCCTGCATTAGGACATGACCATCCCCTCCCCTCACATTGTCCCCACAGGTCATTTCTGTACAAGCATGCTCTTACTCAGGAAGCCCAGAGGATAAAGGTCCTTTGAGCTCAATTAACTGCACTATGGAGGTTTTGTGTTTCTGTACAAGGCTAATCCTAGAGGAAAAAAGATTTTCTTTGCCTTGCTAGCATATCAGTGATGGCCTAAAAAGCTGCAGAGGTCTTATTGTGCCCACTAGGATCAATCTCACTCTTTTGCTTTGCAAACAGTCAGTGTTACTGGGGAATTGCTTTTCAAATAAGGTTCCCTTGCTTTTTTAGATCCTCTGTTTGTTTGTTTTTCACAGCAGCAAGAAAACAATCAATTGCCCTCAGCCATTTTGCAGCCAGTTGGGTTACTGAGAGGTTCCCCCTCCCCTCTCATTTTAAAAGAGGATCAGGCAATTGGCAGCTGTCAGGGGCCGAGCAGAGCATGTGCCCAGCAGAGCAGCTAGAGAAGGGAGATCAGAAGGGATCCATCCTCACTGCCTGCACTGCCAAAACCACTTCAGACCCAGCTACCTCACAGTTGCCATTTCTGAATCTCATATGACTGTTGCCATCCAAAACAGCACCATGATCATCTAACGTGACCAGCTACACAGTACAAAAGATGCTGAATAAAATGCATTTTGACCGACAAGGTGACAACTACGTGGACGGTCACAGTGCTTGTGCCACCTCCCAGCTCATTGGACTGGAGTTCAGGCTCCTCTGACAATTTTGTCTCAGTTCCCCCTCTCTTTCACAAGCATGCGCATGATTCTTCCATTGACTTTGTGTTCTTTCACAAGCACATTCCAAAGTGGTTTAAATGGGTTCTCCAAAATTTTGGAGTAGACTGTTTATATACCTCACCAGATAAAGTAGGTCAGGTGGAAATCCATTTGCCTCTGGTTTGCCTGCTAAGCCACCTTGACAAAGGAAGCAGGAGCTGATTTCTCATGCAAATATCTTAGAAATTCTGGACTTGCATAATAAGACTGCACACTGCAGCTCCCGACTTAGTATTCTACTTACAGTATGAAACCCTACGCATTCCTCTGTCGTTTCACATTGTGATCAGTCAGTTGGGGCTCCTGATAGTGATCCCTAAACTCTTCTGTGCCCTCTGCTTACATTTGGAAACAAAATTTGTGTTTCATTATGACACAAGAAATTTAACACTCTAATATAAAACCTAATCAAATAATAAAAAAAAAAATTGATAAAAAATTTTGCATGCCAAACTATATCCCAAAACATCTTTAGGTATTTACACAACAACTAATCAGTGCAAAAAGACAGATTCTTTTAAGCTTGAAAAAAAAAATGCAGTTAGACACTTGTTTTCATCTCAGATATTTCCCTTTTGATTCCAAACTTACTCCCAGATAAATTGAATCTACAGAGTTATTTTCATCAGCTCATGAATTACATTATCTCTGGTTTCTTTCATATTGTAGTTAAATAACTATTATTATTATTTTATTATTTGGCAAAGAGACTGACGAAAGTAATGCAAACCAGGCATAATTAAACGAGATGATTGTATGTCCACACACTTTAGGGTTGTTACTGGTTAGTAAGCTAACTCTTGTCTCTTCTATTACTCCTGCTGTTGATATAGGGAAATAAAGGCAAGGGTATACTGCAGAACTCATAGGAAAAAAGACCAGTTTTCAGTTCTGTATTGGTACAATACATTGAGATTTCCTTTGTGATTTTTGTAGAAAACTCTCCTTCTTACGTCTGGAATGGAAATTCACTGGTAAATATTTGTCCTCTGGGGTTTGTTTGCTTGTTTGTTTTGGGGGTTGTTTGTTTGTTTGTTTGGGGTTTTTTGTTTGTTTGTTTGGTTGTTGTTGTTTTCCTGGGGATCAGTTGACTACCTGCAAGGGAATTTCCCTTTGCTTTCTAGACGAGGCAAGGAAGAAGGAGCAGGCTGACTGGCTGGCCAGCCATGCAGAAAGTTCCTCACATTTATGCTGTTCAAAACTTAATCAACAAGATTTCCCCTCCGTTAGGACAATACCTTTGCACCTGTCCTTGTGTACTGAAAATGGGTGGACTTTTTCTACTGTAGGAAGCGTTCTGCAGGTTCAGCACAATGAAAAATTAATAGTTCAGACATGTTTGGTTTGGTCTTGTAATAGAAATGAGACCATGTTTTCAGGAAAAAAATGTATGGTCATATAAGAGATCAATACTCCAATGCTCTGCAGCAGCAAGAAAGCGTCACCCAAGCTTTTTGGTTTGTCCTCCAAAACACAAGTTGGAAGATGTATTGAACACCTCCAAAAAGATACATTTATTGCAATCTAGAATACCAAGGGAGCAGGTAAAGGCTAAGAGGAATGAAAAATGAGGACATTGCAGGCTGATGGTTTCTGTTACAGCATAAAAAAGCAAGCTCATATCAGAGAATATTTTGGTTGGAGAGCCTTTTCATAGAACACAACAATTTAAATAATTCAGCTTACAATGCGCATATAAGAATAAGTTATTTCAATTTGATATTCTGCTTTTTCTTATCTTTCTTTGTTCAAGTCTCCATGCTTAAACAATTCCTTGCAACGGGTATTTTGAAAATAGAGAATTCAATAGATTACCTAGAAGTAGCTGAAGAAAGAAGGAAAAATGTGTGAATGCCAAGCAGGGTTAAGATGTGTTTAGCTGAAGCTCCTGTCTCCCCACTACAGATTAATCCAAGAACTATGCTGCGGTGCTCTGAAATATAAAATTATTTAAACTAGAAGTTAAAGTCACCATATCTTTTTAGAATATTTTTGATAGTGGGACCATACAGTCAAACCCAGGGCAATTAGGTAGTTAAAACCCCCCAAACAAATAGATGCTTTTGAGGAGAGATTACCTAATGAATGCATAAATGGTTCTGAATATTCCAAAGAAAGGACCTACTATCACAAGACAGAGATGACAGTGAGAAAGTGCCTTTCTAACATGTTCTCGGACTTTCACAGATAAGCTTAGGAAGCATAGGTTAGATGACTGGACAGTGAAGTGGATTGAAAAGTGGCTGAATGACAATGCTCAGAGGGTTGTGCTCAATGGTGCAGAGTCCAGCTGGATGCCTGTAACCAGAGGGGTTCCCCAAGGGTCAGTACTGGGTCTGGTCTTGTTCAATATATCCATCAATTACTTGGATAAGGAGATGGAATGTACCCTCAGCAAGTTTGCCGATGGTACAAAGCTGGGATGAGTGGCTGACACACCAGAAGGCTGTGTTGCCATTCAGCAAGACCTGGACAGGCTGGAAAGTTGGGCAGAGGGGAACCTGATGAAATTCAACAAGGACAAGTGTAGGGTGCTGCACCTGGGGAAGAATAACTTCATACACTGGTATAGATTAGTGGCTGACCTACTAGAAAGCAGCTCTGTAGAGAGAGATCTGGGAGTCCTGGTGGACAAGCTGACCATGAGGCAACAATGTGCCCTTGTAGCCAAGAAAGCCAATGGTCTCCTGGGATGCATTAATGTGGCCAGCAGGTCAAGGGAGGTCATCCTCTCCCTTTACTCTGCCCTGGTGGGACCACATCTGGATTACTATGTCCAGTTATTGCCCCTGCAGTTCAAGGACAGGAAACTACCGGAGAGAGTCCAGCAGAGTGCTACAAAGATGATGAAGGGAATGAAGCACCTCTCTCATGAGGAAAGGCTGAGAGACCTGAGTCTGTTTAGCCTGGAGAAGAAAACACTGAAAGGATCTTATCAATGCTTATAAATAAAGAGTGGGTGTCAAGAGGATGGGGTCAGACTCTTCTCAGTGGTGCCCGGTGACAGGACAAGGGGCAAGGGACAGAAGCTAGAACACAGGAAATTCCATCTCAACATGAGGAAAAACTTCTTTACTTTGAGGGTGACAGAGCACTGGAACAGACTGCTCAGAGAGGCTGTGGAGTCTCCTTCTCTGGAGATATTAAAAACCCTCCTGGATGCATTCTTGTCCAGCCTGCTCTAGGTCAACCTGCTCTGGCAGAGGGGTTGGACTAGATGGTCTATAGAGGTCCCTTCCAACTCCTATAATTCTGTGATTCTGTGATACAGGGTGACACATTAGTGCCTAAACTCACATTGTGTGAGACCTGGTACTTTGCAAAGAAATTAGCACCACTACAAATTGTCTTCTCTGCAGAATTGAGGGTGCCTCCATCAGAAATGCTTAGTCTTCATTCTAACTAGTTACTCTTCAGCCAGCCACATTTACTTCTCTTTTATCTTACTGGAAGAATAGGAGATGCAAGCCTTTCACAACACTAAGCCTTTCACGTTCTGCTGGAGTAAGGGCAGTTTCAAGGGTAGTCCTGACCCTTGCCTGCAGCCTCAGCCAAAGGGGAGTCCCACTATATTAAGCCAACTAGAGATGCAAGTCATCTAGGTGAGATTCATCTCACTGTAGTCATGTAGAGTTTGAGGAGTTCTGTATTCCTTTATAGTCAATGTTAAGGTATAGGTAACAAAGACATTCCATCTCTTTTAAAGGCAGATGTCTAAATTGACTAGGTGAACTGTGTTCTTGAAGTGCTTGTTTATCTCCATTGGCTATAAGGAAGAGTCTAGACAACTAGCTCTGAGGTAGGCAGTCATGCTTGTGACATATGAAGTTAGGCAAGATGAAGCTTTAGCATGTGAGTGACAAAAGCAAGCATATTCTTAGAGGTGAATGCCAGTCCAGAATGGGAAATTAATTGATCTATCTATCTATCTATTTATTTATTTTCAGTTGAGTGTTTTTGAGAATTTTTAAAATCCTGAAAGCCAGAGCCAAACACTTTGCACTGAAGCCAGGAGAGTCTTGTCCAGGAAGAGCATATAAGAGAGGCGTAGTCTTTCTGTTGTCATTTATAAAACATTTAGTGCTTTGGCTGGAGACCTCCACAGCCTGAAGCTAAGAGGATTTAAATGTTTTCTACCGTTGTTATTATTTTTCAATCTCTATCATAATATCAAAGATCACTCTATCATTGAAAAGCCCCAAAGTAGAAAGTAGGAAGGTAGGTTTTTTTTCTTTGCAAGACTCCAATTATTTATTTATTTTTTATTTTAAGAGTTTTCACATTGGACTCTGACTTCATCACAAGAATCTTTTTTGTAGATCTGAACTCTTTCAGGCCCAATTTGATCTTTTCTGGCAAGAATTATCTCATCAGGAGTGCACTGTAGTGGAGTAAAGCAGACTGTCATATCCAAGTGAGTAGAACAGAAGATATTGCCTGAGTTTCAGTTATCTCTTCCAAACTTTTCTGTACTCTTCAAACTAGAAGGAAAAAAATTCAAGTTGCAGCTGGCAGATTACGGAATGTGTAATGCTACTGTCAGGGCAAGAGAAAGACCTGGCCCTGAGGTCACACTGTCTGAGACAATGTAAAAACACGTAAGAGAAACAGGGTGGGAGAAGGACAGTGGAGTCACAGCTGCTTTTTTAGGATGTCTCAGGCCAAGTCCAGAAAAAGGGGAAGAAGGGACAACCACACATCCTTTCATAATTAGCATCAATGATCAGGTTCACAGTTTAGGGAGACTGATCTTCTTGTCTTGCATAATTTCCAGTACTTCTGGAGGATGATCGGAGTTTTCAGTAATTCACAATGAGATTAATCTGAGGGATGGTGGAGAGAACGGTTCAAGAGACTAATTGTTGCCAACACTGCAAAATTCAGATGAAATCTGAGGAACTCAGAAAAAGTCACTAAGAAAAAACCTCTTTCCTTCTTACCACAAAATGATGCCTCTGACATTTTTCATGGAGCTGGTGTGTTAAGAGGCCTTACCCCTTTTGCAGCTCTGCAGTTGTGTAACAAAATGCCACACTCTCCTTGCTTCTTCTGGACACAACAAATATTTTCACTTAAAAAAAAATCAAAGGATGGGAAAAATATTTCTAAATTACAGGTGAATTGATAAAACATTCTACTTGTGCTCAAAAGCAAAAATTTAAATTTCAAAACATTTGCCATATATTCTCTCCTATTTCTGTCCCTCCATGTGCCACTGTCTCCTTGAGGGTAACAATATCCCAGTTCACTGGTTAGGCCATCACCTTGTCCACAAGGTCATCCAAGGTGGTGAGAAATAAAACTGTTGCTTACTTGATCAGCCACACAACTCCGATATTGGTATGTGAATAGTCAACATTCCCTAGCAAACAACAGTTTGCAAAAAAAAGATGAATTAAACTGTTCACTTATGACCAGCTGAAAGAGTTACATTTGACCCCCAAATAAATATTTTCCACCTATTGATTTGTCTATCTCTACTGGACACTTCCGCATCATACTTTAAAGATTTTAATGTCACCGCTTTTTCTAGAGTATTAATCTTGTGCTAATCTGTAAGCTGTTCACATTTACTGTGGGCATTCACAGACAGGTAGTCCTTTGTGGTTTTTTGAGATGTAAGCCTTTAGCAAAGGACTTGGTATTTCATGAATGAAATACTAATTTTTATAGAATCGAGTTTTTTATGGCGTAGCTTTTATGGCCTAATCTTGGATCGGTTGCTTCATTTGGTGCATGCTGAAATCTGTTCCAGAACAGTAACTGTTGCAGGCAGACAGGCAGGCACAGGCATTCCTGCCATTCAGTATCTATTAGGCAAATACTATAGGAAAAAGGCACTCTGCTGAGGTTCATCATAGGGCCATTGGCATAGGCCTCAGGTTTCAATCAGGTCTTCCATCAGATGCACTGAATATTTCAGAAAGTGTTCCTCTGGTGGTTTTTTCCTGAAGAAAATTTAAAACTGTTAGAGTTTGGATATTAAAAAAGCAACTAAAATTGTAATTTTGCTAGGTAGTGATTAATAGTTCATGGTGTTGGGTTTTTTTAGGGTAGCAACTATTAGCATTCTCTTTTAAAATGTTGCTTTTTAAATGCTTCATCTTTCCAGTGTTTTCAGATTGCTTGAAAACTTCCTCCGGGTTTTCCTGTTCCTCTGGAAGCTGGGTGTATTGCCAGTCTTTCCTTTATGTACAGAAGAAATTGATTATCCAAACAAAATCCGCATGGAAAACAGAGAGAAGGATGCAAACAGGAAAAAATGGAGCAAACTGTGGTTATCTTACCTTCTCAGTGCTTGGGAAGACGGTGGAGCAGCAGGGCTGCTGTGACCTGATCAAAATGGTGCAAACCAGCAGCAGGAGACTGGCCCATAGAGAGCCGGTGTTTTTAGCCAGACTCACAGCAAGTCAGCCCTTCCCGTGCCTGGTTCTATGCTGCTCGCAGAGACAGTGAGCAAATAAAAGCAGATAACATGGCCAGACATTACTGAATTACTTCTTTAGTTTAATCACAGTGTTTCTTCCAATGTGCTGCTGCTCAACACTTTAGGAAGAGAGAAGGAAGAAATAGCTCTTTTTGACACATTATCTCCCCAAAAAGGAGAAGCTTACCCATAAAGAAGAACAGCTCACCCACGAGCCCATATGCAGTCTGTTGCACTGAACATGAAGATTTAAGACCAGGATTGCACTCTACCCAATGGGTATCTTCACAATGAAATCCACAAACAGTGTATCTGTTTGTCTGGCAAAGCACTGGGTTTTTTGGTTGTGTTTTTATTTTGTCTTCAGAAAGTGTATTGCTGAAGAAAACTCACTGTTATGCTTGTTGCTTCCTAATATGTCTAATGTGTTAATTTCCTAATTTCAAGTGTGAATTATCTCTATAGAGGCAGCACAAGGCTTTTCAGTAATGTAGGCAAAGCCAAGTTTTGCCTTCCTGCAGATAAAAGCAAAAATTAGACTGCCTTTGTCCTCAGGAGCAGCAGGAAAGTTAGACTGTGTGCCCAGAACAAAGACAAGTGGCTGGAAGGCTCAATGGAAAGATTCAGGAAGTTGAGAAACATTGTTATGAATGGAAAGGGATGCTGCCTCTCTTTCCTGGCTAAGAACTTTTTCCATCTCATTGGAGGGACTGAAACCCAAGGTAGAGGTCAAGGGAAACAAAACCCCAGTTCACTGATCCGTTCATCACCTTGTCCACAAAGTCTAGGTCATCCAGCGTGGTAAGAAGTAAACCCGTTGCTTACTTGATCAGCCACACAATTCCGGCATTGAGTGTTGGAGAGGGTGTGTGACATGGTGCTCACGACCCTGTCAAGACCTGTGCCTTGCCAGGGGTGTGAAATGAATGCAGCACCTCAGCTCACTCCCCTCTGGAGAAGAAGAGAGAGGTTTCACTCTTCCAGCTTTCCTCTCTTGCTATGGGAAAGGGATGTTGTGAGACATGGGAGGACAGCAGGAGCTGGGGGTGCGGGGAAGGAGGGGTAGGATTAGCCAAGAACTATAAAAAGAGGCAGTGGGGTTGGAGCCAAGCATACAGAAATGGAGGGCAGTGACCCATCTCTGGGGAGGGACTCTTTACCAGGGAGTCTAGCAATAGGACATAGAGGTAATGGTTTTGAACTGAAAGAGAGAAGATTTAGATTAGATATTAAGAAGAAATTCTTTACTGTGAGGGTAGTGAGACACTGGAACAGGTTGCCTAGAGAACCTGTGGATGCCCCATCCCTGGAAGTGTTCAAGACCAGGCTGAATGGGGCTTTGAGCAACCTGGTATAGTGGGAGGTGTCCCTGCTCCCATGGGGCAGGAGGGTTGGAACTAGATGATCTTTAAGGTCCCTTCTAACTCAAAGCATTCTATGATTCTATGATCTAGTGCCATCCTGTTGCCTCAGGCAGCTGCCTGTGTGCAATCAGATCACTCTGAAAGCTGTCCTGCCCCTTGTATTTTAACATGTTGTGAGCCTTTCCATGAGTATAACATGTCATAGATCATAGAACATAGATCTTTATCTGTTGTTACATGTATGTAATACTGCAGTCATCTAGTATGTAACACCTCAGTCACATAGCAGGAAGATAAGTGTTTGTAACACTAAATTCTGTGCTAATCCTTGGCCTCCCACAGTCAATAAATTAGAAATAATCAGGTGTTGTGATCAAAAGGGTGGGAAGTCTGAGACTTCTTTCTGCAAACAGCTAGGGTAGTGAGAGAGGACAGGGAACACAAAATAACCCTGCAAGCTTTCAAACTTTTGAACAGCTGCAGACTTCAAGAGAATGCAAAAATTCTTCTTCCCCCCCTTTCCCCCCCCTTCATTTTTGGCGGTGAGCCCATGACTTTTGCTCAACAGTACCAAGACTCTTCCAGGAAAGGAGCAGGTTTTGCGTGCCTTCACCAACGCTCACAGTGTCCCTTCCTGGTGCACTGCTGGGAGGTAGTGCCTTGTCAGGTGCAATGGTATGTTTTTTCTCTTTCCAGCACAGCCTTTGGTGAGTTTACAGTAGTTAAAAAATTAGGTGCTTAATGCCACCTGAGAAGTGCGCAACACACCTAATTGAGCAAAGCCAGATAAAGTAATACTGATAATAAGTTAAAGTCTGATTTGGTACACGCATGTGCAGGCTTGATAAAGACCTATCTAGGACCTAACCAAAGGTTAAAAGTAAATTGAAATCACTTCACATGATAAGGTGAGGAGTATCGTAACTTCAGCTGTATTTTATGACCTTGGTTGCTTTTACGTCCGTCAGAGATTATACATCTCCATCTCTGTGGAGGAATCAGGCTCTTTACTGCAAAATGGCAAAATTTGCACCACCACATTTTGCTCAAGAGAAGTTTTGGTTGCAAGAAGACATTTTGTTCTGGGTATACAGTTAATTTCTTCCAGTGTAACACAGCAAATTGGTTCAATATAGCACATTCTTCCCTTTCAAAATTATCTAGCTTCTATGCTAAAATTTTCTGGCTGGAAATTGAAAAGCATACAAACTACTGTATGTAGTTCAGATTTTCTTACTAATGTATAATTACAGGCTCTCATAAAACAGGTTTATGAAATGTGAACTGCTCCTGACTAGTAATATCAAAGTTGTTGCAATGGCTTATTTCCATTAGTTGCAACATCCTGTAATCTTAACAAGAACACAGTGACTTAAATATCTAATAAAACCAGAGCATGAAAGCATGAAGGAAACCAGTTTAAGAGTCTATTGATATTAATGGGTAACAGTGATTTTGCTTGAGTTTTATTCTGTAGCAATCTAGACACACCATTCGCAAAACCACATTGCAGGCAAGTAAGGAAGATAAATTTACTTTAGGACAAGTGGATAATGTTATTAGTCAGTCAAAGACAAGGTAAAAACCAAAAATGAAAAGTAAGGATGGGGGAAAGTAAATAGAGCTGTAAGCTGAAGGAGAGTGCAGTGCCTATATTGCCTTTGGGTTTTTTCC
The DNA here is from genome assembly GCA_013400555.1 of Jacana jacana. Taxonomy (NCBI): domain Eukaryota; kingdom Metazoa; phylum Chordata; class Aves; order Charadriiformes; family Jacanidae; genus Jacana; species Jacana jacana. Next base: position 55,495 of record VZTM01017848.1, on the reverse strand, counting down.
TCTTAGATGGTAAATTTTTTGAGGCAGGAAGTGTCTTTCTGCCCTGTGTTGAGATCTAACTATAGGGCTTCTCAGGAATTAAAGCCAGTTTCATTCCTCCCAACGGGGACAGGAGAGGTGTTAGGATAAAGAGCTGTGGGCCTGAGTCCCGGGGGCTTGTACTCGCTACACCCCCTGGCAGATGCAGGATTGGGGGACCCTGTCAGAGTCTCTTCAGCTTCAACTTCTCTCTGACTCACACCAGGAATTTAGTATGACAGCAGTGCTTATTATGGTATTACAGAGATCTAGTGGAGAGAAAATACACCATAAAACCATGTCTGTTTTCCATCCAGAACAGCCTCTTGCCATAAGCAACTGCCAAGTCTTCCCATGCCTGCTCTCACACCGCCTGTGTTTGTCCAGCTCGGCAGAGAGTCAATCCTTGCTGCTACAATCATGTGAAAAACAACCAGTAACAATGTGGCCTCTGATTTTGAAATGCTTAGAATAGCAATGGTTTGGGAAAAAACTCAGGCAACGTGTGAAAATAAGACATAGTGCTACAGGTCAGCTTTGACTTTAAGAGTGTTACTGAATCTTGTATTTGACCTTTCCAAACCTTATGAAATATTTACTCTAGCACACAGATACTGCTCTGTCACACTTCCCCAGATGGGCAGGCTTCAACTGGTATAAGGTGAGCTATTTCGGGGGAGCACGCTGTGCTTTGCAGGACTGGGGCACTAAATATGTGTGTAACAAACAGCATGCACACACAGCAGGCCCGGTGGTACCAGTGGCAGATGCTAACCTGTGCCAGCTTCGTATTCGCATAAGCAACCAAAAGAGATGCACTTGCAAATACACATGTCCTACTTAACACAGTGAAAACCCCAAATGCAAGAGGACATCATAATTATGAAGTGAAAACACTAAAGAGTTCATGTGCTACAATAAATCTGCTCTTGCATGACCTTACATCTGTACTGCTGTTTCTGCAAAGCCCCTGCCAAAAATCTCAGCATAAAAAAATAGTCCTGCAATTTGCTGAAGCTAGTGGGAATTGAAGTAATATTGCACTTTACTAAACTGAGAAAGTGTGTGGCGTGTTCTTCAAAGCTGCCTAAAAACAAAGTGTAAATTTAAATTAGAGACCATATCATGGTGCAAAGTTAATATTTGGTCCAAACAAGCTGTAACTCAGCATTTAAAAAGTGCAGTATCCTAAGTTTTTCTGAGGGAAACCAGCAAAATGAGAAACCTGCTGCATTCGCTGTTTCCTAATCAAAGTGCCTAGGCAGCACCAGAGATGAGGAAGTGAAACTGCTTCGGGTAGGTGGATCATGCATTAAAAACATTACAGAACATGGCTGAAATGTCTCAGATCACAGCCATCCACTTAGACTCTGAGTTGCTGCATGCTCTACCTGAGTCTATTCTGAGGATTTAGACTGACAGTGTGGTGGCACAGGCCTCGTCCTAGTGCTTTTTATGGGGATGCATTTCATCCCAGTTGCATAACTGTCAACAGCTGCAGTCCATAATAAATGCCGTATATGACAGCTGTTAAATGGGTTTTTCTCACTTGCTGCAAGGTAGCTGGCATGGAAAAGGTGGAAAGCACAGTAACTGGGAAGCAGCAAGTAACCAGGTAAAGCTTCAGTTGCTCTATGTGTCTTCTCTACGTAAGGTGAAAATGCTTTTCACTTCAAGGCAGCACATATACGCTGACAGGAATTCAGTTTAAACTCAAGATGCCATTGGTAAGAGGCCACAGACACAAACACAGGCTTGCACCCTGTTGTGATCTAGCTTTTTGGAATTTGTGACCTTCAGCTCCAGAAACATGTAAGGACTTGGTAAGATAAGAAGAGCAGCTCTTCTAGCTTACCCATAGATAGGGAACTGATAAACACTAAGTAGTTTGGCATTCCTTTCTGCAGAGAGCAGGGCTATGCATACGTATGATATAATTACAGAACGACTTCTTACACCGGTAGTTTTCATTCACCATCAAACGAGGCAGATCTCCCTCATCAGCAAAGCCCATATGTCGTGGGAATCAGCAACATGACTTTGGCAAAATAACATGGTTTAGAAGGTCAGTAGCTTTCTAAGAGAGCCTGTAAAGCCTGTATCACTTTGAGCTTTAGGTCATCGCAGTTGTATAGAACACCACTGAGGTGCATGTGCGAGTATATCCATATCTATATTCCCATAATCTTCCAGAGCATTACAGAAGGAGCTTTGCCCTGCATAATCTCCTGGGCGTAAAAGCATTTTCAGTATCTGCTGATATAATGAGCTTAAAAGATTAAAATAATCAATAGCCTTTATTTGTGGTTTTCTCATACGATGAAACAATTAATAAAGGTTTGCAAAGCTTTTGTGGGCATATTGTTACAGACATCCAGACCTGCTACTGCTGATGCAGCAGTGCTACTTGGGGGAGGGGAGGTGTATACCCCAGTAATGACATTTCCTTGGTGGTGGGGAATATATCTTAGGGTAATCAAAATTGTAAGTGTGCACGATATCAAATGATACTGAAATGTTTAAGTGTTAGTACTATTGCAGCATGTCAGTACTAACAGTAGTAGTTTATGCATTGTTCGGCATTGCTTTTTATCTTTCATGGGTACTTCTGTACAGAAGTAAGGCAGTGGTAACCACATAACCTCTCTGCTCATAGATGGGCATAGAGGGCATGCTGACTTTGCATCCACATTTCAGGACTCCTCCCTCTGTCTCCCTGAATGCCCTGTACCCTGTGGTGTACTGTGGCATATAAGACCTAGGAGGCAAGTTCATAGTAGAAGAGGCTAGCCTGTGACACAGAGCTGTCTTCTGTAGAGGCTGTGGGCAGCTGGAGGTGCTCCAGGACAGCTTTCTGCTGCAGCTTTGTGCCTCAGCTTTCACCATGGGGTGAAGTTTCCCAGGATGGATCTATCAAACCTAATGAGATCAGGAAGCAAAGACAGACAGTCTCTCGCACAGCCTTTGAATCCTACAGAACCCATGTCATCCTACTTGTACCATAAGCCTTAATGATACCATAAGAGCTTGTGATTTAGTATCATGACAGACTCAGATATCTATCATCTCTAACCTTCCCAAGCAGTAAGCAAAGCCTGAAGTGCTGCTCAAAATTATCTCATTAGCTGTAATCTTTCTCTAAAGCTAGTAGTAAGCTGTATCACATGCCATGTAATAAGTAATTTTACCATTGCACTTCATCGTGCTTATGGACTGAGGGTCATACCAACTTTGAGTTGCATCAGCTCTTTTTTTTCTTTCCAAGAAAGAATATCTTTGCTTTGGATAAATTAATTACATACTGGCAGAGTTGATGATAGGACCTTGTAGCTCTCTCTCTCTAAAAAATTAACATTGTTAAGAAGACACTTTCACCAGCAGAAGGCTTGAAAATGAATACCCTTATTACATCTTATGGTGCAGACTTCAGTGTGCACATTGGCAATGTATTTACACAAACTGGAAACCCCAGTTGCTGGAGGGCTTCACAAGAGAAAGCTGAAATTTGGGGAAAACACCAAAGCAGAAGCGTCTTTTGGAGTAATTGGACAGCTCTAGGAGGCTGCAAATCTGAGCTCTGGAGTGAACAAAACGTGCTGGAAATGCAGGAACATCCAGTGGCCAAGACTTCCAGGGTAAAAGGAGGATTCTGTTGCACCTTTCCTTAGCTCTAGCTATTCCCTCCACTTGCAATGGGGAAGGAGGGAGCTAGAAAGAACCATCTGACTCAGCTGCCACTGAAAGACCTGCCTCCACCTGCAGGCAAAATTATACCTTGTGTCACACTGACACGGTGGCAGTGAAGTCAATTTGGACTCACTCTCTAGACTCACTATTGAGACCACTGTGATTCATTGTCATTTGAACTGCAGGTAGCTCAGCGATGCTGTAGTTAGGGATGTGACAAGGCTTCTAGGCATAGGAATAGTGTGAACAGCAATAACACCTGCTGGACTAAAGTAGCATTTGGTTCTTCCTGTGCAAATTACATATATTTCATCTCTTAGCCCCACCATGTTTACCAATACACTGTACATCAAGATCCAAGCTACATTGTCCAAACGTGTCCTCTCTTCATATTTGTACCAGTCTTAAGAGCAGGAGAGATGAGGCTCCAATAACAAACGGAATGACAGCAGTCAGTAAGAACATTATATAATTGTATTTGGCTTCCTAACAATGTGCAGGTTGTCTATGTATGCAGTGGCTTCCATCATCTAGCTCCTATCACACAGCTTGATCGCATCCCAAATCTGTTTGAGGGCAAGGCTGTGTTGTATGCTCAGGGCTTCACAGAAGCCACATCATGCTCCAGCCGGTCCTGTGGCCGGGAGATCAGAGCAATGGGACATACCTGTTCGTGTACTTCCCTTGAAAACAGATAAAGCGCATAGTGCCACATCTGTGGTATGGATGCATTACTCTCTGCTAAGATGGACTGGCTCTTTTTTTTCTCTCATCAAGTAATCTGTTCTTCCATGTGAAAGAAATCACGATTAAGCTTTTTGGAATTGACTTAAAATAGCAAAAATCCAACCTCATGAATTTTCCAGTGATAATCACATCATTAATGAATAAGCACTTCTATACCATTTTGGAGAACTGCCACCATTAGGAAATCTGCTTTCTTCAGAAGGAAGACTATTCACTAGGAAGGGAAAGGTCAAAGGCAATTATTTTGTCTAAATGATTGTGACTGTTTCTTTTGACAAGCACTATAACAATTTCTGGCATAGTCCTTGAACTGGATGAAAACCTAGCTTGAATAGAGTTATCATTGAATGTTTGGAGTGTAATTTTCTATCCTAACTTTTTATTTTAGACTGGTATTGGAAATAAAAAAATAATGCTGTTTTGTTTCTTCTCAAAATGTACTAACCAGTGTCTCAGGGCTTCCAAGTTCCTTTCCTCTCTGAATACCATCTTGGAGAAACCTTTGGTAGAGCTTATTTACTGAGAGGGGGAGAATCTTTTTCAGGGGAGAATCTCTTTCCTTCTAACAAAGAAATTCCTGGTTAGTACCACAATGCAAAGTAATTAGCAAGTGTTCATGATGGAAGACCATTTAAGACTGTCTCAGACTCAGATCTGTATTTGAGATCTTACTAGCAGCAACACATGTAGGAATTTTGTTAATTTATATGCATGTGAAGCACATTATTGATTAAGTAGCAATGGGTTCTAAAGCCCTATCTGCTATTTCTCTGCTATTTGCATTACCTGCTTCTCACTTCAAAAATTGGATAGTGGTAAGCTTTGTGTGAGCTTTTCAGGTATATTCTCCTCATGCAAATTTACTGAAATACAATGGACGGTCTCCCCATTTAACCTGGAGAACAGAAGCAGATCACTCTACCTCCTACTTTCAAGCTGACTTGAAGCCCAGCTGCATTTATGCGGAGCAGCCCCAGGCCTGTCCCGTGCATTGCTGCACTACTGCATGTCCCAATGAGCAAAAAAAGGGCGTGGGAGAGCACAGAGAAACAGAATGTGTTGAGCCCTTGACTCTTCTGTGCACCAAAGCAAGTGATGGCAGAGACAAGCAGTGCTGTTGCAAAGAAAAATCTCAGCAGAAAATGCTTTAATAGTAATAATAATAGATTTTACAGCCAAGCAACCTGAGATTCTGCAGAGTGATCGTAAAACTCTCTCAGGAACAGTTTCCTTTTCCCGAAGTTTTTTCATTTCTCTCATCATCTGTTTATATATGACTGCTTTGCTGTAAGAAGTCATGGGAGAAAAGTAACTTTCAGTCACTGGTAGGTTAGACAAAACCCGGAGCAGTAGCTTGCAACAATGCGTCATGTGAAACATCTTCTTTGGGGTATGATAAACTTTTGGACTCCTATTTCTTGATAAGAGGTGGGAAGAGGCAGTACAGATTCCGCTTAAGGAAGAGCTGCAAAGCAACTAACTGCTTTGCCATTTGCTTCCCACCCTTCTTCTTCTACTCAACATCCCCATTCCCTGCAAAGGTGTACCTAACAACAATGGTAGCAATAACAACAACAAGAAATAGAAACTCCTTCACACACAATCCTGCCAAACTATATAAAGCAAGCCAAAGCTTTATAGGACAGAACAAACCCAAGGACGGAATAGAAAGCAGATGGGAATGTGGTTAATGGAGAGGAATATGTTTTTGATATGGGAAGGCAGCCTTGCTAAATTTTTGATCAAACGTATCTGCACTTTCAATAGAAACCAAATTTAGGGTGTGAACCCTGAGGCAATGTGCTCATGTGAAAACATAGTTTGCTTAGGTAGTTCCCACAGGCTAAATATGCTGACCACTGATAATCCTTTGCAGTTGCTTCTGCACCTCTCATGTTGTTGCCTGTAAGAAAAGTTTGTAATAACATATTTGGTAGTTTTAGTTTCCATTAAGGAAACAATAAATCATGTCATAGGTTTCTGAATGCAGACGCATAGGGAAGGAATGACTTTTCTGGGATGGGATTATTTTCTACTTCTTTCTCTGCATATCTAAATCTGGCCAGTTCCAGTAATGAGCATGGAGCTGGAAAACAGTATTTGTTGCCTAATCTCATATTCTCTGTTGTTATACAGCCTATTCTTCCAGAGACATGTCAATATGGGGGACATGTGAGAATTCCAGATTCCACCCTTCTCTAAAAAGCTCTGAGATTTCCTGGGTGCAGATGAAAGTTTGGAAAGATGAACTCGAAGTCCCACCTGAATCTACAATTTATCGTTCAATTTTTTATCTCACAATTTTGGAATACTTCAAGTTAGAAAAATGTTTTCCCACCTGTTTATTTGCCTCTTTTTTCATAACAGGGATGAAAGGAGGAAAGGGAGGATTCCCATCTGTTTATTTGCCTCCTTTTTCATAACAGAGAGGAAAAGGAGGAAGGCACAGACTGAAATTTTATTTTGCTTCTGTGAGCTGTGCGAGGAGAAAGGCTGGTAACTTAGACTCCCTCCTCCTTATTGCCCTCACACACAGAAGGGCCAGGCTCAGTTTGGCTCCTAAGACAGAACAAATCGTGGTAACAATTTACCGAAAAACATGGTGAAATAAGATTCTTAAAGCTGAAAGTCCCTGGTGTTCGGAATTAATTAAAATATATTTTAATTCATGCCATAGCATGAACTAGACTGCTCTCCCTTCCTCAATATTACAAAAATAATAGCAGAGAGCTTCCTGTCAGCCAAAGCAAAAGATACTTTATACCTTTGGACCTCAGTTCCAGGCATCAGCACATTCCAGATTCTACTGGTTTTTGGCCCACATTGCATGGGCTCTTTATTGCTTGAATTAATCTATTGGCTGGATTAAATTCTTGGTTTTAAATACAAGAGCAAAATGGACAAAGAGAAATCCAAGAAGAAATTAAGCAAAACATGACACATAGGTGAAATCTTGTTTTCCACATATAGGGCCAAATGTGAAGTCAGTGGAGTAACTTTGAATGTACAGTGGTGGAACTGAAGGAAGGATTTGGCCCTTGAAGCTGTGGATTACTAGGTTTGGAAGAGAATGCTAGTTGTTCCATTGCAGCTTGGCTCTAACAAAATATGACTTCTGGACATAGTCCCAACAAGATGGGAATTATTTCAAACAATAATAATTTTGTTTGCATAACATAGGATTTCACTCAGTTATAAATACCTCTTTTAAATTAAATTTCCCTTGAAAAACAATGATTTAAGGAACAAGTGGTTAGTTAAACTCAGGGTATTCTCAGTGAAATCTAGAACTGGGGGTGGGGGCTATTAGAAGCCCAAACCACTGCTTAGTTTTTGCCATGACCACAAGAATAGGATGTTCAGTCTCAGGCACAGAGTAAGTTGGCCCCATGGTTTCCTTTTCCTTTCCTGTAACAAGACAAAAAATTCACAGGCAGCAATTGCACAGGGTTTTTTTTCCTCTTTCTCTCTTTCCCCACTCAGTGAGGACAGGCAAACCATGGCTTTCAAAACACTTCATCTGTGGACCACACACAGGCTGAGGTTAACGCTATTACTGCTCCTTTGTCAGGCCTTTTTTGTCTGCTCTGCCAAACAAATTGCTTGTTTCTTTATTAAATAGGATTCTTTTCCAGTAGCTGTCTTCCTTAACCTCAAAATAAACCCCTTCCCTAGGAGAGAAAGATCAGCTGTGTACTGTTGTCCCCTTGGTGAAATGGCAGAGACAACATTTCACCAAGGGAAGTTATGGAGTGTTCTCTGAACCCCTTACAGAAAAGGCAAAGCAAATAAAAACTAAACATATTTTTCTTCTCATTTTGGGGCTGAAGACTAAGTATACGGTACTTATATAGTTTAACTCTGGTTACTTCTACTTTTTTAACTCATTTCAAAGACAACCGATGCTTCAGAAAGTAAAACTCAAAATAAGACTTCGTTGCAAAATAATAATTTCCTCGTAAATTAATACCTAACTATGAGATATAAGAAACTCTATCTAGAAAGTCTTTCTGCTTGCTTGGATTTTTCAGGGAATGAGCAGGATTGTTATCTAAAAGAAAGATATCTGCCTATGTGGTCAGGGTAGCTATCGCTTAATGTATCTTTGGTCATTGCCAGCACTTCAGAGGCTTCAGAAGACTCCCTAGAATATCTATAGGACTATCATTAGCTTCCCTGCTTTGGTTTTCAGGCTCACTACTCATGTATTCATATTGACTCTCTTCATTTTCCTCAGGATATGAAAAGAAGTTCTGGATCCAGGGGTCCAAATTTCTTTTTTATTCTCTGTACAGTAATTCTCCTTCTGGTGCAGCATTTTTTAACCCTTCCCTTTGCCTTCCTCCTTCCTCTCACCAGTTTTGTTTTCCCAATTGCATATTAATACCTCACCTGTTCATTTGCCCTGTTAAGTATTTGATCTCGTCCACACTCTCCTCTGAATCAGCCAGTGCCTAACTTTCTGCTTCCACATCCTATAGCATTCCTGGCTGTGCCATCCCGTCCACTTAGGGACTCCTGGTTGCTCTCACAATGGGAGCAGAGCACCCTCCAGAACGATGTGGCATGGGTTGGTGTGAGCCCCTGGGCTAATGGACACCAGGTATCACCCCTTCTCCGTCCCTGTGCTCAGTAGCTCTTCCCAGGACAACTGGGGCTAATAAATGCACAGTCTTGATCTAATCAGGTGAAGATCTAATTTCTTCTTTGTTTGACTGGAAGGTGATAGTTAAATCTTTCAGGCTCAGTCAAGATGTGGGAAATATTTAGATTTCTTCCATCTGGGGTTTGTGTAATATGAAAAAGATAATTTCTTATTTTTCAGAGGGTATGCCATCATGCCATCTGGAAGCATGGTATATTCCCAAGACAGGCTGTTTTTGCAGGGTTCTTTTCCCTGGAAAGGACAACCAACATGTCAAACATGGTTGGAAATGCTCTGATCAAATCCAAACTAAGTCAATTTCTTTACTTCTTATGGTTAATTATGCTGTGCTTTGAAGCCTGTTCTGTTCTAGGAAGAGGGGAAACAAGGGCAGCTGCGAAGTCAAGCTGCTGGCTCTACAGCACAGGAAGGGCCACCCTCACTGGTCAGCCCTCTTCTTACTCCTCTACCGCTTCTTGTGCTGTCTGCGTTCCTCATGGAATGGGAGCGTTTCTTGGCTGCACTGATCTGGGAGGCAGAGAGGCTCAGCCCCTGGCTCCACAGGATCGAGATGGGCAATTTAGCACCCCTGCCCTTGCACTGGGGTAAAGGCGACTTACTAGGCTGACCCACAAGGGAACAGCGGGGGAAGTTCACATCTCTGCTTCTCTTCTGGAGCAAGCAGACACACACAGGCCTTACAGAGACAGAATTCCTTGGGTCACCTTAAACTGGGGTCACTCAGCCCCTTTCTACTAGAAACCCCTCAAAATTAGCCATAGACATATTTCTGATAGCTTTGAAAAAGAGTCGGCATTTCAGACACATGTGGTTCAAAGTATACATCATTCCAGATGAGATCTGTCTTTAAATAGTAAACATCAGTGTAATGCACATGTACTAAAAGTGGTAGAAACTGGCATCTACTTTCACATTGGTGTGTGACAGCACACTATTTTAAGATAATTTTTCCAGAGCAAAAAAGAACAGGAAAAAATGGTTTTATACTGTTAAAATTTCCCAAGAGAGTGGTCAAATCAGCTGGCTATCACACCAAGAGTACCTCAAGTGGCATCCAGCAGAAGAGCACCTAAAAGTATCGTCCCTTCTCCCTGTTGATGAAGTACGTATTGCTGAAGGAAAGGTGATTTACACAGTGGAATCCACAAACTCCTTTTTTTTTTTTTTTTCCACTAGGACAAAATAAAACAAATCAAAGTCTCATGAAGAAAATAATCTATGTGTGCCAGTGGGTGATAAGATTTTTCCCCTGCGAGACAAATACCTGTCAGATTGCACTGCGGAAGGCACACAGCAAGGCTACTGGCTGTGCTAAGATAGAGCTGAACCAAACACATGGGGCAGGAAAACGTAGCAACATCTGCAACCGGACTGTTCTGAACTTGTGCGAATAAATAGTTTATGTCATAATAGGTAATACGGAGTTTTTGTGTAAGGGAAGCTTATATTTATCACCGATTCATAGAATGGTTTTAGTTGGATGGGACCTTAGAGATCATTGAGTTCCAACCCGCCTGCCATGGTTGGGTTCCCAGTAGAACAACTTGCTCAAAGCCCTATCCAGCTTGGCCTTGAGCACTTCCAGGGATGGGGCATCCACAACTTCCCTGGGCAACCTGTTCCAGTGCCTCACCACCCTCATAGGAAAGAATTTCTTCCTGATATCTAATCTAAATCTCTCCTCTGTTACCCCCTGTCCTATCACTACATACCCTTGTAAAAAGTCCCTCTCCAGCTGTAGGTCCCCTTCAGATACCGGAAGGCTGCTATAAGGTCTCGCTGGAACCTTCTCTTCTCCAGGCTGAACAACTTCCATATAGATGTTATATGTATAGATGTAGAATAGAAGACTTGTATGGAATAGTGGGAGTTTCTTCTTTTCAATTAGTAGATATGCAGAAGACCAGAACAAAAGAAAAAAAAAAAACCAAACAAAAACCCAACCAAACAAAAAAGAGCTTGTTTTTATCACACCCAAGTAGAAATCACAGTATATTTCTGATCAGAACCCAGTTGGTGTTAGAGTGCTATTGGTGATAATGCAGAGATGTCATTGTGACCACTTCAGCAGAACTGTTTGTAGTAGCAGAGGTCAGAAAAGAAGGTGTGAAGGTATGAATGCCATAAACCTCTATCTTGAAGGAGAAAGGAAGTATGGTGGCTGCAAGCCTGCTGTTAGCATTGCCTGATGCAAACAGCATACTGTGGATCCCATGGATGGCTTGTAGCTTCTCAGTCCCTGCCAGGAGCAGAGCTGGACCCAGCCTTGTGAGCTACCAGATTGGCAGGAAAAAGTGGTGTCTGCTCTTCTGAAAAGGGGCCCTGGGAAAACACCAGGTGGAGAAGATTTACCAGAAAGCTTGTTGTGAAAAACAATTGGCAAACAAAATATTGATCTCTCCCAGTCCTGTGTAATTGGCTGTGTAGGTGTCTGGGAATTGGCTAACCGGCTGGATGAAAGAAGTTGTACTCCCCGAGGAGACAGGAGCAGAGGAGTTATAATAACTGTCTGATTTCCTTGATACTGCATGCAAATAATTTCTGTTCAGATGAGTGAACTGCACCCAGGATATAGTCAAATGAATGACCCAAAGCCTCATCCCTAGGTGTGATCAAGTGCCTGATGTGAAATCACAAACGTGTTGCCAAAACGGGCAGGGAGGACTTTTGAGGGGAAGTTTCCCTGACAGGTCTGAAGTAAGCTGTGTTCAGTACTGTCCGTGGAAAACACTGGCAGGGACAGTCTTCAAGTGCTTCACTGAGCTCCTCACAAGCCTCCACTATCAACAGCTCACAAGGGGACAAGTTATGAAATGAAAATGGCATGCTATTTTTGACAGCCACTGGCACAACACAACCAATACTTGAGTCAATAAAATCAGATAGCAAGAAGCCATCACTGAATGTGCTAGAAACAATTAATTCAAATGAGTTATTCTAAATAAAAGTCAAAGGCAAGCAAAAAGTCACTATGAATAACAGATTCAGCTCGCTTGAAATCACTTGTGGCCAGGCAAGGAGGATGTTCCAAGGAAACTGGGGAAAAACTGGGAACAGCATGTTCAGCTACTTTCCCTTGCAAAAAGCAGAGTTAAAATAAAAACATGACATCTCAAAATGTCTGAGAAAAGGCTTGCTTTTCCCACAGGGCCTTGTGAATGCGAATTACAAGAAGTTAATGTTGTTGAAGAAAATGGGATAATCTGAAATGTGGTGCTGGCAAGTATCCTTACGTGCTTTCTGGTCAGAAAAGGAGAAGAACGTTATTGTTAGCAACGCTGCTAGAAAAAGATAGGCTGTTTGCAGACCTAAGCAGCCACAGACATATACTTCAATTGTATCAGACATAGCAATGGAAACAACTAAAAAAAGCTTATCATAGCAAGGTGGGAGGGAACAAGCAGTAGAGAAGTGAAAGTAAGTAATTTGATAAAGGTTATTATCTGAGATGTTTGTGCAGCTCACATAGCAAAGTACTAGAGAAAGAGCATAAAGAAAGCCTTGAGGGATACCAAAGGAAAAACAATCTTTTATGAAATATATCTCTGAATGTGAACATAGAGAATACAAAGAATTTGCAGTACAAAGAATTTGCAGTTATTAGAAAGGAAGGTATTATATTATCACAATGTATCACCAGACTCATCTCATTTTGACATGTAAGAAAGGGTCATGCCATAAAGAGAAGTACCTCAGAGGGTTCTCAAATTTACACCAAGTGTGTTAAACTAATTTTTATAATTTCAGAAAGATTCCTAAACTTTTTTTTTTCTCAATTCAACAGCACACTGATCTAACAAAGTTTGCTTAATGACATGTTAGCTTCCATTTATGTGGATGGCCTTGTAGGATCTGAGGGATCAGCTTAGTAGTATTTTGTGTAAATTATTCTACAGTCCAGTAACTGCTGGCAATCTCAAAATATATAGATCTGTGTAAGTGAACTGAATATATGTCAGTGTGTATATTCTTAGTGGGTAAAAGTTCTTGACAGCCTTTGAATAAAGGGAAATGTACTGGCTCTAAAAAATGGTGAGGGTAGCATTTTTTAGTTTCTCACTTCTTAGAGATCTTTTCCAAAGGACTAAGTACATCCTTTCCAAGTAGTGGAAAGCAGCTTAAAATGCAATGTTGCAATAAGTATCTGTCTAGTCCAGGAAAACAGGTTATGTTTTTAGACTTATTAGGAAAAACTGTATAAATTTACCCATTCTTAAATACCATTTAGCCGCTCACATGAATAATGAGAGGAACAAATGTAAAATATTAGGCCTATGAATAGCTAACATATTTTCTTAAACCCTGACTGTAAGGCGAGCTGAATTTTACCTTAAAACACATTAATACAGGTACTGATGCATTAACAAAACATTTTTCTTTCTGTCTCCAGTTAAAGTAATCATAACTGGAGTGGTTTCATCAGTGCTGAATTATAATTCTTGTGGCAATTCTGTGACACAAATCCCAAAATGTAGAGATATCTGTATCGCATGGAATTTTTAATCCAAAAGACAAAACAGATAAACCAGGATACAATGGAGGATTATTTCAGACAATTCCAAGTTTGTTTGTGTTTCTCCCTCCTCCCTTTCTTTGGTTTAATGGCAGTCTGCAATCCTTTCAACCTGTATCTCCTCTTGATGCTAATGCAGCAGTGATTGGCTTCTCCAGCACTGTCAGGAAATCAACCTCAAAGGGCTTCCAGTTTGCACCTTGTAGAACTGGCTTTGTCACTATGAAAAGATGAGTTTACTGGAAGGCAATATCCTAAATTAAATAAAAACTAATGCTTGTGATTAAGAAATCCTGATATAAAATTTGCAGTGTGAGAGTATAATCAGTGTATCAACTGCATCTGGAATGTGAACGCAGGCTAGGTTGGGCCATTATAAACTTGAAGAATGTAGGTCAGGCATATTGCAAATATGTTATCACACCTTTTTTCCAGAAACAAGATGAGAACATTTAAAACACAAAAGCCAAACAAATCCTGAGGGTCAATTATTGATGTTACATAATGGTTGAATTTGAATCAAAGATTGAAGTCCATCATTTATAGTAAATGATTTTTTATTTATATAGTTAGGTGTTGATCAGTATTTAATTTCTGATGTCTTAATCAGCAGCTTCTTATTTTCCTTAATACTCTCCTTTCTGCACTGCCTATCCCTAGAAGAAATTATCTTCTAAAAAACTCTGCTCTTTTTTCCAAATGTGACAAAGGTTGGAAGTAGAGAAATGATGAACAATTGTGATTGCTGATGCCGTGACAGTGTCTAGAAATGGAAGCTCTTAGGTAGAAACTCATAATGGCATTTCCATAGATTATTGCTATTTTTCATTACTTTGTCTCAGTGATTCCTTGAGCAGAACCCTTCTCTCTGGCCCTTCCTGCAGTCAGGTTCACTTTCAGCAGATATGAAATTACAGTTCTTGCTTTCCTAGAGCACAGATGCTAATTTTTCACCCAGATCTCATCTCTGAAGTTGTTAGGCAGGTGGGAATGGACTATTTAGATATCTTTTGATAATTATATTTATATCATTCTAAGCTGTTTTCTCCTCTCAGTGGGTATGCCAAGGAGTTTCAAAGGTAAAGTCCCCTACAGACCCAGGAGACAGAGAGTTATCTCACTGATCCTTCCATTCACAGATCATGGTGCTGCTTCTCAGGTCTCTCATCTCAACCTCATCAAGCTTGTCCTTTCCCTTCAGTATTACCTTTCTTACAGTAGAAGTCCCAACAATGTCGAGACTGGTTCTTGCCCAATACCTAAAAGTGATGGTGTGAGTGACACCAGCCACCAAGAAATGTCAGTTTTCCAGGGCACTTAATTTGCAGATTTGTGAGGCCCAGGTCACCAAAGCATTGTGCAAGTCAAGGAACCAGTTTCTCCTAAAGCACCAACCTGTAACCCCAGGTGTTCTGAACCAAGCGGTTGTGTACCCCCAGATTTCTGCAGGCTCCAGAGTCATAGGAATTACATGTCTGAAAGCCTGATTGCTTGGGTTCCCTATAGAAAGCTTAACTTGTGCAAATTGTCCCCCTGTACTCAGCACTGGTGAGACCGCACCTTGAGTATTGCGTCCAGTTCTGGGCACCTCAGCACAAGAGAGATATCGAGGTGCTGGAGCGAGTACAGAGGAGGGCAACAAAGCTGGTGAGAGGCCTGGAGAACAAGGCTTATGAGGATCGATTGAGGGAGTTGGGGTTGTTTAGTTTGAGGAAGAGGAGGCTGGGGGGAGACCTCATCACTCTCTACAACTGCTTGAAAGGGCACTGTAGAGAGATTGGTGCTGGTCTCTTCTCACGGGCAATTAGTGATAGAACAAGAGGGAATGGCTGCAAGCTGCAGCAGGGTAGGTTTAGGCTGGACATTAGGAAAAAATTTTTCACGGAGAGAGTGGTCAGACAGTGGAATCAGCTGCCCAGGGAGGTGGTGGAGTCCCCATCCCTGACTGTGTTTAAGAGTAGATTAGATGTGGTGTTGAGGGATCTAGTGTAGGGGAGAACTTGTAGAGTAGGGCTGATGGTTGGACTTGATGATCCCAGGGGTCTCTTCCAACCTAAATGATTCTATGATTCTATGAAATGCGAGGTGCAATTTTAGTTCAGTGAAAATTTTATGTACCAAAAATTTTTTGTCCTGTATTGTTCCTCTTCTCCAGATGGTAAACATTGCAGTAATCATTATAGCAGTAGAGTGGATATTACTCTTGTTTGCAAAGTGTTTCAAGTACTGAAAAATATACCTGAGACATTAGGAAGTAAAAGAGGGTGTAGTCTATTTTAAAAGGCAGTTATCCAGTTCCAGGTGGTTGGAGGGCAAGATCAGAGCACTCATTAATGATGTGGGTGGTCTGGACTGAGAGCTGAACTCTGAAAGGGAGTGGACTGCACACTGGGAGAAAGAAAGGTTGAATTTATTACTTTTTTACTTTATTCTGTTAAGTAGAAGTTATTCATGAAATATCCATAAAAGCAAAGTTGTTGGTAGAGCTGGCAATACTTACTTTTAATTTACTAAAGATATTTAAAAAGGCCTTGAGAGAGAACAAAAACAACAAAAAAACCCCCAAAACAAAAACAACAGAAAAAGGAAATTAATTTTCAAATTAAAACTGGCTGTGGGGTAAGTGCTCAGCTCTGAAACAATTCTGAATTTTGGAAAACCTGGATCCAAATCTTTTTATCTTTTTGGCTATAGCAAGCTCCATTTCTTTTTTAAAATTTTGATTTTATACCCCCAGGGGTCCCTCTGTGCTGTTTTAATTTATAGACCATAAGGGCTTTTTTAAGAGGGAGAGAGTATATGTCGTCCTCTGGTGATGGCATAAAAGGACCCTCCACCATAAAGGGGGTTTTGGAAGTGCTACAGTAGTGTAAATTAGGCAAATAAACTTTCTGGCCAGTAGGTATGGATTCCAATCCATTACTCATAAGCAAAATACTCCATAATCATATTACCAGTTTTACAAACAAAGCTTTTTTGACCATATTTTAATCTAGAATTTAAATGGAGAAGCCATTTGTCTGACAAAGAGAGGAAATGCTTTTTAAAATTTTAATTAATAAAAAAGAATTGTGCTTCTGCCCTCCATGGAACAATTACGCCTGAGTTTGTGATGCACTGCAAACGAGAGCAGGTGCATGACTTCTGCAGCACTGCTGGGAAACACTGGACCAAAGCCGCTGTGAAGATCACTGAAAAAAGATCTATTATTAGTGGCTCCAATCCCATGTATGAGAGCACAGAGTTTGGCCTGTTACACTTTCAAGGTCACTAAAGCAAGGTCACTAAAGACAGTAAATAGAGAAAATGGAGAAAAAGTTATTCTAAAGTAGCTTGACTGGAGAAAGTGAATAAAGAAGCAACTTTACCATCCATTTTGCATGTAATAGACCCTATAACCTATAATTGGTTTGAAATGTTTAACCTATTTGAGGCAAGGTTCATGCTGGAATTTTGGTTAGAAAAATGGAAGTCAATATTTCCTAAATTCCTGGAAAAAAACAGAGTATGCTTCAGTATGTTCTATTTAGCTCTTGTTATAAGCTATTTCCAAACAAAAATGTAGACAGACCAGAGAGGATGTGGAATCTCCATCTCTGGAGCTATCGAAAACTATGGGCATGAACCTGGGCAACCTGCCCTGGTTCACCTTGTGTTGAGCAAGGGTTTGGAGAAAATGACTCCAGAGGTGACTGCCAGCCTCAGCAGTTATCTAAACCTGGGACTATCCTGTCCTGTTTTAAATAATATCCGGAGAACGTTGGTTCCTGGCATTCCTGAGCGGTTTAGAATTACACCCAGCCAGGAGTTTAATTCTGTTTGTTGTGGATTAACCCCAGGAGGCAGTTGAGTCCTACACAGCCCCTTACTCACCCCTCCCCAGATGGGACAGGGGGGAGAACGGGAAGGGCAAAAGCAGAAAACTCATGGATTGAGATAAAGACAATTTAATAGGTAAATCAAAAGCTATGTGTGCAAGCAAACAAAGTCCCTATTTCCCATGGGCAGGCAGGTGTTCAGCCATCGACAGGAAAGCAGGAAAGCCACCCACCATCACACCTAACATTTACTTGGGAAGACAAACACCTTGCCCCTAGAAGTCACCCCTTCCTCCTACTTTCCCCCAGGTTTTACTGCTGAGAATCACCTCACGTGTACCAGTTGTGTCCCCTCCCAACTCCTAGTGCCCCCCAGCCTACTCACTGGTGGGGCAGCATGAAAAACAGAAAGCCTCAATGCTGTACAAGCACTCCTCTGCAATAGCTAAAACATGGGTGTGTTATCAGCAGTTTTGGTCACAAATCCAAAGCATAGCTCCACACAAGTTACTACTAAAAAATTTAACTCTATCCTCACCAAAACCAGTATACCTGTTCTTTTTTTATTACCATAGCGCTTATTTTCCTCAACTATCTCCTATGTTCACATTCAGTCAGCAAAACCAGTATTTTATAGTTACTCCGGCACTTATACTTCATTTAAACCACAATTCCAACAAGCTAGTTCTGTAATGTTTGTAACACAGAATTTATGTCAGTGCATCGGGCGTATTCAGCAACTCTATAGCTGTAAAAGTTTGTGCCAAAAGAAGCCCTGTAGCCAGCTGGTGTCACACGTGACAGCTCCAGCAAGAGGAGGTCTTAGCTCTGGGCTCATTTCCATTCTCCTTTGCATCCCTGTAAATCAGGAGTCAGTTATTTCAGATTTAAAGAGTGTAAGTAGGAACTGAAATTGGATTTAGGATTTGCTACTTTGCACCGGTATCAGACTGATGTGCTGCAGGCAGCCACAAGCTACCAGGTGCCCCAAAGCCACATGGCTTCTAGCTTTCCAAACCCTTGTAGGTTACAAACTTAGAGTTTTCACTTGTTATGCTAACTAGAAGTATTGATTA
>VZTM01017848.1:2121-26827 GCA_013400555.1 Jacana jacana | reverse complement strand
AGCAAAGCAATTCTTCACATGAATGGTTTTCTCACTGGCTCAGCCTTGAGGTATTAAAAGTTATCATACAAAAGCCCCTCAGGCAATCTTTCCCTCCCAGTATTGTTACCTTGTATTTTTACTAATTTTATTCTGCTGTGACCACCTCTATCACTTATAAGGCAGGGCTTTGGTTTCAATTAGGGCATTTAGCCATAGCTATAGTACGTTTCTTCTCACATTCATTTCACAATAGGCTATTCCATTTCTTCCACTCACTTGTCTCCCCTCAAAATATATCTGTTTGGCAAAAAAATATTTCCCTTCCCGGTTTCAAACATTTCTAAGTGGGCACTTCCTCTTTTGTTTGTTTCCATGAGGCATGGTTCAGAGAAGAAACACTGCTTCCTGTGTGCAGAAAAGAAACCCTCAAGTAAACAAAACCTAAAGCCACCATTTGTCCTCCCTCTCCTCATGCCTTTCTAGCCACCAGACCATGAGGCCATTTTTTTCATCTGCTGATAACCATGAAAAAGTCTCCTACTCCAGAGGCAAATCCTGCACTACGTGTGGAGACCCACATGGATGAAAGCTGGGAGGCTGAGGGCACTAGTTGAAGCCGTATAGTACTTTTTGCAAAGGAGTAGTGAAATTATCATAATCTCTACACTTTTAGCAGAGCATGTCCTGAAAAACATGTGAAACATTAGACCTGGTTGGGCTGGTGAAATTTATCTTCAGAGTCCAAGATCATGGCTGCAGCTTCAGACTTTGGTACAGTAAGACTTAACTGACACAGGATGCCATGCTTTCTCAGAGCACCTCAGACTGCCCACATGTAGCCTTTTAATGCTATATGAGCATCACAAACTCATGTTCTTTCAAATACTACTTGTGGTACAAGTCTGGTATACCCTTAATCTTAAAAAAACAACCAAAAAATCCAACCCAAAATACAGTAAGATGAGGAGGGACAAGAAAGAGCTTTATTACATGTGAACACAGATCAAAACAATTTTCTATGCCTATAGGGGGTTGAGAAAAAAATACAAAACATAACTTTCAATGAGATGTAATTGACGAATGATTTATGGGCTATTTGCGTAGAAGTACTAAGCATGATAAAGTCTCATCTTGATAAATCAGCTCAAATTCCACTAGGGCCATTAATAAATCAAGAGCAGGTTAGGTCCATTCTTAACGTTATTATTATGGTGCCTTCTGTCTGCTAATGCAAGTTTTAACATCTTCTTCACACATTAGTATGAGACAAAGATACATGTAGCTCCTTAGTGAATTAATTACATAGCAGGATTTTGCATCCTCCATTTAACAGGCAGGATCTCTCCCCACTCTTTTCCTCAAACTCATTTAGCTTTCTGAAGGAGACATCTGTAACACATGAAGGACAAGTATATAACACTATAGTGTAACTGAGCCAAATTAACCTGCTAGCCCTTCTAGAAATGGAAGGCTTCCCTCTCCCCTGCCACAGTACCCTCTTCGCAGCCCATTCCCTTCCGTCCCTGGGAGGAAGCACAGGTCACCCCCCCACACCCTTGTGCTGACACCAGCACTTGCCCAATTGCTAAGTAGGTTGCTACAATTTACTATCCCAGCAGAACTTAAAAAACCTCAACAAAAAACCCAGCACCCCACACCACACTGTTTTGAAAGCAAGCCAAAATATCTGTGGGAATGTTCAGCAGAACAGAAAGGCATTTAAAGGCTTTAAATGGATTTAAATGCAGTCACAAACACCAAAGCCAGCTCAAGGTAACAGGAGAGGACAGAATGGTATCTTTCCCTTCTGATATCTGCCAGTAATTTGGCTCATCCACCTATGAAACTTTATCTTAAGACACTAGGAAACATTTGTGGCCTTAAGAATAATTCAAACAATCAATTAAGTTTGATTTGTAATTTGAGTTAAGTCTAATTAGTTCCTACACACAAGCAGTTCTCCACATGTCTTTGCTCTGCTGGTCAATGCTCATCTGCAGAAAGGGTTGGGCATTGTATTATGTCTAATACCTACTCTACCTCTTAAAAAGATTACACTTATACTTCTAATATGAAGCATCTTTAAGATGACAGCAGAATTAATTTTTTTTTCATAACAGGCTGGTGAGCTTACATTTTCTGAAACAGAAGCAGGTTCTGATCAGTGTGCAAACACCCACTCCTTACAGCTTATTTGGTAAGGGTATGTGCCAGTGAAACAGAGTACAGATAAAGACTGAAGAGAAATGGCTTCTACAGACTCTTGCAGATCATTTGGAAGAGATGGGGGACTGAAGAACATACTGAAAGATACACTGTGGAATTTAGAAACCGTAACACAAGTACTGGCATGCTAGTCTGATTGGGGTTTCTTTTNAAAAACCCCAAACCCAAAACCCAACAAATTCTACAAGGCTATGAACTACTATTTAGTGCTAGTTTTGCCAGTAACATCATTTTATGCACAGAAAATTAAGATCTAAAAACAATGTATAAAGCCAGACACTGCCATACATCCAGTCCCTGCTCTGCAGAGTTTACACAGAGCTCAGGAGGCACCCCCCACCCCCACCTCAAACTCCTTTCTATGCAAACTGCATATTTCAGCCCCCAATTTAAAAGTGCTTATTAAACTGAACATTCACCAACTTCCTATCTCTGCATTAATCAAATAGTAAGTAGACTCAGGAATGAAATGATGTAGTATGAAGCTTTATTCCCATGTGTTTAATCTTCCCAGAGAATTCACAAATGGTTGAGGCATGACCAAGATTTGCAGGTGTTTATAGGCTTAGGTTCTCACTTGGCAGTCACCACTGCAGCCTCCGAGCACCTTGCAAGAGCTAAAAACAACACCATCAATCACCTCTCCTTCCTTCCTTCTAGTGGGTAGGCGTAAATTACCTGACTTGGATGACTGGGCTGGAGGGGAGGGAAACAGCAGCGGGGCAACTGAGGAAAACTCACCAGAGGAGTCTAATGCTTCATACCAAGCCCTCAGAGACTGGTCATTCTTGTACCTCTCTTGACACACAGCTCCAGAGCCAAGGTCCAACTTACACAAATGCTGGCTTCTCTATGCATATCTTCTGCCTCTACTACAAAAATCTGTGGCCACAGTGAACCAGATCTGCTGCACAAAGCCATACACACAAAAAGGACAACCATCTCAGACTGCCAGGGCTAATCCCGCAGAGAGCTTGGAACGGCATGACAGTCAATGTATGGGAAGAAGAAGACCTCATCAGCATATGGGACATCAGTGTGACGATCTTACACTGACCTGCATTGCTCAGCAGGCAGTCTATAGCAGGTTTGGACCAGATGGGGCTTTTCAGGGTGTGAACTTGGTTCTTGCTAATGGAAATAATCTCGCCTGGCTGTCTCAAGTGCATAGATCGCTGTGGAGGATAGGATGAGATGCAAACTCCTAAGCAGAAACAGATGGAAACATTTATTATCGTGGCTCTCCTGCACTTATAGAGCGGTGGGGGTCTAAAGGGTCTGAATGCTGGAGGCTGACAGCATCCCTCTGCAGTAGGGGATGCTACAGAATAGGCAAGCACTCTTCTATTCTGGCAAGAAATTGAGCTCAGTTATTGTTTGCTGCTATTACATCAGGACTTCCTAGTTAAACAGCAATAATACTTAAACAGTTTTGCCATGTATTAGTCATCCTCTTTTCCTCATGTCTTCCCAAGGAAATCTTATTCTGATTGCTTTATTTCCTTATTATTATCGCTCATAAAAATTTACTCCACATTTTGTGACAAAACCCTGTACAGCTTCATCTTGTGACTACATGTATGAACTGGGCATTTTAGTCATTATCTCTGGCAGCCTTCTTCCCTCACTTACTGCTCCTCCCCAAAAGAGATTCAAAACAGGAAAGATCTTATTTTATATCTGAACACAGGACTAAATGCTCACCAACTGTTTTTCACTAAAGACAAAGATAAAATCATGAGGTTACTTTATCATACAGGCTACGCGTTCTTCAGTGGCTGTGGAAATCACTTAACGCTTTCTTACTCAATTATAAGGAGTGTTAATCTCTTTCACCCTTACAAAGATTTCTGTTATTATTGAATGGAAGCTATCAGTAAAAACAATGCAATGGGGAAATACCAGGCTCCGTAGGAGTTGGCGAGCAGCAGACATAACTGTGGGAGTGACTCCCACAGCGGGTTCTGGCTAAGATATGTCAGTTATGTGTTCTTATTTTATCTTCATTGTAAACTGGGGTTTTGACAAACACCCTCCCCCCCATATAAGGTTACTGAACTAATGAAGTAGCACAAGGTATTTTGCAACTGGGAAACAAACAAACAAAAAAGATTGGGAAGGGGGAAAGGAGGTTTTTCTTACTGCTCTTTCAAGCTAATTAGTAAATGCTAATCTTACTTTGTATTTTTAGACCAATGCTCACCCTGGGAAATGGGAACTCAAGTACTTTATACCTATCAAGGTGCTCTCCTTCCCCACAGGTGCCTAGGTGATGACCCCACTTGAGGAAGAGGTGATGATGTGGAGAAGGAAGAGCATCACATCAGCAGCTGACCTGGAAGCCTAACACACCAGCCTGGCCCTGCTCTCTTTCAGCCACTCACCCCCTCCCCTAGCTACTCACATAGCAGCAACATGGGCTTGGTCAGCTCACTCACAACAGCAGAAGTAATAAATACTTGCTTAGTTTATAGCTGCATTTTAAAAAATCCAGCACATTGTTTCCGACTCATCAGAAATCGTAATCCCTACAAGCATCTCAAGTGAATAGAACCACACCTGAGACTGATCCAGCCTCACTTTTTCACTTGTTATAGGAGAGATGGATGGAAATGAGTAAGTTTAGCTCCCTAACATCTGCTCAGCAAATGCTCACATAAATCAGGATGCAGAATATAGTATATTTGCCACACCCTGAATAGCAATAGTCATGCAAGATGAAGAGCAGAATAAAAAATCCCAGACTTCAAGTCCATGGCAAGACTCCCATTAATTTCAGTCAGATTGTTACCAGATGGTACGTTTTAGGACCAACTGACAAATGCAATTATAAACAAAAAAGTAATAACTGATGTGATAGCTGCATCAATGAATTGTATGGATTTTATGTATTGGCTTTTGATAATATGAATGCAACTCCCAGCAACAATGGACTGCCCTCTTAAAAGCACCCATTTTCACTTAGAAAAACCTGAAATTCCTCTAAACAATAGACATGCTCCCCCAAGCAAGCAGATTTTCTGTACCAATTTGACTTTCAAACACAGAAAGATACTACTTCTTAAATCCTGTAAGCCACACGGTGCATTTTTCTAAATACACTAACCCACACTTAGATCTTCCTCCCAGGTGTTGTATAGAATCTTATCTAATAGAAGTAGCTTCAAGGATAAAAACTGGGAGTTGTTTTCAAGATACTGCAGTCTCCTGAACCAAATTCAAACCAAACATCAGCTAATACAATAAGCCTAGAGGTAATACTAGAGCTTCACGCTCAGTTTCATAGTGTCTGTTGCTTTTTTCCCTTTAAGTCCCTACAAATAAAGTAATAAAGATATTGCCTCCAGACTTGAATTCATGCAAGACTGAGATGAATTACTACAACTCACGCTTATCTCAGTGTGATTATTTCACATCGCCTGTATGTTTAGGAAGATAAATTTACACTGGTCACATTATTTAAATTCTTCTTTAACCCTCAGGGAGAATTAAACCATCTTTTTCTCTTACAATGCCTGTAAGAGCATCTTCATACTCTAGAAATAAGGTTAACAGGTCACTGAGCTATGATTAGCAAATGCAGTTGGACTGCTGGGCAGCACAGTGAGAGATGTTTTACCCAGGACACAAGTATCCCCAAGTTATTTTGAAATATTTTTTAATGGGTCTGTTGATGTTTACCTTATTGGCTCCATCTAATTTTCTCACAAAGTGAAGGGATTGTTATTTTTAAGCTGCTGGCCACAAACTGTTTGACATCCCAAAGACAAGTTAGCCTCTCTCATTCGTGCTACGTCATCCACAAGGACTCTGGAATTTCATCTTCAGTAAACTCTCTCATGTCCAGCTTTGCCGTCCTGGCTCTGATGCAAAGGCAGACAGTAAAGTATTATTAATAAAAATACTTTTTTAGCCATTGCTGTTAAGGTTTTTGCCTACAGAGAGGCAGGATCCACTTTGATTAGAGCAGCGACTTTCCTGAGATCTTTGTATTCATAGCACCATTGTCGTCCTGACAGTCCTTGCAGCAGCCGCTCAAAATGGGATGCTGATCAACTTCCACACTAAAGGCCTTCACTTAGATATTCAATGCAAAGGAGAGAGTGGAGGATTGCTGCAAATCCAAGCTGTAAGTAAACGTTAGCTTAGCATTTCCTGCAGACTCAGGCTTTATGTTCTTATCTCCCAAACTACTTTGAGCAGAGCTTTAGCCATACGCTGATTTAGAGAAAAAACTACAGTCCCAACTCCAGCCCAGTGCTCCTTAACACAAAATAAGGAAACGCCAAGTAATTTGATGGGAATGGCAACTAAAAAGATCGCAGTGTCATTAGTGCTCTCTACTGGATAAACACATAATTACTCCAAAAGTAATATAGTACATGAGAGACCACTAACAAAGTGGTGCTATCTTGCTTATATTTAAATTATAATACTTGGACTATATTTATAAAAGCTCATACTACTAAAAACCAAGTTAAAACCTTACATTGAAATGCAACAAAAGATATACAGGAGTGCTTGAAAACAAAACACAGCTGAACTAAGTCTGATAGCTGAAGTAGGTCAATTCGAGAACAAACAGACAAGACTGTGCAAGAATACTTGAGTCAGGGTAGTTCCAATCGTAAATCTTCCCTCCCATTCTTCAAATACTATATCTATATTAATTTACAGCTAACAACTGTGGAACTCAATTTCAGAAATGCCTCTGCCCTCAAAAGGAGCAACGCATTTGGAAGTCACAAAATTGTCATCTTTGCTTTTCATACCCTGCAAATACAGGGCAAGCTTCTACACGGCAAACTAAGTGGTGTCACTTTGCTGACTGTAACTTCTGGGTGAGGAAAACCAAGTAAACACTTCTGTTACCCCTCACCATGACCACCAGTACCTACAGCTCCATCTGAATGACGAGAAGCCATAATTTGCCGTTCCCTCCAGCCGACACTGAATCATCAAGCCCCACCACCAGCAGAAGGGATGTGCTGCCCTGTGGTTCAACATTATTCAGAGCCAAACATAAAATACCTAATTTAGCATTGAAGTGCTATGGTTCAAGCACCTGCAACCACAAGCCTTTGCATAAAAATGAGTAGTGATTGGCCTTTGTGAGAACCTCTTAATAACACAATTCCCTACAAATACCTAAAGCACACTTATAACTACGCTACTTCCTTCTACCAGTGGGCACACAGATTTCTTAGCAGAGGGTTGAAGAAATATGAAGCTCTTTTTACTTTAACTGCTACTTGCCTGAATTTTTACATGCAAAATAGAGGCTGTACAGAAAGTCGTGTCAGGTTATATAGGTGAAATAGTTCATTTTCAGTTTAATTGCACTTTTGTTACCCCATGCTTGATACATTTAGGAATTAAGCTTATCACAGCAGCATTTAAAAGCTAACCAAGAAAGACAGACTTTTACATACAGCTTTGTACCAACTCGCAGGCAGTGTAGAGAGGTTCACATCAGTCAACAAGGCTGCCTGGGACATGAGGAGGGGAATAGCAGACGAGAAGAGGGAAAACACCCCAATACCAATGAAGCCATAGCAGGAAGCATTCCATAAGTATCGTGATAATTTATTCCACTGAATTTGTTTAGGGGAAAATAAAAGAATTGCCAGATGGACATGGCAGAACTGGTGAAAACCACTACTAAACCACAGAGCTTCTAAGAAAGCTGTCCAAATTACATTTTGCCCTTCTTAGTGATACTACAGTTTCTCTTACCCAGCGAGTCTCTGGCTGCATCCCCCCTCTTTTCCACGAAGACACTTAAAGTAGGTGGGGAATAAAAAGAATAATCTTCTGGGTTCCTGTGATCTGAAGGAGAACATCTATCCTAAAGAGGGGCTAAAGAGGTTTCAGGCATGAGGATATTTATGACTTACGATACCTATCACATCAGATTGGACAAATTCTTATTACACAAACACACCTTTTTATATGAGAGAATGTGCATCATCGTGAAAAAAAAAAAAAAAGAAAAAAACAAAAAGAGAACTTTTAAGCAGAAGAATTATTTGGAAAAAATGAAATGTCTATTTCCAGAGGAGATTAACTTAAAAAGACAAACCCCCAAATATTTACTTGTGTTCAAAAAAATGCGCTTGAACACGATGCAGCCAGCTGAGAATGTGGGCATTAGTTTTGCTCAAATACTAAGGAAAACACAAACAGGTCACAACTGCCCTGACCAAACGATTGCTATACTCTTTCCCACATTTTTTTTCTGTATGTATACGTGACGTGAAATTGGTAAGGTTTTGCTTAAACATCTTCTCTTGGGTCTCAAAAAGAGTAGGAAATCCACAGCTTTGCATACCCACACACTCTGAAGCTCTTGCTTGCTTTTCTTTCCAGCTTTTTTCTTTTTAAATCCCCTAGTTCAGTTCCTGTTGTGGAATTCTCTCCAAAGCTGAGCATGCCTGCCCATTCCTAGAGTGTGTACTGGGGAATGTGAAAGAGCTGCTAGTCAACAGTTCATCCTGATCTCTTCCACTCAGCACATCCTTAGCACTAAAGGGGAGCAAGGAAGATGGAGACGAGCTGACTTCGAGTTTAAAAGCAGCCTTGTCAAATAAGCAGTTACAAACTTCTGCCAAACTTGGAAGGGTCTCTCAGCTTGTGGCTGACACTACACATTCACAACTGACCACAATGTACAAACTCTATGTGCTCCCAGGAAAACGAGACATTTCAGAAAGAACTGCTCAATTCCTCCACACCTGTAATGAAGGAAGATCTCTCCATCTATGACGACACTTAAGCATGTGGTCCACGAGTGCATTTCAAGCCTAGTGTACTAGTAACATGTTAGTCTCTCCGTACACACCTCCCACCTTAACAGGCCCTTCAAAAGCATGGGAGCAGCAGTACCCTCGTACTCTGCCAAGTATACTACCGAGGATCCCATTCCAGGGAGTAATCCTTCTTCCACAGAAATGCTACTAACTGCTTTTAAAGAAATTAAGAAATTAACTACTTGATGTTTGTTTGCTTCCTATTCCACATCCGCAGATTCATATTCCCCACTGTCCTCACATCTTCATTCACATCAATCCCCAAATACAAAATACAGCAGACAAACCCAAATGATGAAATCTACCTGGTTGCTTATTTCAACTGCAAGACAATTCCTTTCCCCACTCAATTCTGTGTAGCAGCTCTTTTTTTGGTCTCATCAGTAGGAAACCCCTCTTGCAGCCTGTCCCAGTTTGAGGTACAACAGAACCAATTTTCTGTTCAGTAATTTTACTTTTTAGCTGGGCCTCTTCTAACTAAAGTCTGAAATTAACAGCCCATTGTCCAGAAACTGCTCACTCTCACAGTGATAAGACCTGATTAGATGAAGGGATGGTGTGCAGAGAGGCCCTTGCTTATACTTATTGCTAGAACAACCAAGGTCAGGTAATTTTGTTATTTGCCCTGTTGGGAGGGTCAGAAGCGGAAAAAGTGTCACAGGGTCACATTAGTAGGGAGGGACAGACAGGACAGGTGACCCAAAATTGACCAACTAGAATATTCCATCCCACCCGCATCATGGTCAGTATAAAAGCTGAGGGATCAAAGGGTCAACTCTCTTCCTTCATTGGCCGACGTCAGGAGAACCCTGTCTGTTTGTCTGCCTTTGATCCTGATCGAAGCACTCCTGACTCCAGATCTAGAATCCAGCTGCTGTCGGTCACCAAGTCCAGCCTGGGACTTTCTGATGCCTGCTGGTGACATGATCATCGTCCTGGGAGATTAATATGGTTTTATATAGATTATATATTTTTTTCCCCTTTCCTTTATACTTNTTAATTTTTCTTTTTATTGTTTATTATATTATTATTATTTATATATCATTAAAGTAGTTTTTTTTTTTTTTTTTTTCCTAAACTCATGAATCTCTTTAATCCCTTCCTCTCCTCTTTTCCTTAGGGGGGGGAAGGAAGGGGTCATCATCTGTCTGGTTGGTCAAAACCACAACACAGCCCTGGGATTTTAAAGCGCAGCAGAGAACTAGCAGCTCCTACAAGAGCAAAAACATTTATTTCTTAAAAATAGGTCTTATGTTGAAACTTGATCTGCCCTTTACCTTGACAGTTAGCAGAGCAAATTTACTTAAAACCAAACTGAAACAGCTCAGGTCAAGAATAATTCTTCAATTAGCCTGAATAGGTCTTGGATGAAGGGGATGTTCCCACGATTTTCTCCTCACAGGCAGTACCAAACTTAATCCTGAGACCACATGAAGGCAACTACTTCTAATGCCAGAGGGAGGTGTGGGCTGCTAAACTAGAGGAGACAACTTCAAACTACACATTCTAAGGGCAACCCAAACCTTTCCCTTCCTTCTCACACAATTCACCACCCAGGAGCAATTTACACATTATTAACTGGCTTGTTAATTGTATGAGCTTCCTAGGTATTCTTGTAGTCAAGAAAAACAACCAAACCCCCAAAAGCTCCTTTCAACTTTTAGTCAGGGGAAACCAGAGGAGAAATATGCAAAAGTTGAAAATAGCCTTTGAGAACTTCGTCTTTATTTATAGGAGGCCTGAATGTTTCTGTGCTACCACTTCCACGTTCATCGAGAATGGCTGCATTTTAAACCAATGATGATGGTTTTTATTAATTCAACAAATTCAAATTCATTTCAGCTTCTTCAAAGATTTCTTTAACACCAGGTGAGAAGACAATTCAAATGAAACACTGTCATACTGCTGCAACTGAAATACACATGCAATTCAACCTACACTTGTTTCTCCAAGTCTAGTTGGTCCATTAGTCTGCTCCACTTATCCATATTTTTTGTATGAGATCCTTCAAGCTCATATTTACAAATATAATTCACAACTTCAACTCCCTGTCATGTTTTACTAAAACATCGTTCTTTCAACTCAAGTCAAGCACATGAAAACTTAGGTACTTTCAGACACCTTTGAAGCATTTCAAAATACTTATTCTAACTTCTTTATGCAGCCCAACATGTGCAGTAAAACACTCGCTTGCTCCACGTGTTTTGAAAAACCGATACAAAAGACTATTAAACACTTATGCCATCTTACTACAACAAGATTTAAGAACAGGCATACTGCAGAAGTAGTCCAGTACAACAAATACCATGAAAGATACAACAAGAAAGCCAAGTAACTTTCTTTTAAGGAGTTGAGCACTACGTATTTTAATTCTTTAGGGAACACTTGAAAAAGGGCAAGTCAGTTGAAAAACAGTCCTAACCTTTAAAGCCAAGTACTAACATATTCCCATGTTTGGCAAGGGATATGCTCTCCCCTCAGAACTGGAATGGCTTTGCATCTCTGCAAACCACTTCAGGCTGACATC
Organism: Jacana jacana; assembly: GCA_013400555.1. NCBI lineage: Eukaryota > Metazoa > Chordata > Aves > Charadriiformes > Jacanidae > Jacana > Jacana jacana. The sequence continues at coordinate 15,283 of VZTM01017848.1, read as the reverse complement.
TCCTTGTCATTTAATGCATATAGTAGGAAAACAAAGGGTGAAATAGTTCATAGCCCTTATATCACATCCTGTAAGAACTTAGCATAAACACAGATCCAAAACACAGTCATGTAGCATAAAGTAAGGACAACATTCTATTTTCACTAAGTAAAAGAAAACTATTATGAAAAGGTCAATTTTGATACCTGTTCCCATCAAGTCAAAACTCTTTTCATAGCTATAGCCCAAAGAATTGGTCTCCAAAGTGAGTTGCACCCCAGTGAGTGTGGAAGACAATCCATTTGGGTGCAAGAAGAAACTATTTTTTGTACCATTAATAAATAAAATTAATTTTTAAAGATTTTTTTTTTCATCTTTATCTTACGCTTTTAAAATTTCTACTCTTCTGTATAGAGGTAATCTATCAGGACAGTAGTACATACAAGTTGATCGATACTCACATATTGGGTGCATACTTGATGTTTTTCCCCAACAGGGGCACGCAATGAAAAAAAAACCAACTTTGGAGAGCACTGACCTCCAGGATGCTGTATGACACTGCAGCTGCTAGCCCAATCACATATCCTGTTGCTAAGTTAAATTGTTGATGTCAATCTGAAATACCCTCCTCAGCAGCATGCTTTCAATATGGCCCAAGAGTTCTCCCCTCCCTGCCCCCAAGGATGCTGATAAAATGGAAGTTTGAGAAGGATTAGGCTTTGGTATAAAGTGTTGTTGAGAGTATTCTTCGATGGAGTTGCCCTAAAATTGCAACTTCATCACAACTACATGTGAAATTTTCATTAAACCATATGTAGCTTCTAAATCAGATCAGAGCCATCATTTCCTTTTCACAGTTTGGTAGTTTTGCATCAGCACTTCTTCACCACCCCCCTGTCCCTTCTTGCCACACACCCTCTCCACACGCTGCTTGCCACAGATGCTGGTCTGTACTGGGGCTGTGAGGAGTCCCATTACCTGTTCCAGCATTGGAAATGTCATTGAAGGGGTTGGGGACAGTGCCCCGCAGTAGCTAGCACCTGACCAGTGGGTTTGGCCATTACACCTCAGAACCCCTCTTGCAGTCCCTGCTGCAGAGACACATGCTGAGGCAGCACCCCACAGTGGCTCTCTCTGGCCATCCCCAGATACAGCTGATGGTGAAGGTCCTGAATGGCCACCCAGGAAGGCACAGTTCACAGGCAGCGGCTGCTCTTCCCAGTTAATGTCCAGGGAAGCCAACCAGCAAGTATCCCAGCATTTCAGTGCTTGGGGTAGCACACTGTTTACCAAGGCAGCAGTGGCAGGTTGTGCATTTTGACATGCCTGTTCCAGCACTTTTGGCAACAGATTCCTAAAACTATTACCCACACTGGAAAAAGAGAGAAAGAAGAAACATGTATCCCAAATCCACATAGCTGCGCAGAACACAGCAGACTTAAGAAAAAAATACTTGTTTTAAATAAGAAAGCAGTGTCTTGAATTTAGAATCATAGAATCATTTAGGTTGGAAGAGACCCCTGGGTTCATCAAGTCCAACCATCAGCCCTACTCTACAAGTTCTCCCCTACACCAGATCCCTCAACACCACATCCAATCTGCTCTTAAACNAGCATTGGAAATGTCATTGAAGGGGTTGGGGACAGTGCCCCGCAGTAGCTAGCACCTGACCAGTGGGTTTGGCCATTACACCTCAGAACCCCTCTTGCAGTCCCTGCTGCAGAGACACATGCTGAGGCAGCACCCCACAGTGGCTCTCTCTGGCCATCCCCAGATACAGCTGATGGTGAAGGTCCTGAATGGCCACCCAGGAAGGCACAGTTCACAGGCAGCGGCTGCTCTTCCCAGTTAATGTCCAGGGAAGCCAACCAGCAAGTATCCCAGCATTTCAGTGCTTGGGGTAGCACACTGTTTACCAAGGCAGCAGTGGCAGGTTGTGCATTTTGACATGCCTGTTCCAGCACTTTTGGCAACAGATTCCTAAAACTATTACCCACACTGGAAAAAGAGAGAAAGAAGAAACATGTATCCCAAATCCACATAGCTGCGCAGAACACAGCAGACTTAAGAAAAAAATACTTGTTTTAAATAAGAAAGCAGTGTCTTGAATTTAAAACCATTCACCACTTCTTCACTCTGACTAGTTGTAAGTTGGCTTGTTTTCTGTTTGATCTAGATACTTCCACTGGAGCAAAAGCAAGACTCAGAGTGAGTAGGGGGTGGGGGGAAAGGATGCATGTGCATTTAAAGTAATAAAAATACATGTTAAGCCAGTGCTAGTCTACACCTCACCGCTGGCACACTGACCACTTCCACGGCAAAACTAGAAGCCAAGTCCCTTTAAGCCACTTGCTGAAACAGGGATGCACGCTAGTTCTTAAGTCCACGCAGAACCGTGCTGTACACAGCCAAACAGCATCACACCCAGGTATTACGTTTGACCTGACACCTCTGTGACTTAAGAGCACATTACTCAGCTATGAATTCAGACTAAGGCAGACCTATGATGACTGGCTCTGGGGAACATGAAAGTTTTTAAGATTGTCTGATTATTTTTTTTTTTTTCAGATCATAGATAATTTTCTCATCCATTGAAAAAGTCCAGACTATTGACACCACAGCAGGTGGTACAGTACAGACTACTGATACCACAGCAGGTAGTCAACCAGGGAATAGCCCTTGTCTTAGAAACTGAGCACATTTCTTTGTATCACAAGTCTTCTAGCTTCCACTTCCCATTGCTTCATATTTTTTAATCACCCCGGCCCCTCAATCAGAGGCCAACACCACCCAAAATTAAGCAGTCAGCCTCTGTTATGTCACAGTTTAATATTCCCTTTGTTTACACTTTAATCTTTGAGCCTTAAAACCAAAACTGGCAATGTGTCAAGACGGGAAAAGCCCAACAGAAAAGCAAAAATCTAGGAAGGGACCTCTGGTTTATCAAGTCTAGGTGCCTACTATTCAGACACCACTTTGCATTTAATTTTTTTCATTGATGTATTTGGCTCTTCCTTCAAAGCAGGTTTCTGCCTGCAAGGCTGTTCCACAATTAGTTCTGGTAATTAGGAACTTTGTTTCTAATCTAAATCTTATTTACAGAAAGCTTATACCCACTTGCTTTTGAGTACTCCTTTAGCTTCTACCCCTTCTCCTGCCTGTTGCACAAGAGAAGCAATATTCTGACTCCATAAACAACCTTCCTGCTACAGGTGAAAAAAGCCAACAACTTACCCATAGAATTCAACTTCCAGAGCATGCAGAANAAAAAAAAAAAAAAAGACTATCCAAAGAAGCCTCTTCTCTCCTCCTCCTGGAGAAATGGACTTGTAGATACCGTAATTGCTTGTTACAGGGGTGACATTCACAGTAAGCCACTGTAATGCTGCACAGGAAAACAACTGTACAAAAATGAACTGTATGGACAAAAGTTCATACAATTCCACTGACCACTGAAACAAAAGCAAAACACGCTCTGTCTTGTTAAAAGGAAATACAGTTTTAAAAGACATCATCCTTGAGTATGGTACAATAGCGTATCCCTCATGAGAGGAAGCAACAAAACCACCTAAGTTTCAGAAACAGTATTATATATTTTGTATCTTTCTACTGATTCAACTTCAATAGAAAACAAGAATGGAGCCAAGTAGGTCAATAAACAAACCATCCAGCGTTCATTCACAGGCAACAGAAATCAAAGTACCATATGTACATTGTTCTCTCATATTATATCCAGAAGATAGGAGCATGCAACACCATTACTGTAAACAATGAAAAAAACAGTGTACATTTTAGAGTGTGAGATACTTTTCCACTTGCACTAGTTTTACTGAAACCTACCAAGTTTGGTATGAATTGGCCTGCAATGGTTGTCAGGTCAGCAAGCAGACTTGCAAGTAGGCATTCTGAATTTTAAAATCTATTTGTAAAACCCAAAGTAACTGCCTCAACAGAAGTCAACAAGGGGAAAGAAGTTATTTTCAGTTGGAGATATACCATCATTTTATACCTAAGGAGACCCAACCCTATTGGCATTACTTTAAAATAAAATTTCCATATTTAACACCTAATTTAGACCAGGCAAACAAGGGTGTATAAAGCCTTCCAAGAGCTCATAAAATAAATATAGTACAACAGGTATACAAAACTCATACTGCACACTATTTTTAGGTAGGCTACATAATTTGAATTTTTACTGTGAAAACATAAAAACAAGACTGACCTTTACAAAATCATCATTTCATATAGAGTAAAATCACTTGCCCCTGCTTCTACTTACTAGTGTTTTAAAAGTAATAGTAAATTGATATAGAGACAAATTACTCCCATTGTAATGCAAACGGTAGACAGTTTTTTAGTGTGTCCTCATAATTTCAAAAGAAAAGACAAATTAACCTGTCATGTAAAATACTTTCAAGCCAGAGCTAACTGGCAGAGAAGCCTAAAAGGAAATTAGAAAAAAAACCAAAAACAACCCTTGGACTGAAAGTTACAGCATTTCAAGGCAAAGTAAAAAAGCAAGCTTTCAAGAAACCCTTGTCCAAGCACAACGAAACGAGAATGTTCCTCAAACTAGTCTCATAACATTCCACATTCCCACAGCCGAACCCCTGGTTCACAGACCTACAACTGAGATAGCAATGAAAGTGTAGGCCAAATCCACGGTGCTACAAAAGAGTCAAAACAAAGCTTGAAAACTATTAAAAAAGGAAAGTGAGCTGCTCTGGAGTCCTTGAGCAGTAACACATGAACGTATAGCAGAGCAAATAGCATTGTTTTAGTGATAATATAAAAATAGCTTGCAAGCTAAGTTACCTTTCAGACTAAACTCCATATATTTGATAAGGTATGAACAAGGTTTAATTTTCAACTTATTTTATGCTTTTTAAAGGCATTTTCTAAGAAATTTATTTTGTACAGTTAAGCTATCACCTGCCAGGTTTGCATGCTTTTTTAGGACTCACTTTGTCACCTAGTAGAATATAAAACCACAGTAAAACAGTGCAGAATTCTGTAAAAATACTTTAAATAAATTTACACTTCACTATAAGATTATTCAAGTTAAGAATTAATCACCAGATTCAACAGTGCAACTCATACTTGTTATCCTCATTGCACATCAAAAAACAAAGTGGCCATTTCTGCCAAGACTAAGAGTGCATCCTCAACCTCTGCTGGCCTAACAAGCAAACGCTGCTCCACAGACAGCATCATTTTGGTCTTCTGCTGACAGTCAAAACCTGAACCTACCACAGACTGCTCACTACCAGCAAAAAATATCAGAAAGCAAAACTTCAAAGGACTCTTAGAAGCACAGATCTTCAGCAAAGATCAGTACAGGTAGCCTCTCTGATGTTTCACAAACATAGCTCAGTATTCACGACTGGCTTTTTCTTAGCCATGCAGGCCACAAAAGTTACAGATCACTACCTACGGGGTTTTTTTTTTTAATCACAAAATAATGGGCAACCAACTGCATTCCAAACTACCAGATTTCTGCTTCTGGAAACCTAATAGCTTTCTGTAGGTGTATTTTTTTTTCCTTAGTATTTGAAATTAATAGAGTACCAACACGTTTTTCCCCTTTTCTGCAGCCTCAGAAAGTGTAAGTTATAGTACTGCAAGGCACATACAGAATCTTTCTTTCCAATACAGAGCAGATATATTCCCTGAAATAATTTTAAAATCATCAAAACAATTAGAAATGCTACAAAGTTAACAATTTCTATTTAAAAACATTGTTCCTATAGAACATGCACTTTTTTTTAAAACAATTTAGCAAATGCTCATAAATTATTTTTTTTCTTCTTTACATTTACACTGGAAATACGTTGACTATTTTTTAATCTGGAAAGTACTGTCTCACGTCACATTTAAGTTATTGCCTTCATTATAAATTGCATCATCTCTGGAAATCCATAAAGGTACTGGATTTGAAAATAAGGTGGGGGTCAGAGACTATGTATGCAGTTTAGCCCATCTGAAAAAGATTTCCACATAAAGCAACGCCGTCAAGAGCGAAAAAGTGAACTTTCTTCATTCAGTGGATGAGGACAATAGAAACCGATATAAGTGCGTTTGTTCAGTTTAATGTAGCGTCCTTAGCAACAACTTAAAGATCTCCATGTTCTGTCTTTTGGGCAAGTGTATCTTACTATAAAAGCAACTGAATTTAAGAGGTAGTTTTTTCCATTATGCACTTATTTATTTCAAATAAAACATAACCAAAAACACCCCAACATTTGCCTTTGAACAAGGATCAAGTCTTAGAGCTTGGTACAATATCTGATGAAGTTCAATATTTTAGTTGTCTTCAGCAGTACTGGGGCTGCTTTGGAACCAGTGTATTCCAGGTTGTCTTCATAGTCAAAAGACTAATCTACCAACAGTACTGAACCCACCCCCTCCTCCTCCACCTGTGGGTCCACAACTCCCTGGGGGGTCATTGTCATCAAATCCATTGGGTCGGAAAGAGCAGGAGGCTGAGGCAGCTTGAAGTGCTTGGGTTCGAGCACTAAGCTCTTGCTCCTGAAATAAAAGAATAAAAAAAAGTTAAAAAAAAAAAAAAAAGACTCAAGACCTTGAAGCAGCTTATTTCTAGCAACTTTTTAAACAGCTTTTAGAGCGACAGCACTAACCTGTGGACTTCCAAGAATGAATGGTTTTGTTGAACTTCAGGTTGAACACTCACAGCCAACCTGAGATGTCCCATTTCACTGAACATCACTAAGTATGTGAATCACTATAAAAATTCATGTATGCTTATGCTAAAATTGTACTTTATAGCAGCATAGGATGTTACTGAAGAATTCAACTGCTGATCAAAAGCTATTTAAACCTTAGGTTTTTATGTATATGTCTCAGATGAATTTTTATCCTAGCAGTTTTAAGATGTTTCAAATGTTATTGCTACGCCAACTCTGTTTTAATGGAAGTCTCAGGAACTCTAAAGCATTCCACGAAGTTAGAGTTAGCTCCTTGAAAAAGTACCTGCACAGGCAGCAGAAACAAGAGAGCACAGCCTCCTGCCAGTTGGTTTTTCAGCTGAATGCCACTGAGGCTTCTTGGGCATTGAAGAAGGGAACGAGCACTGGCTTTTCCCCTCATTAAGAGATCACACACTATTTTGTCTCTGGCCATATAATTTCATAAACCTTGCAGTGATTTCTTTCCTTACTGCTCCTTTCTCAAATTACCAAGAGTTTGGAAAATTGAGGGAGGGATGGCAGATGTCAGGCTCTGGAAGACTGACAAGAAAAAGACAGCAGACCTGCATAACCTTTCTTTCTTTAGGAAACAAAACAAAAGCATTAAGGTGTTAAGGCATCATCATACTGATAGCCTGCTCCACATGACACTTCGTCACTACATACCTCCCCCCTAAAGGCAGTGGGAGGCAATTTTAACAGTAATTACACAGGTCACCTTGAATAGTTCCTTTTCTTCTCCACCTCCTGGTGAAAGCAAGGAACATAGCCAAGAACCTGGAAGACTGTTTGCATTATACTACCATGGAAGCACTAAACTTAGTCTTGTGCTAAAAATAATACCTGTGGGTTCAAATTATTCTGCCCTCTTAGAAAAACACAGCCTAAATTTGAAACTATTTTACACTACTAAGACCTGAAATGCATACTCATTTCCAAAAATTAGATGAAAGATATTTGGAGGACACTGCCTACAAAGATATGCTGGCTGCATTCTTGAAGGACTCCATTATGCTATCTCCCAAAATATGTCCATTCTCGTATATCTGCTAACTATAAGACACATCAAAAACTAAGTAAATTTACCAGGAATAACAAGTAAATATGAAGAACTCGCAGAAATCAACAGAAAATTATGATTATAATAGCAGGTCTTGTGTATAAATAGCCTGTTTGGTTGAAAAACTAAGCTGCAAAACCGCTTAGCTTGGAACATAATTTCTTCTCAAAGCCAAACAGTGGGAGACTAGCTTAGGACATGATTTCTTCTCAAAAATAAACAGTGGGAGACTCGCTACACTGTACCTGGGTTAGTTTCTTTTTTTTGGTTCAAATATTTCCGAAAAATGTTTAATGCAGCACAGTACCAGACCAAAAATGGTTTTCCTTACTCCCTCCTCCAACTTCATCCCTCCAGAAAACTGTTTTCTGGCAATTTAATACCTCTTAAACTCCAGTAATTGAGCTTTACCTAACAAACTATGCGAAAAAAGAATATAAGCATCAACCATAGGTTTGTGAATTATGCTACATTAAACACAAACCTTAAAACAGTAGACAAAGAACATGAATCTACAGCCATGAATTTTTTTGCTGGATTTAGCTAGAAACATGATTCATTTTCATTTGCCTTACTGCAGTTACTGGATAGCATGAGGTTTTTGGCATAGCTATGCAGCTAAATTAGTTAGTGTATGTCTCCTATTATGCACCTTCTGCAATATTGTCAGCAACAGTACGAATCTTTCATTGTCACAAGGCTTCCTTACAGAGAGGGGACAAGCTGAGAGGAGAAGCACTGTGACAAACACTAGCACCTCACTACCTTGCACATGACTTGCTCTGGAGACAGGCATCACATTCAGTATGGAGTATAAACAAGCTGCAAGTGCAGCTTTTGTCAGTCACTTGACTATTGTTCAGAAGCAGCCATAACGCACTGAGAATCCGATAAGGCTCAGTTGTGACCTTGGCTTTGTTACCACCTACGCCACATCTTTAACATAGGGAAGGAATCACTCCATATACACACGAGAAATGTAGAGCAGTGATCAAATTATCAAAGTTTCTTGACAGAGTATTAGTAATAAAACTTACACATTATTGGGTCTTCAATGCTACAAAACGGAATTATTTAGCAGTTTAAAGATCTTTCATGCTTTATTTCTGTGCAGCAGTTTGTGGTAAATAAGCATGTCTCTTTCTTCTCTCAAGGTATATATTAACTTGATTCATGTTAACCTACATTAAACTTTTCTAGTATAGCATATAGCAATGGCATTTTTTCCAAAAATAGCCTTAATTTCTAAGAAAATCCTTAATGTTTTCAGACTGATTATTATTTATCCCAACAAATAACTCAGGTAAATAAAACTTGAGTCAGTACAATTCTCTGGACTGAGAAAAATGCAGAGCATCCGCTCTGTTTTCCACTTGTTCCCAGAATGGGATTTTTAATTTGTTTTAACTGGAATGGGAGCTACCCATATTGCACATTTTGTTATTTAAAGTGAAAACATTTTAGTTTACTATGTGGTAAACTGGTATGCAATAGTAAACCAAAAGCATTAGACTAGAGATTTTTTTGGGACGTTTCTTCTAGAAAGTGAAGGCTTTTTCAGGAAAGAGGAGTATTTTCTTTACTAAGCAGAAAAATACTAGCTTAGAACTCTGAACAATGAAATATGAGTTCTCAAACACATAATAACCTCATTCAGTGAGCCACAATATTAGAATTTGGAAAAAACAAACAAACAAAAAAAAACAAACAAAAACCCAACAAAATACAACCGAGCATTTCTAATCAGTCTCATTTCAAATGAGAAAAGGACAGGATCTCAACAACTCTGAAATTACTAAAGCACTATAAAAGGAAGTCAATATCAAAGAATCCAAAGCTGAAAGGTGAGTAAAAAAATAAGTTAAGAAAAAACAGAACAAAACTAATACCCAAACAACAACTATATATATACTCTGCCATGTGGGTGATGATGAAGCCACAACACATAGTCCAAAGGCAATGAAAAGAGATTTCAGGGCCTTGGGATGCTTGGTAAGGGAATCTGGATCAAAGGTAATTTTTATTTTACTCCTCCAAGATGTGGGCTGTGACACTGGAACAAACAGACAGACCCTGTCTATTAATACACGGCTCCACGGCTGGTATCAGCACCTCACTTTTGGGTTTCTCCATAGCGGTGTGGCCTACACAGCACCAGGCAGGTGGGATTCACCTTACTCAAAGCAGGAAGAGGGTCTTTGCTCACCAAGCAGTGGGGCTTATTGACAGAGTTTTAAACTAGAGAGAGGGGATATCAGTCTTGCCTGTGACAAGCTGTGGGATGACATACCAAGGTTAGAGGGATTGGGGGCTAGCAAGGCCCTCAGCCCATTGCTCTGAGACATGCTGACTACGCTGCAGCTGACTTGAAGTCTTATCTCCATCAGTCCCCTCATGAATTAACAGAAGCCAAAAGGAGCTTTGAGCAACCTGGTCTAGTGGGAAGTGTCCCTGCTTATTGTAGGGAAGGTTGGACTAAATGACCTTTAAAGGTCCCTTCCACCCAAACTATTCTGATTCTATGATCAGAGATTGCTGTTAAAGCAGTAGTGTTTTATGCTGCTCCTGTACAGACGCAAAAAGAGGCAGAATATAAAGAGAGACAGGATACAAATGCTTCACGGTCTGAAAATAGTAGCAGAGTTGCAATTAAAGCTATCAGTTTTCTTTGTTTTTTAAGAAACCTGCAGATACTGTAACAGATTTTCCAGTGAGATTTAGCTGTTTTTTTAAATTTGTTTTTACCTACTTTGAATTTGAGTATGCCTAGACCTCTTATAGGGACAGGCCACTTGATGAAAAAGCACAGTGCAAAACCAACTTTTCCTGTTACACTCTCCAAACAGCAGCCATACTCAATGCAAACCATACTGAAATGTAGAAAACAGTGGGTGTTTTTGTAACCGAAACCAAAGAGGTGACTACAGCTAGGTGAAGTTCTTGGAGCACAGGGAACGTGCAGCTGACAGTGCTGGTCCCACAGAGGCATATGCAGCAAATGAAAAGTGGAATATATTCACTAGCATGTAGTCTTCACCTTGGTGGTTCTAACATTTGGGTACACACGATTCTAGAAGTGAACCTTCGCTCCAAATGAAAACATGCTAGTAAGAACATTGCTAAGAAGTTCAAGTATACTTCAACTACTCTTGTAATTTACTAAAATTACACAAAAATTAGAACTGTTCATAAAGCCTCTCCTAAATAGAATTTTAAGTGCTAGAAGACCTATTCAAGCATCTCCACTAAGAATTTACTCTTATATGAGTTTATGTCGTCTTCCTTGACATGTTCCATCCAATTGTGATAGCTTCACTATGAAACCCAAATAGCAACATTAAGATATGAGAGACTGGTGATTTATAAGGTTAATATACCAGAATATTGAAAAATTAACTTTATCTGTCTTTTAGACTGTCTCTTGTGTGTCTTAAGGAGGCCACTCTCCATATACAAATTCCATCTTACCTGCAAGTACAGTTTGTTATCTTTTGTAATTGCATCCATGAGGTCTTTTTGTAGGGGAGGGTCTCCATTTATCCAGAGTCCATTTGCTGAATTGGTGTTGAAGCCACAGGTGCTATTTTGCTTTTTGTAAAACAGAACATAAGCAGTGTCCTTTGGAAATCTACTGGTAATTTTCTGGACTGACTGAAATGAGGTAAATGTCACTCTGCTGTCATTGAACAGAAACCATTCTCTCGGCATCTCAGTGTCCAGCTCATTTTCTACGACAGTACAAGTCGTCTCCTCTGTCAACAACTTATCCTGAGGAGAAACTAAAGAAAGAGCTGTAGACTGGTGGCAGAGTCTTGAAGGCCCTGACCCAGTAACATTCCTAGCATATGAATAATAATGTCCGCTTTCAGAGGATACGCCAGAATGTACCACCACAGAGCTTAACATATAGGGCACCGATTGTGGGCAAGTCACTTCATCAGCACCTGAGGGCTTCAGTTTTTTAGCAAGATTTTCTCCAATATCAGAAATCTCAACACCAACAGACCAACCTCCTGAAACTACAGCTAGAGGGGATGTTGCTCTTTTGACTGGCAGTTCCAAAACAAGTGGCAGAGATACATTGTCTAAGATTTTGCGTCTTATATGACACTTTGGATCATATGAAAATCTCAAAAGAGTGAGAATGAGGTATTCAGGTTCCTCGATGATTTGCATAGTTTTCTCAGCATTCTGTAGAGAGGCACACTTCTCACAGTAATACTTATTGTCTCCACTAAGGATTTCAGGTGCCAGAAAATAATTCAGTAAGTCTGTAACAGACAAGGTGTTTTTACCTACTAGCCTCTGAGACATATCCCTAGTATCTTGAACTTTGAGTTCAGAGTCTGTGGCGCTCTCAGAGTTTGGCTCATTAGAAAAATCTTTTATGGTTCCTTCATTCATTATTGCATCACATCCACCATTTACTTCCAAATTATTGAGAGATGTTTCTTCAGCGAGATTAGTTGAAATATTAGCTTGCACCATGCAGTCATCTTTCACCTCAGAACATTCCACACATTTTGGGCTAACATTATCCAAGGAAGTTGGAGGACAGAAAGCCAGAGAGAGATCTGTGAAAGCTTCTTCCTTCTGAGACATACTTTTGCAGTTCAAACAGCATATAGTAGTCTTCAATTTTCCTCCAAACATCTTCTCTATCAGAGTTCTTTCTTCGCTTCCCATACAAGATGCTTCGACAAATGCTTGTGCTTTATGGACAGCTTCTTCTGCCTGGGATTCTTCACTCATACTTTCAGAAGTCTTAGCTGAAGACAATGCTTTCAAGGTTCTCTCTTCTTCATGCAGCCTGGGAGACAAAGAAAAATAAATTCAAGTAGCTGTAGTATTTCCTAAACAAATATTGCCGCACAATTTCAGACTTTTTTCCTAGCTATGTTATAAAAATACAGACAGTTAAGTGGCTACAAGTATCTTAGATTAAAAAATGTATTTGTTACTTTTTATATAAGCAAGCTGAACCATATGGATAGCACAAATACTATCCAAAACAGAATGAGAAAAGTGCAAATGCATTTAATGTGGGTTTTGTCACATGTAACAGAACACAATGGATATACTGACAGAACTGGCAAGCATTAGAAAACCAACCAAACAACGGTTTTATTATTTACCATTACATTATCTTCAGAAATCAGTTCTCCAGTTGACTGGTTCTGTATGTTAGATTTTGTAAGAGAACAAGTAGCTATTTATCTAGTGCCAGACTATTTCCAAAGAAAAGGTCAGGATTTTGTAGCCAAGAAAATTAAGAAACTACAGCAAGAAAAAACAAACCAAAGAAGAATCTCAAGACAGAGCCAGGAGTGTGTGCAAAGAGAACACCATTTCACTATTGAGATAAACTTCTCCAGAAAGGCAGCATGTCATAAAGCAATATCGCTTAAAGCACATC
>VZTM01017847.1:282-16311 GCA_013400555.1 Jacana jacana | reverse complement strand
TTATATATATTATTTATAAAATAGTTATAGAAATATTTAATTTGTTGATAATAACAGCATATAAAATATATACAACTGATAACTAGATTGCAGAAATAGTTTTATTTTTTCATTACTTGCCTATTGGCTCAGTTCATACTAGGGCAAGGCAGGAGGTATAACATCTGACACTATTTTACTGCATTGTCTGCTATCTTAGATGAGAATTATTTGAGCTGCCCTCCTAATAGTTAGCTGCAATAGATGATAATAGGTGTAGGTCTACTAAAACAGTCTGAATCTGACTTTTCAATGAAATATATTAAATAGTCTGTCAATTAGCTTTTCTGATGTTACCATACATATTTTTAGAGCGCTGAACGAAGATAAATAGAGTAAAAATGCTGTTCTGAAATTAATGAAACCTGTGTCCTCGCTTCAATGAAGTTAGTTTGTTCTTGAAAATGCCAGGAAAACAGAAATAGATCTGAGCAGGGGTAACATGTTAAGTTGGTCTTTTATCTAATCAACGGAGAGTCAATGTAATATTACCAGATAATGGACTTAATATCCAAATAAATATAAACACTTATTTAGATATATATATATACACACACATACACAAACTGAGTATATATATATGTCTATACCTATGCGTGTATGTGAGGGTTCTGGTTCACGAGCGGCTGATTATGAGCCAGCAGTGTGCCCAGGTGGCCAAGAAGGCCAAGGGCATCCTGGCTTATATTAGGAATAGTGTGACCAGCAGAAGTAGGGAGGCACTTGTCCCCCTGTACTCAGCACTGGTGATGCCACACCTTGAGTATTGTGTCCAGTTCTGGGCAACTCAACACAAGAGAGACATTGAGGTGCTGGAACAAGTGCAGAAGAGGGCAACGGAGCTGGTAAAGGGCATGGAGAATAAATCTTATGAGGAGTGATTGAAGGAGCTGGGACTGTTTAGTTTGAGGAAGAGGAGGCTGAGGGAAGACCTCATCACTCTCTACAACTGCTTGAAAGGACATTGTAAAGAGGTTGGTGCTGGTCTCTTCTCATGGGCAATTAGCAATAGAACAAGAGGGAATGGCTTCAAGCTGCAACAGGGTAGGTTTAGGCTGGACATTAGGAAAAAATTCTTCACAGAAAGAGTGGTCAGGCACTGGAATCGGCTGCCCAGGGAGGTGGTGCAGTCCCCATCCCTGAATGTATTTAAGAGTCTATTAGATGTGGTGTTGAGGGATATGGTGTAGGGGAGAACTTGTAAAGATGGTTGGACTCAATGATCCCAAGGGTCTCTTCCAGTCAAAATGATTCAATGATTTAATAATTTTATATATATGCATTTATATATATGTATATAAATGTATATATTTGGCCTGGTACAGGTTACCTGAAGTCACAAGTCTGACCAGCAAGACTGCTCAAACATGGGTTCCTCTCTCCACAGAGCCTCAAGTCCTGACAGAAGCTTTCTCCAGCGTGAGTTTCCGTCAGGGTCACAGCCTCCTTCAGGCCTCTACCTGGTCCAGTAAGGGGTTGTCTATGGACATCATGGGGATATCTGCTTCCCTGTTAACCTCTGTGGGCCGCAGGGGGACAGCCCACCTCACCATGATCTTCACCACAGGCTGCAGAGGATTCTTGGCTCCAGTGCCTGGAGTACCCCCTCTCCTTCCTTCTTCACTGACCTTGGTGTCTGCAGAGTTCTTGCTTTCACTTATTCTTAGTCCTCTCTCTGGCTGTAATTGCTGTTGAGCAGGGTTGGGTTTTTTCACTCCTTCTTAAATATATCACAGAAGTGCTACCCCTGTCACTGAGTGGCACAGCCTTGGCCAGCAGTCTGTCTTGAACCACCTGACATTAACTCTATTGGACATAGGAGAAGCTTCTAGCAGCTTCTCACAGAAGCCACTCCTGTAGCCATACTGCTACCAAAACCTTACAGTGGAAACTGAATATACTATGGCTAAACAACCAGAGTACAGATGACTCAGTACCCAGGACTCTGTTTCTGAAGCCATCACAAATGAATCATCTTGTTCTCCAACTTCTGTTCAAACTTTGCCATGTATTTCTACATTGAATGTTTTTCCTACTAACAGCTAGCTAGTTAGTGGAGTTTATTAATCTCTTGTAACTTTCTTAGTAGAGCTGCATCATTTACTGAAAATGGGTTTACCCAAAGTCTAACAATGTGAAAAAAACATACATTTTTTCCTTCACTCAGAAATAGCAACGCTATACAGTGTTTGAGTTCTGGTGGATCAGAATTAAATAAGGTATAATCTTGTGGCAGGACAGGTGGCCTAGCAGCTGTTCACAGTATTTTGAAATGGGGAAGGCTGGTTTGAAAGTAACCTCATCTATCTTTCAGCCATTCACTTGGCTGGCAAAGCTCAGCCGTGCTGGTATTGTGAAGGTGATGCAGTTATGTGGCCTCACCTTGGCTCCTCTGCAGGAAGAAGGTTATAAGTAGAGGAGTGGGGGAAGTGACAGCTGCTGAAGGAACTGGTACCTCCTGCTGATTAGTTGATAAAGTAACATAGAAGGTACTTGCCTGCTGATTTTCTTGCTGTGTTTATTTTTCATAGTGGCTACAACATATACACAATTATTTGCTCCCACTGCAATGCAATGACATGTATATATTAGCAGATGCGGAAAGATCTCAGCTTGCACTGCCCGTGCTATGCAAGCAGTGAAAATGAAGGATGGAAAGACTTGAACTTTTTTGCTGTTAGATGCAATATTTTTTTGTTATATGTAATCACTTATATAGAACACTACAGGCTTTGCCATCTAACTTTTCTTCTAAAAGAAGTCTTTTTTTATACCTCACTCATTTATGCCTTTAATTTATGACCACAACAGTAGATCACTTTGGAGTTAAAAAGTATCTAGTGCAGTAAGTCTCTATCAAGAACGAATTTCTTGAGTGGGCTTTACAGAAGAATAAGAGTCAGTTTATGAGCAAATGATTGAGTGCAGACTTTTGAGGGATGCTGCTTATCACAGGATTTCCTTTAGACATTAAGCCATCCAGCCGATTTGATCAAACCCATATCTTTCCAATTTAGTGGCAGGAGTGTTATGGGAAACTGTATCAAAGGCCCTAGAGAATAACAGAATCACAGAGAAGCAGGGGTTGGAGGGGACCCTTGGAGATCATCTAGTCCAGCCCTCTGCCAAAGCAAGTTCATCTAGAGCAGGTTGGAGAGGTATACATCCAGATCATCTCCAGATGCTGGAATATCTCCAGAGGAGATTTCCCAAGTCCAGGTAGATGACATCTGTAGCTGTTCCCCTGTCCCCTGGTACATTCACACCATTGCAGAAAGGCACTAGAATAGTCAGGCATGATTTCCTCCTGGTGAAGCCATGTTGGTCGCCTCTAATCACCTCCCTGTCTTCCATATGTTTTAAGAGATCTTCCAGGAGGATCTGTTCGAAGAACTAAATGGGCACAGAGGTGAGGCTGACTGGTTGGTAGTTCCCAGGGTCAATGGGTATGAATAATGATTATGAATAACAGAATTTCCTACCATAGGATGCTATCATAGTGCTGTCTCCTTAATACAAGGTGTCATGGCTGACATAATATGTAGTGGGCATACTTGCACACACAAATTACAAATACATGATACTTAAGACATATAAGTATATGCTTGGTACATTTGCTACCACACCAGGCACCTCTTCATCTCTAAGGAGACTTAGCACAAGGGAGTCGTCATTAACAAATGACCTGTTAGCAAGTTCCATTACTAACCTAATTGATGTTTCAACAACTGTTCATTACTTCAAAGCTGACAAGTGAAAGCCTTTAGAAAAGTTAGTGTGAATAGATCAGCCAGTCACATCTACCAGGAGGAGCATTAAGACCAGCAGAGAAATATCACTCTTTAGAGAAATTTCAGTAAGGTTGTTCATTTAAAAGAAATCACCATCCCACAATCTGTTACTTTTAAATGGCAAAGAGAAAGATAATGTTAATGTAACAACTGTCAGAACTACAAAATTAGTATTTACTTTGTAGCGTCCCTTTATACCTCTTTTCACGTCACAGTACTTCATAGCCTCTGGGGAACTTTTGTTTAAACTTTTTCAGTGTGTTTACTGTTATATTATATCTGTTCAGTACAGATTTATTTTTTCTAATAAGCCTTTTAGAACTATGGGAAGAATTGAGTCTTTCAATGAATTAATGGAGCCAAAGAAGGAAAGAATGAGAAAGACAGAGATGAATGAAAAAGATAATCCTTGCTGGAGACCTCTTGCTTGACCACTCATTCAGAATCAATCTAGTTTCTCTGAAAACTGAACTATATTCCCAACCTTTCTAGAGACATCTTAGTGTGTTTCTTCTGGCTACTGAAGAAACAAAACCTTATTATAGAGTTTTAATTCCTTTATGATCTACATTTTGATGAGACTATGCCATACCAGTGCAAAACATGTAGAGATGGCTTCACTTCTGATACTATATCATCTTCATGCATAAAAATGTCCTAATACAGTACCTAGGATGAAATGAGGCATGGAGAAAATGTGTATCTTGCCAAAACTTCACTAACATTTAAGAATCTGTACTGCCTAATAGCTTGAATAGTTGTCATATTAGTGCAAAATGAATTCTAGTCTAACATCCCTCTGCAGTCATGTAGATAAGTGAGTCAAGTATAGGTCACATAAGAGCCATGGATGAGGAATCTTTGCCATGCAATGGGCTGTAGAGTAGATTGTAATAATTAATGTGTAATCTGCCATGTCAGAGCATAAAAGAAACAAAGCAAAACACTTCAGAAAAAGCTTTCAGACATTTTGTTATAAATGACTTATGCTTTTAATCATAATTTGTCTGCCATTTTATGGGTAATAATTTTTTTGTTTGTTTTATTCTCACCTTTATTTGCAATGGCTCCTAAGGAAAAAAAAATCATTACTAAACACTTTAGCATTCTGTGTTTGCTTGTTAGTTTTTATTCTGAAATTTCTGAACTTGAAGCTGTTTTTTGGCTTCAAGCAAAATACTGTAACAGAGCAGAACTGTTTATCATATTACTGTCAGTGTCCACCAGGCCCCAGGGTTTCATTTTGTAAATTGAGTCTGGCTTACTGTAGTAATTCTCAGAAAGAAAATTAGAATTTATTCTTAACATGAGGAAAAGAAAAGAAAATAAACCTGTACTGCTATAAAAATAAGGCATATTAGGTAAATATTTTAATATAATATAGCACTGTAGTAAAATTTGATTATGCCAATCTTTCAAAACTGGATACAAGTAATATATTTGTTATTTTTACTTGTGTAAGTTTGCTCTAGACAAATGATTCATGTCACTATCAAATAATGAGTTGCACTGATGCCTAAGGTGTTATACCTCAAAAAAAAAAATCTAAAAAAATAATATCTATACTAGAGAAATCTGTATAAGAGAAACTCAGGTCCTGAACTGGTAAGGTGCTCCAGGCAACCCTGTTTTAGCAGGGGAGTTGAACTAGATGATCTCTAGAGGTCCCTTCCAACTCTGACAATTCTGTGATTCCGTGAATTGTATGGTTTTCATTGAAAGCCACTTATATTCTGAAAACTGAGTTGATACAAATGAAAAGATAAATTTATGACTTCTTAGAAGATCCCCCCAAAACCACAAATGTTCACGTTGATTATAGTGCAACCACAGTGTTTTTAGAATCAGGACAAATTTAGGAAGACAAATGAGATTAAAAAAAAAGAGAATTGGACATATCAGCCAATGCCAGCAGTATCAGTGTTGTGTTCTGAATTGGTGGAAAATGAGAGAGTATCCCTTACTATCTTTGTGCACTAAGCAATAAAAACCTAGACTGAAACAATATTGCTATTATTAGATAAGTTTGGCAATGCGGTTATATCTCATTGATGCTTTAAGTTATAGTAGACTATAATACTGCTGCATAGACCTAGTTTTAAAGCTTTAATTCACTGTACATTCTACTGATGCAGTTGTAAATCCCTTTTTAGGCTCATCAGAGGTCTTATCTTCACAGTTCCCATTTATGATGCATCTCCATTATAAAAGTGACTATAGCAACGGTATTCTTGTCTATTTTGATCGAATATTAAATAGAGACACAGGGAATACATGGGGAATAAGACATCAGTTTTGAAATTCATAGGCAAAGTATGAGAAAAAGAAAGGTATGGCCAGCAAGTTGTGCCAAATGCCTGAACTGAATCTTACTACTGTTTGTCTCAGACAGTCCCATGGACCACCCTGTCTGGAGCAGCCCATACTGAGGATAAGAATCTGAGGAACTTTATGCAGCTCTTATCGAAAAGAATTTACTAAGTCAAACCCACTAAATTAAAGCTGCAATAAATTGGAAAGCAAAAGGAAAACTGAAAGTGAGTAAAGTAAGCACACTCTTTTAAACCTTTGAATTTAATGTGTACACAATTTATTATGAGTTTCATTCTGCCCATCTTTACACGCTTTGGCTTGACATACTTTGAATACTTTGAAGTATTGACTTCAAAGTCAACATTTTCAAGTATGGATATATGGAAAGTTATGTTTTATAATAATTAATACCAGTTGAACAATCTGATCATTATTCTTAGACACAAGCAATTTAGACTTTATTAGTGTAAAGCTGGGTGTTGTGTTTCCATCTGTCTTCATGTGTAGCACAGCTACTTTCATGTTTCTTTTACATTTGACATTGTTTTCAATTTACATATCTTGCAGACCATCCCAGAAAATCAGTCAAATGACTGACATACGCACATCTAAAGCAATAGCATGGCTTTTATGTTTTAGCCCAAAGTGGGCTTTTATTTCCCTTCAAGTTATTTTGGTTTGCTGCACTGATAGTAGCTCTGCTGAACTCTAAGTAGAGGAGGGAAATTTTGAGAAGTATTTCATTGTTTCTGATAAACTTAGAAGTCTTACAAAAAGTTAAATTGTTCCCATCTGGCATTAATTTAATTTTTTTTTAAATTTTATTTTCAATTGTGACCTCACAGGTCAGTTTGTCAGCTAGGCCACAACTCTTTGAGCTGTAAAAACACTTGTGTAAAAAAGCTGCAAATCATTCAGTCCTAGGGGTTTTTTGACTGTCCTGCAAAAATACGATCTCCCACAATATTTATTAGGGGCCAAAGTGCTTACTGCCTGTGAGAGTTGCTTAACTCTAGTCTGTATAATGAAACAATCATCTGTTATGGCAGGTAAGCTGTAAAATATTCCATAAGTAAGTTGTAAGTGAAATATTCCATAAGTAGTCCTACTTAATAAAGAAAAAAAATAATCTTCCTTTTTTGTAATAAAAAGGAAGATTACTGATGGTTTACAAGGAATATGGGAAGAGCAAGCATTTCTGCTTCTGGTGGCTGTCACGTTGGCAGTCAGTCAGATGGACATGAGAGTGTATTATGTCAGTATAGGTAATGTCTTCTAGTAATGACACCCTGCCAGAAATGTTGGAGATTTATTGGGGATTCTATTATTTAGTGAATCACCTGTGAGAATAAACTATTGTTAGTCCTAATCTTACTTTATAGCTCCCTTTAGTATCTCCATGTATGCAGAGTATCTATTTACTATGGCTGTGTTCACTTAGCATGAGAAACATGCAGTCATTTCTACTTCGGCAAAAACTTCCTACATCTTTGCTTTACCCAGGAAAAAAAACAAAAACAAAAACAAAAGAACACATTAAAAACTTCCCAGAGATAGCTGCTGCTAGTATGTTGCACATACTACATGTACACAATGCCCAAATACCCCTCCTCCTCCACTTCAGCAGAGCTAGCTACAATAATAATTTTATTTTAGGGATGATATCACTTGTGGTCCAGGATTGGTTCAGTAGGGGCAAAATGTAGAAGAGAATTTGCCCTAGGAAAGAATTCACATAAATAAAAAACCTCTGATTACACTGTGTTTTTTCTTCCCTAGTGAAATAACAATAAGTCTTTTCCCTGTTTTCCGCTAAGAAGCACATATTTGCTTCTACAGAAGTGTGACTGTCCTGGCACTAAATCCTCAGGAAATGGCACTTGCTGAGAATCTTTAAGGATCTGTTGTGAACTAGCTGTGCTTTTCAGCTAACAAATAGTTAGCTATCTAACTAAATTACTCTGAGAGTTTCTTTAGGCAATTGGTACATTCTACTCTGACCTTTTATCAAGAAAATGGAATCTGACAGTTTGTCTCTGATACTCTGTGTAACTGGACAGGACTACAAGAATTTAAAAAAAGACATGTTTTATTTGCTTATAAAGTTCTTTACTCAAGATGTTCAGCCAAATAGTTGTTATCAGCATTCTATGATTTAAAACCATATTTTTTTCTTTCAAATAAGGTTTATTTTATTTTATTTTATTTTTATTTTATTTTATTTTATATTTTAATTTTCCAAAAAGATGTTTCCCTGAGTTGCAGGGAATCTGACCTGCCGAAGCTCAGGCAGAGGCCTGGCATGAGGAAGCCGAAGCATCCATGCCAGGTATAGTCCTCCCTGTCAGACAGAGAGAAAATGGAAAGGTGCATAGCATGAGGACCTGTGAATAACAACAGGTCCTGTGAAAATGGGAACAGATTATCATTTCTGTTAAATTCATGGACTCTGGACTGGTATAATTGTGAATAGTAACTGTACTAAACTATAAGACTAGATAGGAAGACAAAAGGCTGAGAAAGGCCATAGGATGTTTTTTACAATTTGGTAAACACTTGGAAAGCAGATGCATAGGGCTAGGAAATGGTAGCCAGCTAGCCCAGGGTTCCTTCACAGTTCTGAATTGGGGCATTTTATAAAAGAGATCAGTTCTGGGGTTCTTGAAGAATCCTATCTGTCAAAATGATAGACTGATACCTAAAAGTTCTAAAGGAGAACAGAAAAGTGAGGAGGTGAGATCCTGAGACCCTTGGAAGTGCTGAAATATGAACATTCTTAGGAGTCTGAGAAAGCAGAGCTTGAGAAGGAAGCCTGAAACTGTAAGACTTATGTAAATCTGAATGGTTAATGTATTTCAACTGTTGAACTCTTCTGAAAGTGAAATACAACAGAAGACATGTGAAGGTGAGGTGGTGGTTTAACCTGAATCTGGACTGGGTATGGCATGTGCGAGAAATTGTCAGTGATTTTTACCTCAGCATAGGAGGCTGATGCAGAAACCTATGCAACAAAAAATCCCATGAGACTGAAAAAGGTGTGCATTCTGAATCTGAATCTGAATGTGGAGGTAGGTAGTTGGACAGCAGTAGAAACAGGTGTTGGGGTTTGGCACTCCAGTAAAATTTATCTGTATTAAAGACTAAGCAGGCCAATGACCCTGAATCAATGCAAATAAAGTAACCAGTTTCCTGAATGAATATGATTAAATCAGCATTAGTTCAAGCCTGCCACATTTGTACAGTGCCTGGTAGGATAGACACTTGGCTTCTGAGAACATCCAGTGCAATTAATAAAAATGAACATGCGAAATGTGTCATGGGTATTAACTGCCTTTTCCATATGTGAAAACCATCTGCTATTGCTGTTAGTCAATTGAAGTGCTTGAATTTAATTATATAGGTAAAATAAACTATGCAAAAACTAAAGGAAGCTGATATAATAACTGTAATTTGACTACAGGTCTCTTAAATGTATTTAGTTTAGCTAAACTACACATAAACTGCATGTGGTTCTTGTATAAAAATAGATATTGGCATAATAATTGCAAAAACCTGAAAGATATGGTCTTCACTGTTCAGTTTTGGATTAGTGAGTAATAGAGAGTGGAAGAAATTTCTCACTCAAATTGTCCCTCACCTGACACAAGATTAGGTCTGGCATTGTTCCAAGGATTTGTCTGATTTGTCTTGCTATCCCAGTCAGTGTCTGGTGGTTGTACTTTTTCTGACATTACCTGGTTTTCTTTTTTTGTTTTGTTTTGTTTGTTTTGTTTTGTTTTGTTTTTGTTTTTTTGGTTTTTGTTTGTTTGTTTTTCTCAACATCATCAAGTATTAAAGGAACTTGTGCTAGTGAGCTATCAGTACCAGCTGAAGACTTTTTCTCATGGCAATATTTGATAACTGTGGAGAAACAAAAAAGTTAGAAGCTGCCAAAATATTCTACAAAGGATGGATAACCATGTTACAGTGAGGATGTTCAGAATCAACTGAGGCTGTTCATCCTTATATATTACGTTGCTGCAATATGGAACTGACTTAAACTCACAAAAGAAGTCCAGAAAGTCTCTTGAAGATGAAATATCTGTCCTAAGTTCTCAATGGTTAGGAATAAATATTATGAAGATTATCTGAACTTCACAGAAGAATGAGTATTTTGTAATTTTTCATACATGCAAACTGCTCTGATTTCCAGGTAGAAATCATGGTTACTCAGTAGAGAGCAAAAGGAAATAGATCAGAATTGCAGGCTTTTAGAAGTATATTTATGCTGTATTTCTCATTTTGATCAAGGGTTGTCTTTTTGAACCAAAACTCTCAGTTGTCCCCCTGCTTTGATTTACACTATAGATCTGCCTGGATTGCACAAAATATTTTCTGTCTGGATGAAACCAGACATGGAAGACATGATGCAGAACTGCACTCACAGAGGCCACCAGTAGGTAGTCAGATGGCTGGACTATATCCTGTCTGGCATTAACCCTCCCTCAGCGTTCACAGTGTAAATATACTTACAGTAGAGAAAATATCCACTATTTTACTCTACAAATTTGTTCCTAGTGGATCTCATTGTTTGCTAATGGAGGCAAAGCCCTGGCTTCCATTATCACAAGGCCAGAAATTCTTATTAACTACTTCAAGGAACAGAAAGAAAGAAAAACATGTAGGTCTGTAAGTTAGCTGTCCTTTGGGTATAGAATACGGAAGGCAACATTACTATTTAGGTGTTCAGACAGCCAGAACACACCTGGGATTAGAGAAATATCCACCATACATAAATGGTCCTAAGAAGAAAAATGGCTAAAAAGTCCCAACAGGGTAATTCTATATACATTAAAGCAAGTTCCTCAAATATATCACTGAACTGGGGCTTAAACCATGACAGATTTTATTGGTGCCCAACACGGGGCTGTGTTTCCACCCCTGGGGCAGTCGCTTCCAGGTATACTGGACACCTCTCCAGGTGAAAGCAGACTGTGGCCTGCACTCTGCTGCTAAAGGGATAGAGAAAAAGGCATTAGCCTTTTGTCAAAATGTCAGTGGTAGCATACCACTTCCCTGCTTTTGACTCCAGTGGTACCAATGGAAATAGGGGATAAAAAGCCTTTGTGCTCTACAGGGAATGACCGTGATGATTGTCTCTGCCATGTAATCACCATTTTAATGTTGATGTTGCTGAATGTACTGCAGGGGATACTTATTATTAGATATCGGGACAATCAGAGTGCGAATTATGTACCAAGTGATAGTGCTACTCGGACAGGGGTGGAATCAGAGGGAGCAGAAACTGAGACGATGGCCCCAGCGAAAGCCACAGCAGAGACACAAACAGAAGCAGCCCCAGCCTTAGTGAAAACTCCATTAGAAACACAAACGGAACCAAAACCGGTTCCGGCTCCGGTGCAGGTTCCGTTTCCGGCTCCAGCTCCAGCCAAGCCAGCAGCACCGGCGGCCCCCCCACAGCCACTGGCTCAAGCTAAGGCTCCGGCCCCGGTGAAAGCCACGTCCTTGGCTACACCGACACCGGCCCAGCGGCGTCGGTTGCTCCCCCACCGGTTCCGACACCGGGCTGTCCCACACCTCCACCAGCACACCGGCGAAAGCCACAACAGCGGCACCAGCTCAGGCTCCAGTCCCGGCACAAGCCGCGCCTCAGCCCCTCCCGGCACCGGTCGCTCAGCAGCCTGCGGGGAAAGTCTCTCCCCCGCCTGCACCCCCCACACCTCCAGCGCCAGCCCGCAGCAGCTCCGGCTGCTCCAGCTCCCAGAACAAGCACTGCTGCTACTCAAACACCAGCAGAACCAGTACAAGTTGCCCCGGTGACCAGAAGGAAAAAGAGGAGGTCAGCTCAGCCCTCTGTCTCTTGTGACAAAGACCAAATAAAACCAGATAGCAGTGGAGAGAACTCTGATGAAGATACAGGAGAGGGTTCTTCTGGAGTCAATAGAGCAAAAGCTCCTGTACCAGCAAAGGAGGAGGACTCAGATACAGAAATAATCACTAAATCCTTCTCATTGAAGGATTTGGGAAACATAAGAAAGGATTTTAACTGTGAGACACTTGTCTCCTGTTTGCTCTGATGCTGGGATAATGGAGCTGCCTGCATGGAATTAGATGGTGCAGAAGCTAGTCAGTTAGTAAACCTGTCTAGAGAGACTGGTATAGATAAAGCTCTTGGGGAAAAAGTCACAGACTCTTGGAGACGTCTCTGGAGATGACTCATATCAGCTGTCAAGAACAGATACCCCTATAAGGATGCTATTGAATGCAACCCAAGTAAATGGACCAACATTACGTACCTGAGAGAAATGACAGTGAAGGAAGTGATTTATGGTGGCTGGAATAATACAGAACCTGATTTGTCAGCTGGAGACACAGAGTGATCAGCAAGACTCTCTTACCCTTTGATAGCCCAGTATGGCCAGTGTGAAAGTCTGATGGAGACTGGCGGCTAACAGTGAACTGTCCAGTATACCTGGAAGCGACTGCCCCAGGGGTGGAAACAGCCCCGCGTTGGGCGCCAATAAAATCTGTCGTGGTTTAAGCCAAAATTACTAAAACCAGACTGACAGGTGGACCTTCCTCCCCCGAAAAAAGAAGGGAGAGGGAGTGGGAGAGAATAAAGAGATTTACAAGTTTAGAATGAACTAAACTACTTTAATGAAAATTAAAACAAAAACAACAGGAAGAAAATAATGAAATAGATACAATATATACAAAACCGTATGAAGCTCCCGGGATGACGATCACGTCACCAGCAGCATCAGGAAAAGTCTCTGACGGGACTTGGCGACCGGCAGGAGCTGGATTCCAGCTCTGGAGTCAGGAGTGCTCGGCTCAGGATCAGAGGCAGACAGACAGACAGGGTCCTTCTCAGACGTCAGCCACTGAAGAAAAGAGAGTTGACCCTTTGATCCCTCAGCTTTTATACTGAGCATGGTGCAGATGGGATAGAATACCTGGTTGGTCAATTTTGGGTCACCTGTCCTGTCCGCTCCTCCCTACAGATGTGACCCCTCTACGCTTTCTGCTTCCAACAGGGCAAATAACAAAATTACCTGCCCTTGGTTGTTATAGCAATTAGTATAATCAAGGGCTTCCCTGCATACCATTCCTTGGTGTAATCAGGTCTTATCACTGTGAGAGAGAACAGTTTCTGAAGGAAATGCTGTTAATTTCAGAGTTCGGCTAGTTAGAAGAGGCCCAGCTGAAAAACATGAAACGATAAAACTGAAAATTAGTTATGCTTTACTTCAAGCCAGGACAAACAGGAAACATCAACTTGTCAGGAGGAGAAAATCTTGCTTATATAAAATGAGAAAAATTGTCCTGTACCTAAATCAACTACTTACATAATGCACTAACTTCTGTTATAAAATCTTGATAAACACTAAAGATAGAAATATTTTCAGTCAAAAGCTTTATCAAAAGCCCTAGTGTTTGTTGTGGAACCAAAACCCCAAACCACTTGCATTAAATTTTTGTTAAAGAATAAAATCTTGTACAAATGTACAAATGCACAAATCACCTTGTTAGTCCAAGTTTTAACTACTAAAAGAAACTGCTTCAGGTCTGAATAAATAATACAATTTCTGAAAGATGTTTTTTATTTTTAACATTTCAAAGCTACAGCAAAGATTTTTCTAAAGAAAATCTCTTAAGATATGAAGAAAGCTACTCCTAATTTAGATGTACAAAAGTGTTTATTGGGATATCTTTCCGGTTTTATGGTCTGAACACAAATTGAGATACACAATCTACTTTTTTTTTGTGGACATACGGTTAATACAGTAATAAATTGTAACTAAGTATGCATGTGAAATAATTATGACCTTAGTTTACTTTGAAGGGCATAGGTTTCCCTTCTTTCTTTCTTTCTTTCTCAGTGGCTTACAAGGCAAATGAATGGGTTTTAAATGGGAGAAAATATGAAATCAAGTATCATTGTAAATTGGAATACAAATATCTTCAGTTATGGCTGAGAAGCTGGTTTACAGGGTCAAACCCCAGTTCCAGAGTCTGTTCCGCCTCCTGCATTATTAACAACCTTATACTAAATTCCATGAGGAAGGCATATGTGTTCATTAATATCATTTGTATATGCTCTTAATAATAAATTTCAAGTCCAAACACAGCCTATAACTGAATTTTGTGCCTCAGACCCATGCCACCCGCAAAAGTCGAATTGCATACTTGCATATGAATGTGCACTTATCCTAAGCATATGCATTCTTTGCACTTCAATTCACTTGCTTTATAGGCATTAATGCAATCGTTGAAATTTTCATACTTAGGTTCTGCACTGATAGAAATAATAGACTAATAACCACTCTTAACATTAGCTATGAGCTAATGATCCTTTTCCTTAGAGGAAATCATCATTTACAAAGTTCTGCCATGGTCTTGAGCGATTACAACTTCAGATCAGGCTGTAAAACACTAATGGATTTACCAATTGCTACACTCTTTTTTTTTTTTTAAACTGCTCCTACAATCCCTCTGCCTTCCTCTCTTCCTGAATATTCCTAAAAAGCTGCTGGATGAAGGTGTTTAATTTTCAAAACAAATCAGTAAACAGTGGAACAGCAACATTTTCTGTTTGCAGTATAGCCCTTCAGGATGCTTCTGTCTCCAGTCAAGCTAAACGTCACTAGGCAAAGCCTAATTATGGAAAGATGGAACAGTGTGCAGTTCCTTTGGCAGTGGATCATTGGTTAGCCTCCTTTTATTTATTTTTTTCTTTAATTATTATTTTTTTTTATTATTATTTTTCCCTTCTGAATTTAGTAAAGACTCTCTGCAAAGGAAAACTAATAGTCCCACTTATTTGTGCCAAGGATCTGATATTAAAACCTCAAAAGTTAGACAGTTCAAGGGTAATAACATCTACCTTGAGTCAAAATGCTTGAAATTTAAGATAGCTCCATGTCACTTCACTGTTCTCTTACTTAATGGTGTAAATCTGGGACAAGATACCAGCCCTACTATTGAATTTATGGGGATTTTTCAATAAACATTTTTTTCTCTTTCTGCATATACATATTTGTCTATGTGTTGATTTATTTAAGTACTTTCAATGCTTATACTTGAGCTGATGGGAGACTTGTAAATACAGAAAGAACGAGAAGGATAAAACAAATATCTAAGAAGCTTCATGTCAGGGTCTTTGCTCATTAGTTTTAAGTCATAGTAAGTACACCAATACAGGTAACTGAAACTTGAGCACATTCATTACTGCTTCTGGTAAAAACACAGTCAGCAGATGTCTAAGTTGCCCTGTGCTGACTCTTGACCCTCTTGTCTTCTAGGGTGGACATTGTCTGGTGTTTTTCTGTAGGCTACAGGCCACATATTTGGATCTACTACTCAGCTTGGTTCTTCTTTGTCCTCACTAGCCTTTCTATTCCATGTGCCCTTTCCTGCTCTTTTATTTTCACCCTGGTGAAACAGCATATTGCACATGCTTGCTATATTTGAACTGCTTGGCTTTATTGACATAGTTTAAACCAGGCATTATAGACACTGAGCAATATGTGTGTAGAGGGATCATTTTATGGAGGATTTCACTGCCTGTAATGTGGTGCTGGATGTCTTTAGCAATGGTTGTCACAAGTTTTCAGGCAAGTCTGAATGGACGTCCAGGGTCTCAGGTTGTCTAAGGTTTTATGCCACAGGTCTAATATAAAACTTGTGTTTCCTGTGGATTTTGCTGGATTTCTGATTTAAAAAAAACCAAAAAACAACCAACCAACCAACCAAAAAAGCACATAAGAAAAAACCCCAAACATAAAACATAGAGCTTTTCAGTGCTGCAAAGAAAACATAAATCTATGGAAAAATGTGGAAAAAACATCCATAGTGGATAATGCATATTGATCAGAGTAAACCA
>VZTM01017846.1:28271-40766 GCA_013400555.1 Jacana jacana | reverse complement strand
ATTAAGCAGCAGATTAAAAAAAAAAAAAAGCTCCTACATAACCAGTTAGAATGAACATTTAATTTTTGAGGAGAAAATTACTACCTATGTGTGAAAAGGCTGGTAAAATACAGTGAGTCCTTAAAAACACTCCAAGTGGCCTTGATTTCTAATCAGATTTTTGAATTAGCATTGCATTTATCACAGTGATGTCCTTAACAGATCCCATTAATTCTATACAAGAAAACATAATCATGGAGCCATTAGGTAGCAAACACAGAGAACAACCAGCCCCTCCAGCCCCCTTTTTTTTCCTGTTGTTTTGCTAGAAGCAGATGCAAGATGCTTTTTGAGCTGTTTAAATCACATCTTTGCAGCTGCTCTTCCCACAGCCCCAAGAGACAGGAATTCCACTCTCGCTGGCCAGCATCTCCAAACTTTTTTTTCCCACCCCGTTTATCTATCACAGCTGAATTATGTCCTTCTGATGCTGTCTCCTCCCCCTGAAGACCCCAGCTTCTTCATTACCCTTCAGACACTTCTCAGGGCCTCAATAATTTCAAGGTGGCAAGGATTTTTGTTCCCTGAAGGGGAAAGGTAGGTGGGGGATGAGCAGAGGGAATCTGAAGCTGCACACGTGGTACAGGTTTCAATCTTTATTTGGTGACCAACACAATTTATTCTTGTCCTGCATGAACTGCAAACATCAAATTACTATGAGCAACAATTCGTTTAATGTAACGGCTAACTGGATTTCTTTTGCTGCTAACAGAGCTTATTTAATAAAGATAAGCTAAAAATAAAATTTTAACACTGTGCAGATAAAAACTTCAGCTACTACATTCGAAAAAAATACATGTAATTTGGAGTGTTTTGTGGACTTATCCAAGATGAAAGAGAGACAAAGAAGCTAGCTCAATCTCTGGCAGAAAAGCAAGAATTAAGCTTAATGTGATGAGATGCAAATACGTTTTGACAGGAAATAATTTGACAAACCAGCATATGGGGGTTTGTAAACAAATCCCTTTGATAGCTAAAGTTATATATGGATACATACACACATTTAGCACTCAAGGAGTTTACTAGCTGTCCATCAATTAGTCAGAACATATGCTTCATACAGAAGCAAAAAACATGATGGAAGAATGCAGTAATTCTATAGTTATTGCAGGGGATTTGAGTAGACACGATGCTGGAAGCTGCTCCACTAGAATCAACAAAGATCACTTCCTTATGGATAAAACCTGAAGAGGTCAAAGGAGGAACAACTCAGGAAGAGCATCAGACCCTATATTAGGAAAAAAATCTTCAAGTACTGTTTCCAAGAACAAATGAGCTCTTAAAACAACAGCAAGTGTAAAGCTGTATACATAATACCTGGATACCAAATCCTGTGTGTTTACCTAGTAGTCAAAAAACTCAGACAAGCCTGGAAACAGAAAAATAAAATCCAAACCCTAAATGACTGGAGAACTAGGCAGTGCTATCATGGGTTTAAGCAAGACAGGTTAGAAGCAGAGTCCTTACACGTGACCTTCATCCATCACAGCACTCATACACCCATCTGCAAGTTAATACCTGGGAGACTTTCAAATAAAAACCAGTGCCAGTTAATTCTCTGTCCATATGTGCAGTGCTTGCTTATTAGTCAAATCCCGCTGTGCTTTGGGATCTGCTGGCTGGTATATGTTTTAGTGCTAGGGTATCTCTATGCTGCTGAGATCATGTTGATGTTTCTGACCTGGTAAAGAAAACCTAATCGGTGGTCAGGTATTAGGTGAGCAATTAACGCCAGCATCCTCTGGGAAACACAATGAACAGGCAATCAACATACAAAACAATACTCAACCTCATGACAACACACAGGGTAGCTCACTTGGCAAGCAGCTATTGTTATATTGAGACTAATTAAATTGTGATTACTTTGTAAGCAGTTTCAAGAAGTCCTATGTCTTTGCCACAGAAGGAAGATGCTTTAAACCATTTAAAAAGGTCTATGTTATAGCCACTGTATATTATTAATGTATCTTTAACAGCCATCTACTTATGAAATAAAGAGTTTCAGATGCAAGGACTTTCTGTTAGTACTGAATAACAGATTAGTGATAATTATTATCCCAAATTTCTGATGGATCAAAGACAAATCCAGCTTGAAGTCCTGACATCATTATTTGACAGTCTTTCAAAAATCCACCACAGTACATCAGCACCACAGTAATACAATATAACAATGGGTCATACGTGCCTTTTGTGTCAGTCTACTTGGTGGTGAACCCACACTGCAAAGTGAACACCACCCAAGAAACCATCCACTACCACTAGTTACAGGTCTAACTTTCACACATAACAAACAGTGCCAGTCAGCAGAACACACAGCTGGGCAGCAGAATCAGCTTGAATACTTCTGCAGGTGCTTTCCACTGAGATCTTATCAGAGGTGAGGAGCTCAGGCCATTTCAAAACCTGGATTAATTACGGTTTCACACCAGCAAACAGCATACCCCAGGAAAAGCAAGGAAGGTATGCATGCTACTTAATTTGCCAGGATTCTTTGCATGTTCTGACCACTACTTAAAATACCTGCAGTTTTTTATACTGGGACATCTTTACTGAGCAGCAAGTTTTATTTTAGCAAAACCACTTCTATTGTTCCACGTGTGACAACAGTCAGAATAACTGAAATACTGTACTTTTCCCTTTCTTTAAATAAGTTCTCTCTTTTTAAAAAAAAAATACTCTGAACCCTGCTTTAATCTTCAACTTTCGGCATTCCCATATTTCACCAGGAAAACACACTAAGGTTTCATTTATTCACAAGCTTACTCCTGCTTTCCCAAAAATCTAGTCAATGTAGACTGTATCTAAAGCAGAACAGTACAGAAGCTGCCATGAGAGAGGTTCTTCTTTGCTTCAAATACAATTTATTAAGTCAGTACTCATGATCACCTACGTCAGACAAAACTCACAGAATTAAAGTTAAAAATCCTGGGAAAATAACTAAATTTGATGTGCACACACAGTTGCCTCCAGTGTGATTTAAAGCCTAAAGCAAATATACAGTGGAAGCAGGTTTGTTCATTGCTATACTTCAATGTAGTTAGGTAAAGTATGTCCACCAAACAAAATGATCTGATGCAAGCATTAAGTCCAGATGAAGCGAGAACAGAATATTAGCAGCCAGTTCTCTTAACAGCGTCCGCCTAGAAAGGTCAGGTGGGCCTAAAAAAATCCTAGAAAAAGGATTACAAACAGAGGTTAAAACATCCTTGACCTAAAATTTTGCCTTAGGCAACTGCTTTTCATACATTTATTGAATTCAACAGGAAAGGTCACATTTAAAACTCCCATGCATAGTGGACAATTCTTCAGAAACTCCCACATTCTGTTATATATGGCCAGTGCATTCCCCTTCCCATTCCATAAATAAAACACCTCTTTTTTTGACAATAATACACGCTTTTCAGTCTTCCTGCTGGTAAGGCAAGCAAGGAATAGTCTTTTAGTCTTACACAAAAAGCTCTGACATTCTAGCCTACCAGTCTTTCTCCCCACATGATCACACCTGACCGTGTATGACCATAAATGCACACAGTATTCCAAATGAAATCTAACCAGGACATTGTTCAGCAGCCTGCTATCTTCTCAAGTTCAATGGAAAAATTACTTCCATTATACATATTCAGAGATTTGATTTTCAAAGGTACATTAGACTGGTCCTTGCAAACATCGTCTGATCCATTAAAAGGCCCTTCCCTAAATTCCTTATATCAGATGAGTCCACTGCTTACAGTAGACATTTCTGTCACTGGTCCTCCAGTACAAAATTCTGCCATGCTCTCAAAATCATTCAGTCACTTCAACACAGTTTCCTAGTGTTGTTTCACAACAGATGTCTCCCAAATTTGCATCAGCAACTGTAATTTTACGCCAGTGTCACTAACGAGAAGATTAAAAAGGTTTGGCCACTAAATCAAAACCCGAGGACTCTACTGATAACCTCCTACTTCATATTATTCCTCATTTTACCACAACCCCTGTCTTCCCCCATTTAAACATTTCCTACTTATCTTGCAATTCTCGTCATAGTTTGTTGTCTTACTGGCATAATATGAAACACTCTACTAAAATATAGATAAACTAAGTTTTACAGCATTGCTCCTATCAGCAGATATCATGAAAAAGCACCATGTGTGACTGTTAATCATTAGGGGCTAGTGTCACTGACAGAAACAAGCGCCTGTGACTACTGAGGTAGGGATACCTGAATGCCCTGACTTGCTGAGATTATAATCATGCACTTTGCAGGCTGGGTGGTGCACACAACCTGCCCATGCAGCTGCAGGCAGTCAGCTGGAAAAGCCCATTATTGACCTGGGCACCAGACGTTTCCAAGGGGATGCTGCAACCCTTTGCTTCCCATAATTCTGAATGTGCCCACAGCTCATGGAAAAACTAAAAGAATCCTTCATCAGGTTTAACAGCTTCCAGCCCAGACACTAAAGGGAAAGGATGTCCAAACAACTAACCTAAGACAGTTACTACTATTGATGGAAGGTTTGAACCCAAAGAAATGACCTGGTACAGATTCACTTTTTATTTTTGTATGAAAGAGAAGACTTTACATTGCAAAAGTTGATTTTACTCTTGGTATGTTTTCTGATCTTTACACATATTCATAAGGTGTAGTGGGAGACTTCAGCTGCAAACTAAAACCTGACTTTCCACCAACACAAATTATTTCTGTGGGTAGCTGCAAGTCCTGCAGAAAGGAAGAGGGCATTACATGTACTGTATTAGTAATTAACATAGATAACAGACATATCTGCTGTATACATTGCCTTTTTCCTATCCCCTTTTTAACCCTTAGTTTCAGACCTCACACTTCTCTGTGCACTTCCAAGCCTTGGACTACTAAATCTTTACTGTAGGCCATGAGCCTTCACAGCTGCTGTTGCCTACAAATGAATCTGCCCCTCCTTGGCAGGTACTACTCATACACTATTTGCATCCTGCACAATACATTTCTTCAGTATGGTGCTGTCTCACTTGTTTCTTCCTCCCATCCTACCACCGTGAATCTGAGAATGACTGAGATGGTACGGCTAACAGGTAAAAAACTTTACCTAAAAATTCAGTGTTTGTCTGATTCAGCTTTCATCTGTAAAGATTAACAGCAGACTCCTGTGTAGGAACAATCCTCTTACATTTCCAGAGCAAACAGTGAAAATTGAGGGAGGGGGTGGATGCAGAATTTTGCCTGAGACCTCTATGACTCTCACACGGGGCAATTATCACCATTCTGAACTTGGGTCACTGGTCCTCCTCAAAGGCTTTTTATCTGAACTAGAGATCAGCCAGTGCCTTCAGCTCAGACTGTATCTGGGAGAAAAACAGCACTGCAAGGAAGAACATGGGTTTAAAATGCACCTTGAGGAATTATGGATATGTTCAAGAGGCTTTTCTTCTAAAATAGAGCAATATTGAATCACAGAATCGCCTGGGTTGGACAGAACCTCTCAGATCATCTTGTCGAACCATCAGCCTAACACAAACAAAAAGCATCACTAAAACATATCTAAACACTATGTCTACTCGTCTTTTAAATACCACTAGGGATGGTGACTCTACACCTTCCCTGAGCAGCCTGTTCCAATGTTTAACAACCCTTTCAATGTAGATTTTTTTCCTAATATCCACTCCCAACCTCCCCTGGTGTAACTTGAGGCCATTTACATTTTGTCCTATGGCCTGTTATTTGGGAGAAGAGACTGATCCCCATGCCCATAACCTCCTTTCAGGTTGTTGTAGGAAGCGATAAGGTCTCCCCTCAGCATGCTTTTCTCCAAATTAAAGAATCTCAGCTCCCTCATCTGCTCCTTGTAAACTTGTTCTTCAGATCCCTCACCAGCTTCATCATCCTTCTCTGGACACAGTCCAGCACCTCAAGGTCTTTCTTGTAAAGGGACCAAAACCGAACACAGTATTTGAGGTATGACCCCACCAGTGCTGAGCACTGGGGAACAATCACTACTTGGTCCTATTCACCACACTCTTCCTGATACAGGCCAGGATACTCTTGACCTTTTTGGCCACCTGGGCACACAGCTGGCTCATATTCAGCAGCTGCTGACCAACAACGTGAAATCCTTTTCTTCCAACAAGTTCTCCAGCTACTCTTTCCCAAGCCTGTCCAGGCCCCACCGTAGAGCCTTTCTACTCTCAAGCAGATCCACACTCCTGCCAATTTGGTGTCAACTGCAAACTTACTGGACAATCTCCCTGGCCAGACCATCGATAAAGGTATTATAGAGAACTGGCCCCAATACCTAGCCCTAGGGAACCACTCGTGACTGGCCACCAACTGCTTCTCACATCCAATCTGTTTTGGCTAACTTCAATCCACATTGTTTTGACTATCTAGTAGCAACCTGAGCTCTTCATGAAGTCTGAAGTAAGGGCACATTGTTTGCACAGGTGCAACCAGATCTCTAACTGATTGCTCTGCAGATACAAAAGATTAAAACATCCTTGAGCAAAGCCCCAGATATTGACATGAGTCCTAATGCAGCTCACTCTGAGTAAATGAGCTCCACCTTGACATTTGTAACACACCACACACCTTGCTTCCACTGACAGAGAATGCCCAGCACTCTTTTGCCCTCAAAGATGTGAGGTCTTGGGAAAAAAAAAAAAACACAACAAAAACAACAAAACAGACAGCTTAAAATAGTGGTCCAAATACTACTCATTGCAGGTATGAGATGCAAGAAAAGGTAACTAAGCATTTATTTTGACGTTCGTCCCAACAAGCGATGAGCTGATGCAAAAAGGAACATTTTGATTGTTGATCCAAAGGTGTCCTCGCAAGGGATGAAAATACTGACTACAGATACCTCTGAGGCACCAATGCCAACAATCTTATTATGACTGTACAAGAAGTGTACAGGACAGCACTGAAAATTATCAAAATGGTAAAGAGAATCTTGATTCCCTTCATCTTGATGGGTTACACCCAAGAGTGCCTGAAAGAGCTGACAAACACGCTTGCAAAGCCATTTTCCATTATTTTCCTTAGGTCATGGCTAACTGGAGAGGTCCCAATGGATTGGAGGGTAACAAATGTAACGCCCATCTACAAGGGCAAAAGGGAAGATGCGGGAAACTATAAACCTGTCAGCCTGACCTCGATAGCAGGGAAGGTCATGGAGCAGATAATCTTGAGTGTCATGACAAACAGGGAATCAGGCCAAGACATCATGGGATTATGAAAGGCAGGTCCTGCCTGATGAACCTGATCTCTTTCTATGACAAGAGGATCTGATTGTTGGATGAGGGGAAGACAGTGGATACTGTATACCTGAACTTTCTAAAAGCATTTGACACTGTCCACCACCAAATTCTCATGGCAAAGCTGGCTGCTCATGGCCTGGATGAGTGTATTATCTGCTGGAGTGTGCATTGGTTGGAAGGATGCTCCCAATGAGTGGTGCTCAATGGAGTTAAATCNGCCAATGGCATCTTGGCTTGTATAAGAAATAGTGTGACCAGCAAAGGTAGGGAGGGGATTGTCCCCCTGTACTCAGCACTGGTGAGGCCGAGTACACCTTGAGTATTGTGTCCAGTTCTGGGCACCTCAGCACAAGAGAGATATCGAGGTGCTGGAGCAAGTGCAGAGGAGGGCTATGAAACTGGTATAGGGCCTGGAGAATAAGCCTTATGAGGATCTATTGAGGGAGCTGGGACTGTTTAGTTTGAGGAAGAGGAGGCTGAGGGGAGACCTCATCACTCTCTACAACTATTTGACAGGACATTCTAGAGGTGTTGGCACTGGTCTCACGAGGCTCTAGTGATAGAACAAGAGGGAATGGCTACAAGCTGCAGCAGGGTAGGTTTAGGCTGGACATTAGGAAAAAATTCTTGACAGAAAGAGTGGTCAGGCACTGGAATCAGCTGCCCAGGGAGGTGCTGGAGTCGCCACCCTGAACGTGTTTAAGAGTAGATGAGATGTGGTGTTGGGGGATATGGTGTAGGGGAGATCTTTGTAGAGTAGGGCTGATGGTTGGACCTGATGATCCCATGGACTCAATGGACTCTTCCAACCTGAATGATTCTATGAATAGCTTATAATAAAGGGATAAGAACCTGCAGTAGCAAGTAAAGTGGTATGAATATGATGTCAAGAACCTAGTCCACTTAAAGTAGAGTATTATTTTCAGTAAGGGCAACAACAGGCTCTCCCCAGAAATGGTGGGAGTACCATGACAGTAGAAGAAACAGATCTGGCAGAAAAAACATTGACAGTACAAAACCAGAAGCCAAAATGGCTTTTATAATGCATGAGCTATCAGGGTCACACCTAATCCATCCATGTTTCCATTTGATATACTCAAAATCACAGCAGGTTATCTCCTTAATTTTCCAGTTTCATGGAATCAGGAAGGTGCCCAAAGAGGAATATCTGGGCAATTCCTTTGCAAAATCAAAGCAAAATGACTTCAGTATATACGTAGGTTTAGAGAATGTCCAAACCTTGAAAGCCACCACAGAAATCTCCAAGTTTTTCACCTTGAAGCAAATGAAACTGTTCTTAAAACTATGTCAGAAGATGGATTGTGGCAGGGCAATTTGATGTCAGCCTGACTTACCAAGCACAAGTTTAGTTAACTTCCCAAGCCATGAAGACACAGTAAAATGTAATTTTGCAGCATATCAACAAAAATAATTGCATATTGTAATTTCTGACCTAAAATGCTGTAAAGTATACATCACCATGCCCAAGCATATTAATGTTAAGTCCCCAAATTTGTGTTTCCCATCACATCTGAAAGAGAACCAGAAGACAGACTTCTCCTTGATCTGGACTGCTACCCAGCTGGATGACAGATGAACACATTCTGATTGTCTACACTCAAAACAGCTCATCTTCCTACTGAAGTACTATAAAGGACCTGACAAACATCACCCTTCCTTGCCCCAGAATCAGAAGAAACTTCTGTGTTTTGAACAGGGTCCCTGAGATTCCCAAGGAATGGGGAAGGTAAGAGATGGGCCTAGAGCATATAAGAAAGAGGAACTCTCAGATCTCATGTCTTTACCTTGTTTTTGACTTTTTAAAGTCTCACAGACGCATTTTAGGCTCTTCTTAAAGAAGGAAGCAAGGTAACAACACAATAAAAAGAGAAAGTGGAAAGAGCGTATCTCTTAATGCATGTAAAGATGCTGAGATGAAACAGGACTGAAGAAGCTAGGAAAGCTGACATCCTGGGTTTGCTGCAACCTCTCTTCTATAGTCAGTGCAACTGCTGCATAGAACTGAGTGAGAAAAGATTGATCCATCAAAAGCTGTGAAGTGAAGGAGCTAGATGTTTCTAAGGATGGGTAGCATGCTGCCATTTTCACTTTAAAATAACATTTACAACAAAAAGAATTCAGGATAAAAATCTTCTTGAGTAAGATATATTTTAACACTTTTACTATCCCATTAAAATAATCTTAATTAGCAACTGACATTATTTTCTTTGACCAATAATTTCTAGTATAAA
Source organism: Jacana jacana (assembly GCA_013400555.1). NCBI lineage: Eukaryota > Metazoa > Chordata > Aves > Charadriiformes > Jacanidae > Jacana > Jacana jacana. The sequence goes on along the minus strand of VZTM01017846.1, from coordinate 31,245 downwards.
ATATTTTCAAGACAGTGTATACCACACTCTCACTTTAAATCGCCTGGGTATCTGAAACAGCTTCCTCAATGGCTCAAGTTCTCAGCTCTATTGTCAGTTAAGTCTCAGCTCCTTGAAAGGCAGATCCAAGAACCAGTCTTCTTTGACAGCCCAGCTGCAAACAATTGTGCAACGCTGCATGAAGTTAGATTAGCTATTTGCATCCAAGCAGTCTCATCTGGTGCACCTGCACTCACCTGGGCAGATTCCTTGCATGAAACAACTCTGACAACACACCAGAAACTTCTCTAGAGCAGGATGTCTCCTGTGTCCACCATATTATGTATAATCTTACTATGACACATTTGCCAAAAATGCATGTTACTACCACACTTCAGCCAAGGGTCAATGTCTAATGAACACATCTGTTTAAAGGGTCTCCAGTCCCCCTGAGACTTGGAGCTTGCAGCAGTACGTGCTCCTGGTAGGAGGTCTGGTGCAAGAATACAAACACTTCTGATCTTTAGAATTTTTCTAGTAGAATATCACCATTCCCAGCTACTTTCCAGACGCAGTCAAAGACAACCCTAAAATTATCTATCTGGACAAGAGACATACCAAGTTCTCTCAATGGAGTCAAGGAGGTGTCTCTGAATTGGTGTAATCCCTCCCAGCCAAGGACTGCTTCTATTCTGAGAGGAATAAACCCAGCGCATGGTGTCCCTTGTCACACCACCCCTGCTGCACTTTGCAAGAAACCAGGCCTCCAGTACAGGTCACCACAGAGAGCAGGGAGGTGAGCTAAGTGTGCAGATGCCAGTACAGGCAAGACCTGGGGTGGCTCTGACAACAAAGAACACAGCATCACTAAAAATCCATGATGCCTCTTAAGACCAAGGTTACCAAGGATTTATGTACATTAATCACTTGACATACTGAACTCCTACTGTGTATGTAGATAAAAAAAATCATAACTTATGTGGTTTTGCTGTGCTTTTAACCACAAAATTTGCATCTTTTATTTCCATGAATTAGGATGATATGCACAGTGATTCAAGGTACAAATTAAAGATAAAAAAATATTTGCCTACCAAGTCAATTCCAGGCAGTATCTAATTGATCCCTAGATTAAATAGAAAGCCTGTCAAGAGTGACTCTGAGCACACTTTAACTTCAAATTGCCACTTCAGGGGCCTAGTCTAAGCACACTGGTCAGCTGAGTTAGGAGACAACGGTTGTGCGAATATTCACTGTAAGTAACTATGCAGAAAGGCAAACTAATAAGAGCCAGCCATATACATGCAGATTTTCAACACATACATGAGATTTCCTAGTGCTGCTGAAGTGTCTGGCACATATACCTTGGGAGAATGTATGAGCATTAAGAGAGCTAACTGTATCCTGGATAAATGGAGAAGTCAACAGATTTCCCCAATAGGTTTTTGAATACACAGTACATACTGTTAATAGCAAAGAGCTTACGTTTCACCTGTCTTTATCCTTATAGTGTCCGTTTTCCACATTTGCAGACACCCGCAAACAGCTGTGACATCAGCAATATTATTTTCCTTTTATGATTTAAGAAATCAATTCAAAAAGATGTAGCAACTTGCTGAAAGCATAAGCCCATTGCCGGACAGGAACTCTTCGGCATTTATCAAATACACATCCTATATTCAGGTCCCAGGTAACATGTGCTGGTTACTCCATACTATACTTCTGAGGACTATCAGGCATTACTGCTCTAAGCCATCAGTTTCCAGTCAGATGCTCTAGTCACTCATAGCAGCAGAAGTACCAGCCCTCCCACATGGGGAAAAAAATACAGCTGAATGGCAGGTTGCAAGGTGGTGAAATAAAAAACGGCTACATGATGTGTTAGTATTTCTGGACTACTCACCACAACACAGTATTCATGGATATAAACACAGAATAAATTCAGATGGAACGAAATGCAACTTTTTGCTATTACAGACAGTAGAAAGAAAAGCAGTGTGGGATAGAGCAATGACAGTTTTCCTTCCCTCATACAGACATTTTAAGAACTTAATACTAGCAGTAGTAGCATAAATATAAAATCACCTGCATGAGCTGAGAGCGGTGAATGAGGCCGAGGCAGAGCTGGAGACTGGCCATTGCCCATCAAACTCTTCCTGTTGCTTGTTCTACAACTGCAGGCAAAAAGAGAGGAAAGAAGACATTAGCATCAGAAATACAGCATGTATTGCATACGGACACTTTGAGATTCTGCTATTTTGTTCCTCCACTTCCCAGTCTCCTATTAAAATCAGAGCTATTGTTGTTTTTGTAGGCATGTCCAGGAAGTCTACAATCATACTGGATAATAGCAAAGACAGCAGTTTCCAAAGAAAATGCACCATGGATACTTTTCAGGCTTGCATGTTTGCTGTTCTGTGCAAAGCCCGGCATTTCCCTGTAGAATCATTTACAAAATGTTTTCTCCTGGCTGCAGCTTGTTTCTCTGCCATATGCTTTTTATATTATATAGAAATATACAAACGTAACATGAAAAACAGTCTCAGGCTTAGAGTCACCATTCAATGACTAAATCTGTTTTTGTTGCACAAACTGTAGCTCCAAATCACATGCCATGAAGAGCAATCATTTATCAATCTGAGAGTGATACAATAATTATAAATCTAATTATTGAGATAAATTTCACATCTGTGCCTTTTGTCAAAGGAACAGATGATGCCTAAGAAGATGAATGCAGTTTTTATCACTCATACATTTTTCATCTGCAAAGCCACCAACTNTTGTTTGTTTGTTTGTTTTTTCTGTAAAGCTTTAAAAACCTCAGAACAACTGAAAGGGGAAACATTAATATATAAAACCATTTCATTAACACAGTGGATTCTCACAGAAGCAGATTTAGATCATACATGTATATGTCTCTAAAAAAATTTTTTGTAACATTATTATCTTTATGTAGCACAGAAAGCAGGACTCATTAGTCTTGATAGTGTAAATTGAA
>VZTM01017846.1:0-19998 GCA_013400555.1 Jacana jacana | reverse complement strand
AAAATAAATCTACAGGCAAAATAAAACTTAAAATGCAACCAACTGAACACATGATCACCAGAGCTCTGCATGGACTGCCTGAAGGGTTCAAACACATACAAGACAGCAACATTGCAAAAAGATCTGCCAAGGAAAAAAAAGAAAAAAAAATTAACACAAAAAAAAGCAGTTGTAAAAATCTGCCAAATCTCTGCTGTTCAACCCTATAGGAAGACTGTTGTGAAGACTGACTTCTTACCCTGCAGAAGACATCTCAATTGCCGTCCCTCCAGTGTATTACAAAACAAGTACAAGGGTCCTTCATTAAGGGTTCTCAACTGTACTTGCCAGTTAGATATATGTTCAGTCTATTCAACTCCAGTAACTGCTCTCACTTTTACTCTAAGCAATTCTGATTGATAATTTTTCTTCTCACACAGAAGAAAATTAGTAATTTCAAGAAATTGTCTGAACTTCCTCCACAGAACTAAGTAGAGGTATATCTGTTCCGTTCCCTCCTAAAACAACTGACAGAGGTTTACACCTTGTTATAGAGATAAATATTTAATTATGTAACATTAAAAAACAGTATTAAACTAATTACTAACTCCATAGTTGTGCAATATTCATAAAATAGCTCTGTACAAGGTAAGTCTGTAGTGCACACAAAATAGTCTGTAGTGCAAGCAGAGAGCAGACAATAAGAATGCTCAGGATCATAAAACACCCCACTGCGGAATTCTGCTTCATTATCTGCAAAATGCAGTTTCTGTATCTTTGTATCATACAGCCCACTGGGAAAATGCTGCTGGCTTTGTTTTAACCCCGCTGCTTCTTGGATCTTTTTTAAATTTTATCTGTGTTCTGGGAATGGACATAGACCAAGTTATTAGGTAAACAATACTTCTGCTATCATATTGAGGTATTTAACTAAATTCCTCAATGCACACATATTTTTTCTTTCAAAGTAGAAGGATTAGTAGGAAGCTAGTACCAGACGGAAAAAAACCACAAGGATGGCCTAAATCACCAGTAAATATAATTATCTTTACATAATTCAGATGGGAAAAAAAAAAAAAAAAGAAAAGAAAAGGCAGAAACACCTCACTGGAAATTAATAATAATAATCGGGAGCCACAAGCTTATATTTAACAAGTGCTACCTTAACAACAACAACAAAAAAATCCTGTGAGATCAAAGCATCAATAGTTTGGAGATGCTAAGCAAAGGAAGTGTCTTGACTTAGTAAAACCAGAAACTGCAGAAACCATTTGCATTAGACAGGAAATGCCCTATTTACCGGAGCCCGTGCCTTATCAAGGCTGCAGCACAGGCAGCAGATAAAAACATAGGTCTCAGTGCTCTCAGGCACCCCCAGCACCCAGACCACTCTAGATTTTGACTCTAGACTGCAAGCTCCAGTTGCAGAGGACGCTGCCAGACATTTCTTATGTTATGGTGGTTAGGCTGGGGACAGGATGTTTTTCACTCTGCCTCCTCGCTGGTTATAAATACCTTGAGAGAAACTGGAGGAGTGTGTTGAGCAGAGGGAGGCAGGCTGGGTCTGCTGCATGCCACTCACTGCTGCTTCTCTCCCTTGAGAGCCTCCCCTCCACCCCAGGCTGTAGCACAGACACTGTCAGAGGCGGTGCTTTGCTGCTGGCTCTGGCCCCACTTTAGGACGCAACCTGGTGCCCCATCGTGCCTGCTGCTGCTCACAGCACCAAGCAGTCAGACCCAGGCACTGAGGCAGCTGGGGGATCTGCTCCTTACCCTTCCACCTCCAGCTGAAGCTAAGGTACAGAGCAAGAGCCTTTTCCACACTTAAACTGAATTTTTACCCAGTCCAGCCCTTCAAAAACCCCCAAAACAAAACCAATAAACAAACAGGTCCTATTACAGATGTACTCGAGGACTAACCACAGCCAATTCCTCAGGCCATTTCAGTGCTGCAAGGGAGCTAAGCACATACCCCGAGTTTTCTGTAACTCAGTTGAAACTGAGGCCACCGTAGTTCAGAATTACGATAAAACATGGGAGTGTCTCTGAACTACCGACAGAAGACCTGTTTATCCAGATACCTACCACAGTGAAACCCTGTCCACCTTATCCCCAGCTTTCTCATTCTGATTTCCACTTGGCTTTCTTTGCTTTTTCCTTGCTGATGGTTGCTCCCAACAACCGCAGCTCTGAGCACCACTGTTCATAACTCACCATGTACCATGGAATTAGTGGGCCAGGATAAGCCAGACAGACCTCCTCACAGTACTGAACGCATTTCCCTAACAGCATGGAGAGCAGCTTTAGGGGGCACTTCTCTTGGCCAAAAGCGTGCATGGTGTCAATAAAGCATCAAAGGGTTAAGGTCTGTGATGGTCTGAAATTATCACATGGTTATACATGCAGCCAGCCTAGAAAGTCTGGTGCCTCAGTAGGTGTCTAGGAGACACCACCAATCCGTTTCTAGAGGGGAGAAGGAAAAAAAACCTATTGTCTGCCCTGCTTCTTGCTACAGAAGTTGAGCTTCATTTTCCTTTCAGCCTCCTCCTCAATTTGTTTGCACTCACCACAATAATCTATGTTGCCAAGGTTACTTTCACATAAAAAGAATCCGAGGTTTATTAAACAAAAGTCTGCACAGTACCTTTTATCACACCCTTTTTTTTCATAATAATAATCACAAAGTACAGCTAAATTAAATCATAATTTAAAATTTAACAGTAGGAAATTGGGAGGTCCCTGAAGTAGAGAGATTTTATATTATTTCACTTTCAAGTCCCACAGTTCTTCTGTCTAACCCCTGGAACAGTTTATATTTATACCTGATTCCTTTCTCCTATAATTAAATAGTAACAATTCATTTTTCCTTGAAAGAGTTGTGAGTCCAAACAGGACTGCTTCTTTCCTCCCTTCCTAAATTCGGTAGCTGTCAAGCTCCCAAAACTATGAGAGAGGACACAATAATTGTGTTGTCTTAAAATCTTTCGCAGATACTCCCAAAGACTCAAGAGGTGAGAACAGGCAATACAATGCCAAAGCAATGTACCTGACTGAAGAAAAACTGCATTCCCAGATCAAACCTACTAGAAACAAGTATAATTATTTTTTTTTATTCCTACTTGGACAGGATCCTAAGGATAAAACATATTTTTTCATATCAATATTTATTTTCTGATTGAAAGTAAAACACTTCCTAACTGCTAAATAACTTACTCTCCCTTGCTAGAAAGGATCTAAAACATTAAGGAAGTTGCTAGAAAATTCTGTGAGCCACCTGTGTCTTCCTTTTCCTATTTTAAAAATACAATTGTACAAATTACAGGTTGTATTGGATCATAAAATATTTTGATTATTCATAGCTTATTGTTGATGCACATTCCTGTGAGACTTCTGCTTTTTATAGTCATGATTCTTCTGAAACTGGCAGACTTCACTTTGTAGCTAATTCATGCAGATAAAGATTATATCTCATCTGTAAATATTCACACCCAAAAAGTAAGCCACATGTGTGGCATGGGTGCATGCCTGGACAAATATAATTTTAACCTTCTGGCAAAAGATTGTCTATAACAAGAGAATGCTAGACTAGAAACATTAGAAGAACACTAAATGGAATTTTTGAAAAAAGTTTTACGAATTTCATTACATTATTCAGGACTTCAGTGCAACCTTTGTCACAGCACTGCCCAGCCAGGACTAAACAGAAGAAAAGAAAAAAAAATACAGTTTAATTAGACCAAAAATTAAAAAAACAAAAAACAAAAAAACCCAACAAAAAAAAACCCAACAAAAAAAAAAAAACCAAACCCAAAGTGACACAATATTAAAAGTCCATAAATTCACTCAAATTAAAAATTAAGAAAATAAAAACTTTCCTCTGTTTTCTCTTATAAATATCCTGACTTCACCTTTTTTCTTAGGAACAAGCTTAAGCAAATGACTCAAGTATGTTTTGTTTCAAATTGTGTTCCTCAGAGAAGGATTTTTGCCTTAGATCCAAAAGATGTGTATGTTTTTAAGACAAACACTTGTCATCTCTCAAATGCCACTGTTTCGTTTGGAGACACCTTCACCCTTATTGGCAGAGATGGCAGCCAGTATCTTAGAAACTGCCTTTCACATCTCCTGCAAAAAGTGCCAAAAGTGTACCAGAAACACCATATTTCCAGCGTCTTAAGAGGATACAGATACACTCACCCCACAGTTCCAGCCAAGTTGCCCCAGACCTTGCTGGACTCCTCACAAGGTGACAGGAGACCTGTCTGCCAGGGAATTGCCACTGCTGCACTTCAGCTTGGGGGAACCACCCAGTTTCACTTCACAGCCAGGCCTGGGGTGACCCTGAACTGTAAGGATTCAACCTCCATCACCTGAAAAATCATCTGTGGAATAAGAAGGCTCACAAATACCAAGCCAGCAAAGCTGGCTTTCTAGAAAACTCCCTTTTCTAGAAAAGTCACGTTTTCGAGAGAAACACATTGTTATCAGTGAGATGATAGTGTGACACACAGAAGAGCATAAGCAGGGTTTGCCTATATTTGCCTAGATCACTGTTAATCCCACCTAAATACACAGAGGCCTGCTTAAGAAGCAAACACTTCACATAGTTTTGAAACAAGAAGCAGGAGAGGGAGTGCTTCCTAGAGAGGGGCATCTTCAAGCCTCCTCCTCCCATGTACTGCTGCCCAACTGCCATGCGATCTTTACAAACAGCTGGAGTAACAGTGAAAAAGTACAGCTGCAGGAGCTACCACCTCTACCACCTTAAGCAACTTAATTCAGCAGAAAGTAGTTTCTGAAACAACACAACAGACTTCCTTTTGCTGCAGCCCAAGGGGAAGGGCGGTGGGGGGAGGGACATGGGACAGGCAGGGCATTCAAAGATGTTAGTCTCCAGGAGACACACTCTCCCACTAAGAGCGGAAAGTCCTAAGTGCTGCCATTATTTAACCTCTGGAGAGCCAGAAGTGAGGGTACATATTCAGAGACTGGAAAGCTCCGCAAGGATGAAGCACGGAGCATTTGACACAATAGGGAAATGAGCTCCATCCCTTCTACAGCACTTCAGCATTAACTGCAGAGGTTTATCCCTCTCTCTCCTTTCCTCTTACGTATATGGAGTTGCCAAAAAAATTGTAAAAAATGCCCGATTTAAACTAAGCAATAGGACATAAGTTTGAACCCCATCTTTAAAGGGGTTAATGCAAGTAACAGGAAATTGGTCATGTTCTTTTTTTATTTCTGAATTTTAAAAAAGTCAAGATGCGGCTTCCATACAATTAATAAGCATTTGCAATTAATATTCTGTACAGCTTCGACATCAGTAGTAAGCAGTTCTTACGTAGGTAATACATTGGAATTAAGGAAATAAAATGAAAACACTATTTAAAAAAGTAAAATTCACTCTTTAGGACAACCTATGGGTGTTTGAAAACTATGCCCTTTACTGGTGAAGAGCCTGGATATAAACAATTAAGCAGTAGGCATTCAACCTCAAAACTACATTTGCTCCTGAAGACCTCTGGCAGCACCACCCATGCCCCACATTTGAACGTGCACACATTGACTGCAGTTCAGAAATCTAGCTTGCAAACAAAAGACCCCCTCTCTTTACTGAGACCCATGTTCTCCTTCCCTCCCACTGTCAGCTGACCAAAATTTTTTTAATTAAATCATAATTAAAAATCTAGAGGCATTATTTTCCCAGGGAAGGGAGGAAAATAATCTTTTCACTGTGCCCATTCAGCTGTTGGTGTCTGTTGAGCCTGCCTTGGAGGGCTTCTATTAACGCCAGCTACAGCGGCTTTCATGAAGAGGCTATTTGTTCAATAGGAACCAGCTGTCCACAAAGTCATGCTGAAAAGTAAACGACCAAATACTCCATGCCACAATGTCAAGACATCACTGGACGCATACATGCAGCCAGCAAGGTGGTATTCCCCATGAGTCATATGGAACTACAACAAATTATAATAATTTTGTCCTTGAAATTCCCAAACTTGAGGCTGAAAGAGTGTTCTCCCCCAGGAGACTGTGGGGCTGATTGACAGGGCATTAAACTAGTCATGAAGGGTGAGGGGGATAACGTTAGACTTGACTGTAACAAGCTGTGGGCTATCACATCAGGGTTAGAGGGACAGGGTGCTAGTAAGGGCCTTCGTAGGCTGGGGACACTGCGCTGCAGTCAAAGTCTTCTGGAGATGAGCCAGGGACCCTTGTGTTATTGAAGACATCACAGGAACACCTCTGAGACACCTCAAGGGGCATTCCCTTAAGATGGGGGCACAAACAACAGACCAGCTGAAGTGCCTCTACATGAATGCATGGAGCATGGGCAACAAACAGCAAGAGCTGAAAGCTACCGTGCTGCTGGAAAGCTATGATAGTGTCCATTACTGAAACCTGGTGGGATGAATCCTACAACTAAAGTGTGCCTACTGAGGGCTACAAGCTGTTCAGAAGGACAAGCAAGAAAGGAGGGGTGGAGGTGTTGCCCTCAATATGTTAAGGAATTAATAGAGACTGAGGAGATGTCCCTAAAGCTCGCCCCAGGGTCCCATGAAGAGAGCTGGCAGAAGTCATTCCTGGGCTGCTCTCCATCTTTGAAAAGTCGTAGAGAACAGGAAAGCTGTCTGAGGACTGGAGGAAAGCCGACATCATCCCAGTCTTCAAAAAGGGCAAGAAGGAGNAGAGTGTTCTCCCCCAGGAGACTGTGGGGCTGATTGACAGGGCATTAAACTAGTCATGAAGGGTGAGGGGGATAACGTTAGACTTGACTGTAACAAGCTGTGGGCTATCACATCAGGGTTAGAGGGACAGGGTGCTAGTAAGGGCCTTCGTAGGCTGGGGACACTGCGCTGCAGTCAAAGTCTTCTGGAGATGAGCCAGGGACCCTTGTGTTATTGAAGACATCACAGGAACACCTCTGAGACACCTCAAGGGGCATTCCCTTAAGATGGGGGCACAAACAACAGACCAGCTGAAGTGCCTCTACATGAATGCATGGAGCATGGGCAACAAACAGCAAGAGCTGAAAGCTACCGTGCTGCTGGAAAGCTATGATAGTGTCCATTACTGAAACCTGGTGGGATGAATCCTACAACTAAAGTGTGCCTACTGAGGGCTACAAGCTGTTCAGAAGGACAAGCAAGAAAGGAGGGGTGGAGGTGTTGCCCTCAATATGTTAAGGAATTAATAGAGACTGAGGAGATGTCCCTAAAGCTCGCCCCAGGGTCCCATGAAGAGAGCTGGCAGAAGTCATTCCTGGGCTGCTCTCCATCTTTGAAAAGTCGTAGAGAACAGGAAAGCTGTCTGAGGACTGGAGGAAAGCCGACATCATCCCAGTCTTCAAAAAGGGCAAGAAGGAGGAACTGGGAAACTACAGACCAGTCAACTTCATCTCCATCCCTGGAAAGATGACAGACCAGCTCATTCTGGGTGTCATGTCAAAGCATATGGAGGAAATGAAAACTATCAGAAGTAGTCAAAACAGATTCACCCCAAGGGGTGAATCATGTCTGACAAACCCAGTAGCCTTCTACGATGGCATGACTGGATGGATAGATGAGGGGAGGGCAGTGGGTGTTGTCTACCTTGACTTCAGCAAGGGTTCTGACACAGTTTCCCACAGCATCCTCATAGGTAAGCTTAGGAAGTGTGGACTAGATGAATGGACAACATAGTGAATTGAAAAGTGGCCGAAAGACAGAGCTCAGAGGGTTGCGATCAATGGCACAGAATCTAGTTGGTCTGTAACAAGAGGGGTCCCCCAAGGGTCAGTACTGGGTCCAGTCCTCTTCAATATATATATCAGTGACCTGGATGAAGGGATGGAATGTATCCTCAGCCAGTTTGCTTATGATACAGAACTGGGAGGGGTGGCTGACACATCAGAGGGCTGTGCTGCCATTCGGTGAGACATGGACAGGCTGGAGAGAAGATCCATCTAAATATTGGAGGAACTTATTCACTTTGAGGGTGGCAGAGCACTGGAACAGGCTGCCCACAGTAGTGGCGGAGTCTCTGTCTCTGGAGACATTCAAAACCCGCCTGGACACATTCCTGTGCAACCTGATCTAGGAAGACCTGCTCTGGCAGAGTGGTGGACCTCCAAAGGTCCTTGCCAAACCCCTATCACCCTATGATTCTGTAGAACACAACTGCACACCTTTAATAGTAAAACAGCAAATAACCAATATAAAATAGCTGTATGTCTGATCTTTCCAGATGGAGGCTGAGCTTATATAACTGACATAACTGTTGGGGGGTTGTTTATTTATTTGTTTGTTTTTATTTTTTTTTTTATTATTATTTAATAAAGCTTCATGATAAATTTAATAGAAAAAAATCAGTTTTGTGCTGACACCAGTTACAAAATTATAGGAACTTCTTCCCACCTCAATTTCTTATTATATAGACAACCTGGTCTAGTTGGGGGTGTCCCTGCTGACTGCGGGAAGGCCAGACTAGATGACCCTAGAGGTCCCTTCTGGCCTGGACCACTCTATGACTATCTACATTTAAGAATTAGCTGTGTTTCTATACTTACATAATTACACCAGCATATTCTCCCTTCTACAGACATAGTTACAACACAGGGTCAAAGTCTTTTATTAGGTCAGATTTTCCCAGATGGAAATTAAAAAAAAGCATGAGAATACAAGCTATTTTTTTCAACACTAATTGTGTACTAACAAAGCTACATCAGCAAAGTTAACTGACTAACTGTAGCTCAAATAGTTATCCCTGTATAAAACCCAGAGTGTAGACTAGGTCTGGGAGCAAACTTCAGCTCCATGAGGCGGTATACCCATGGAGGAAGGCAATCTATTACACATGCAGATGACACTGCTTTGCTGCAAAGTCACAGTGAGGTAATTGGGAATGTCTGAATAATCTCCAGTGAAGCAATTCAAACATCTCCAGGCATAGTCATCAACAGGTATGACAGCACAAGGCTTCCAACATCTACTTGCTCTCTTTATTTATTTAATTTTTTTTGGTAATGCTTAATCATCAAGTACCACACAAGCCAGGAAAGATCAGATGATTTACGTGTTTCAGTCTGCTGCCACAGACCTGGCACTTACATATACATGCACATTTATGCTGTTAAAAATAGTATAGCGAAGTATTAAAAAAGTTTCAGTGGTGTGTATTTCAAGTGACTGTATTACTCAAACAGTGAGGTCAGAAACAGGTTACTAGCCTGTCCCATATAAGTACTGATAACGCGTTCGCATTATGCCACCGAATGCTCCCTTCCCCATGATGTAATAGGTCACATTAATTATTCAAGTATCCAAGTCTCTGAAGCAGAAATAGTGTATTGTATAAACTTTAGAATACCCTAAGCCTGCCTAATACGGGTTTTCTGGAGATCAAAACTCAATAGTGTTTTGTTGCAACCTTTCATACAGAAGAGGTGATGTATTATCCAGGGAGAGGAGACAATTTCTTCTCTGCAATGGTATACTTCAAGCTTTCCCACTAATGGTTGCCCAGCACAACTGTAATACAATCTCACCTTAAATTTATTCACATGGTTATGTCTAATGAAAATGTGCAGAGCAAAACTGGAAAATTAGTTCTTTTCCTCTTACAAAAAAAAAACCCAAACCAAAACCCAATGTGCATTCAACAACACAAATCTCCAAGTAGAGCTCTAATGAAATAAAATGTACCTCCAAGAATTAACCTAGTCCACAAATGTCATCCACAGTTTGTCTTTACCCATGTTTCTTTCTGTAAGTAATATTTTAGAGAAACTTGGGATTTTCAGGACCAANTACTAATTGCTCACAAATAGAAGTAGGTCACAGAGAATTCATGAAAGCAAGTGTCAGTGACTCAGTGTAGAAGAAACAAACAAAGAGGAAGAAAATGAGTGCAAGGATATGATCTATAGTGTGTGAATAGCTATGAGATAATACTGAGAAGAGGAAAATTTCACAACAAAGATCTGTTTAATTCATCCTGATGTGTCAGGAGTGAAGCATCACATAAAATGACTAGTAAAGCCAAACCCACTATAGAGACAAAACGCAAGCAGTTAACATTTAACTTCGAACACATCAGTTAACTTACTGTTCAGAACTATGAAAGCCTACCTGATGCAATGGCAGCAATTGCTTTAGGTGCCAAATCTAGCAGAGCTGCTGGCAGAATCAAGAGCAGTGTGAGATGCTACAGGAAATAATGCCTGTCAAGCTATTCAACACAGGATGGCATACATCTATATTAATACTTTACTGTTTAAACAACGTCTGCTCCACTACAATCAGGACTACAGACAAGCTAAAGGAGAGTAAACTAAAGCGAGTGTGTTCTCACCTGCTCTAAGTGTATGGTGCATTATATGCAGTTATTATTAAAATTCTAGATTCTGGATTCATACAATGACTCAAGAACTCTAAGTTTTTAGTGTTTCAGGATTCAGTTTTGTTGTTGCTGGTTTTGCTTTTTTGCTTTGAGGGTTTTTTTAGTGATTTTCTTAGCAGTTCATATTTGAAGCCCTATTTTGTCAATGGAGATTGCCAAAACAAACCTCCTACAAAAAGCCATTTTACCTAAGTCTTCCTTGTTTATAAACTGCTAATTACATAAAAACTATAATCTCAGACATGAGCAATGTACTTACAAGAAAAAGTAGAATAAATCTCACATTTTTTAATTCCAAGGATCAAAACTGTTTTGAATTAGAATTTGTGCCCATGACTTCCACTGGACTTCGACCTAAGACAGTCCCAAATTGTCATTAAAACAGTACCACGCGATCCATAATAAATTAATTTCCCCTTTTCCTCAATTTAAAATACCACCACTTCACATTACATTCATCATATTCTCATTATCTAAGACATACTGCTACGCTAGCAATTAACTCCTATGTGAACAAGCTAAAACCAAGACTATTCATACATTTGTGTAAACTGTACTGCCATGAGACTACACGATGATCATTATCATTCTGAGATGCACATTACTGATTCCACCACAAAAAGCAGTCCTGGAGATTACCAGTTATCTTAAACTGCAGGGATGAAGAGAACTGAAAGCTGAATCTACAGTTTAAGGTGAATCCAGTAGTTTTAACTGACTACTCTGTTCCACTGAAAACTTGCTCTGGCACTGATCCACATACTGTCTGTTTGATACAATGGAGACAGGTTAAGAGGAACTATAACACATAGCATTCAGTGATCTTCTAACCATCTCAGAAGTAAGGAACTTGCTGAGAGTTTGAACATTAAGCCTTAATTTCCTGGATTTTGCAAAATAGAGGCCCCAAACCTCTAATTTGGTTCAGTTTAATCAAATATTAGACTTTTTATTAACATATGCTCTACCTCAGCTTTTCAAATAATAATTACAAACATCAAATCATTACAAACAAAATAATCATTACAATTCATTACAAACAAACTCTGAGTTTGTTAAAAGCCAAATGTAGGCATATATCTCAAAGACAAAATGTCAGCCAAAGCCACTTCCCCAAATGACTTCAATATAAAAGAGTACACATAGTCACTGGAATTATCCTTTTTTCAATATATAATTGCAAAAATTACCACTACCCATATAAAAAGATTTTTACCTTTGAAGATATAAATTAAGTGAAAAGGCACACTCACACAAATCAGTGTTAACGATCTCATGCTTTTTAATACCTTCCCTTCTACAAATGAATAACTAAACATTAAATGAAAGTGGTTTTCATTTTGAGAAAGTCTCTGCAGGTAATGGTAGCACACAATTTAGAAGGGCTGGACAACTAGTTTGATGTACATATGGGCGTGTGACCAATTAAAAAGTGACTGTTTTCTAAACCTAGCTTAAATTGATTACAGAGCTCTGACTTGTTTTCATGAAGATGTACAAGCTCTTGCTTCATTGTGACCACCACAAATTTAGCTGATACAGGAAAGTAATGACAATGAAATTTTTTAAAGTGACCAAAAAGACCCTCAAGACTCTAATTGGTAAAGTGGCATTCAACAATTCATATTTCTTCCCACAATCTGGCGAAACAGCAATGACATCTGATTATCTCTTCCTTTTGAAGTGTTGCATTAGATGTCACGAGATTGTGGAAACTGCCGATTGACAGAGGTTCTTTACTTCCGCATATTCTTCAGAGAAATAGCATANTTCACAGCTATTTAACACAGGACAGGTACAGAACCAGTTTGCAAAAATCTGCTAAATGCCCAAGACTTTCTGTAGGACTGAAGCTGGACTGAACATTACACAACTGATACTCAGAGGTTTGATATTACAAATAGCCAGTAAAACATCACCCACTCAAAGCTCTACAAAGCAGGTTATGGTAGTAATTGCAGAAAATAATATTCTGCTTTTAAATTCTGACTATTCAGTATGTCATATTAGCCATATCTTTAAAATAGGCGGTCACTCTCTCCAACAGACAAATTCTGGTCTTCCGATTCACCGATGTCTCCCAGCACACTTTATCACTGTAGAAAAGTAGAAATGTGTAATTCACTATTGGGGGATACAAGAGTCATGCTGCATGTGACACAAAGGCACACGTCATATCCCTTACAGGTCTAGCTTTAATAGTCCAAGTGCCTGTAGCCATCTCACCTCATGCTGCGATTCTGTCACATCTCAGGCTACGCAGCATTAGGCCAACTAGCTGCTGCAGGAAATGATGATGATCTCTGACTCAGAGCTAAGCACACACCCCAGTATGGTGCTGCAGGGCACAGTGCTGTTTTGCAGATGTGTCTGGGCTGCCAACCACGTGAGATCATTAGAGATCTCTACTTTTGGTAAGTGTAAAGGCAGCCAAGCATGCACTTATGGGGAAAAAAAAAACACAACAAAGGCCGAACAAATATTCAGGAACCCAGATAAACTGAATGTGCTTTCTTCAGTCCTGGGTTGCTCTTCAAGATCTCCACAAACTATTTTAAGAAAAAGTTTAATTATTCTGACAGCATATTTGTATTAAACAACCCCCCCAATTACCTTAAGCTTTTCCTACCAAAGCTTAATTTAAAATCACTGTGTCTTTCAATAGAATCACGCTACTGAAAACTACCCAAGCTAACAAAAACAGGTCTGTTACATACCAAGTATACACAATTCTATCATTCAAGAAAACCTATCAGCACTGACAATAAAGTGCAATGAGGATGTTTTGAGATTAAATTTAGCAACGTAATTATTCAGTTTAACAAATGAAATTCTTATCAAATCACAGGCCGAGTATAAAAATTAGGTAAATTATATCATTAACCTCTTCAGAAGGTTATCAGAACTGAAAATGGGAAAAATGTCTCAACAAAATCTGTGAACTTCTGTGCTTCAAACAGGTAGTGTGTGGTGGCCACAGTACAGATTAGAAGTCTGATTTTCACATTCAAGAAACTAACTCATACCCTCAAGATACACACAAATACTTTCAACAGAAAGAATCCTTGGTATAGCTCAATATTGTCTTTACATAAAATTCAGTGTCCTGGGAAAAGGGAAGAGGGGAAAAAAAATTCAATAAAACCTTAAGCAAAACTATTGTCTTAAGAGTGTTACAGTAAAGTGCCTTCCAGCTTACTTCAAACAAATAAAATAAAATTAAATTAATCATCCATTATACGTTATACTTGCTTGAAAAATCTCAGCAACCACTAAAATTCAAACACATTAATATCAGACTAGAAAATATGGAACACCATTAAAATGCAGCAAGTAAGCAAAAAAATAATCTGCCATTTGTTTTCCACACCTCTTTTTTCTTCTAGAAGGATATATGAAAACAGAAAAATGTAGGTATTCCTGTGTATGTCCCTACAGTCAACTGACATTCATCCCAGCAAAAAAACTCAACCATATGAGTATAGGTAGATATAATGGTCCTTCTCAGACTATTTATTTTAGATGTTCTTACTCTAGATCTTATCTAAAACTATGTAATGACTGGAATTTTTTGTGTGCTGTTCAAAACTGCACAGTGATTTCAGACTGTAACCTTCTTCCATTAGGGTGCAATAGATTCAATTTTCAGAAACTCAGGAACATTGGAGTAGGTCAGCTTTGTTTGAAGACTTCCAAAGAAAAGCTATATTCAGGGAAGATCTGTCTTCTCTCAGTGAGAAAAACCTCACATTTTCTAAAGAACAAAACCACTTAGTCCAATATACAAAAGAGCCCTGTGGTGAGAAGTATTATTACTCATATATACAATAGTGCTACCAGTCCTCATTGTTCTAGACATCACATGAACACAGTAAATGACAGCCTCTGTTGGAAAGAGCTTGCACACTCTGAAAACCCAGGCATAACATGTAGATGAGACAAACATCTCCAACAGGTTAGAACAGGGTGTGGATGGAGTAAAGTGACAGAAGAGGGTGTGCATGCTACAATTTTTGGCCAACAGGAAGAGTAATCACCTCACTACTCATCCAGCCCATTACCCCATTAGCTAATTCAAGGTTTCCATTTGCATCACAGCAGAAATGTGCCTGAAGAAGTGATGTACAGAAAGGCTAAAACCACCATTTCTGACATCTTCACTCGTTTGGAAAACTTCTTATGCCTTGTGAACATCACTGTCAGAGGACTCAAGAAAAAAACGTGAGACCAGTCCAAAAATCTACTCTGGTCTGCTAATAGCCATAGCAATGTCACAAAGCCAGGAGTAAATTTACCCTCCACACCCGTTACCCGTGTTCTGTAAGACTTTTTATGAGGCCACAGCAGCCCTCACTTTTAACAAGACCTGTAAGAATCCATTGCTTAATAAATGCAAAGTCAATAGATTCATGGGAGTTGTTCTCATTAAATAATGATAATTAAAAACCAAATTACTTAAAAATCTGATACTGCCCACTTCTTAGCCTGAGAACATAAAGTACCACATTCCTTCCAAATCTTATTATGAAGTATTGTATTTTAACTACTTGGACTTCCATTGTATTTTAAGTGGAAGTCCTATATTTAGTGGCTTTCACATATCTTGAATAGTTATGCTGATAGTATTTGCTGCCTTTCCCCTCAGGATGGCTATTGTCTAGTGAAAAGTGAAGTCATGTGCTCATGATTTATGAGTTTTATGTTTACGGAATCTTGGTATACATCAGAAAGTGCTTTCGTGAAAATACGAAGTTTGCAGAAAAGACAAGTTATTTATTAAAGCACAAACTGTTCAGGTGAAACATTTTTGTAGACACGTAAGAAAGCAAGAATGAAAACTGTCTCCCTCCTCACTTTTGGTTGTATGGCACTACACGCCTCTGAAGAGACCAAAGTAACACAGAGACAGTTCTCAAACTCTTATCCCTCCTCTGACACTAGCCATGTACGTAACTAAATGTTTTTACATATGTCCTTTTCCACAAAAATGTAATTACATTGACTTTCCTAATTTTTGTATCTTGTTACGAGCATGTTTAATATGCTTTGTTTTTTCTGGAATAGCAACACTTTTGTGTAAAAAAACCAAACCAGAATCATACTTAGACTGTAACTTCCAATAGTCTAAAATTGGCAGATATTTTAATATCCTACACACATACACTACCCCCATGCTAAAAGTATGTTCAGCAATGTCTCGTTTCATTAGGGTGCTGTATTTCTAGTGTACACTGCGCGTTCCTGCCACACATGATGCTCCAAGCTCCCGAATCTCAGTTTTCTGTGCATACTGCATGCGCTTTACTTCATTCCTGTACCGAGCTTTGGAACGATCCAGCTATTTACCTACAAGATGAAACCTGGGAGCTGCTCTTTAGATTGCTTTTTAGAGTCCACATAACCAAGACCAAGGGTATACTTTTGCCTCCCACTGCACTACAATGTTCCACCAGCACCCCAGCAGGACACGTTCCTTCATACAACTCCCACAGGCTTCCATCTTTTCAGACAGTCTAGGCCACCCAAGAAAGAAAAGCAGCACTCAACTACCCCCAACCATATCCTCCTCACAACCACACATGTTCAACACTCCCACCGGGACTTGGGCCAAGTGCTCCCAGCATGTACAGAAGCCACACCATGCTGCTGGCCCTTAGGCCAGCTTCCTGGGGAAGGTGCTTTTAGAAAACACAATGTTACTGTTCCCTCGGTATGACTTGAAGGGAAAATTCATTTTTCCATACCAACTGAGGCAGAAAGCACAGACAGTCCCCTTTGGACCTCTCTTCAGATTGTTTCCTTCTATTAATACCCATCTGTTGACCCTTGGACTGAATTTAGGCAGTCACAGTCCCAGAGAACGTACAGAACATTTTTTTATGTTTATAAAAAGACTGTCCCAATGCCTATGAGGCTATTACTAAGGTTAGTGGGAAAGACAATAGCATCAGCAATAAATTAGTGGTGGTAAAATACAGCTTACTTAAGGAACAACAAGAATGAAAAGAAAGCTTGCAAGAACACTGGCAAACCTTTCAGATTTTCTCAAACTTGTCAATGATTAGACACACACATTACCTTAACTGGGAGGGCCAAATTACTAAATCTCTAACACTATTACTCTGTGTCTTGTTTCCTGTAGACTGTCAGAGTAAGTGATCCTACAGGTTTCTTCTCACCTTGTAATTTATGAATCAGAAGAAGGAAACACATGATGGTTAAAAGGTATTAATTTATAGATAATGCTGAATGCTTAGGTCTGACCCACACAAACAATTTGCATATTTAATAAAATAACCTACTATATTCATATACTCTACTATGTTTTGTATTTCCTTTCAAATGTTTCCTTTAAAAAAACAACCTAGTTTGCTGTTCTAGGATTTGAGGAAGACCCTTAAAAAATGTGAAGCAATTTCATTTTCAAAGTCGAGAAAAATAAAAAAACCAAACAGCAAAAAGTTTCATTTTTTGGTTTTGAAACTTCTTCTACCAATAGAAATCAAAGATGATATTTTGACATTTGGCAAGACAGAATAGTACATGTGAGACACAATCAAGCAGTAAGGGGAAAAATACAGAAGTATATTTCCCAATAGAACTCGTGCTCTCTCGTTAGTCATAGGTCACAGATGGGGAGCAGATGCCTCCAAACACAACAGTTCAATCATCAAAACATGGCAGAAGGGCAAGGGAAGAAGCCAAATGACCAAGCCTCAGGTAAAAAACAAAATAATTAAAAAAACCCACCAACAAACAAACAACAAAACACCACCACACAAGCTTATTTATAAAGCACATTACGTATTTTCTTTGCCCATTATGTGGGGGAAGCAAAAGGAAGATGTTCTGGTAAGACTTGATGGTACAGTGAACTGACATAATCATTCTTTTGCGTGGGGTGTTCATAGACAAGGTGAATAGAGCATACTGGACTTGTCTGACTGCCTTTACTTCTACTATTACAGCACTTATGGAAATTCCCTTGACATACCCATGAGTAAGAACAAGCTAGACAGGCCTAGACTCACTGAAAAAGCACATTTGTAAAACAAATGCACACAATCTACTTTCTATCAGTTAACTCGGAGACGGTTAACGTTATTATCGCAAAGGATATTACTTAATTATGACTTCTCACTGAACAGCACTGTCAGATGAATGTGTTAACATTCAAGTAACCACTTTCCAGTTTCCATAAAAGGGAATAAAAAAAGCTGTGTTAATTTACATTACGAAAACTGTCCTGTCAACAAATTTGGTAAACACCAAGGCATCTATTGGCAGAAACATAAGTCTGGTTTATTCTTACAATCGGTATCTAACTTCCCTTTCATCAATGACTGGCATACTATGTTTATGTTTGAACTGCACTAAATCCATAAAGATGTATTTGTCAACCAAAAATTCTGATAAGGATTTTTGCCTTCTCTCAGTCAGCATGGACTCTAATCAACAGGAAACATCCATGACTGAAGGCAGAATTTCACTCTAGATTGCTACGCTCATCGATATTAAACTACATATTGTTAAGTTAAACTAAAAAGCAGTTACAAGTAATTCTGTCAAGAGAAGAACCAGGCAAGTCCCGTTTTCTACAGGTTCATGTCCTCTCACGGAATCACAGAACTACATCTACAATCCTTCTGCAAAATGTTCCTCTCTCATATTCCATTCACTTTCCAAACTCCCTTTGGGGTCACCTTCCCTCACTTTTGTTTAGCTATCCACAGTGCAAAAGATGCTTCTTGCAGCCAGTGTAATGCCATCTCTGNGCAGCCCAGAGAACTCCTTGCCTGGTGCGGGACCCCTGAGGTCTTCCATTCCTCCTGGAGGAGTGCAGAGCTTCCTGCTGATACAACTGGCAGAGTATAATCCTCCTGTGTTTTATATTAGTATCAGGATCAATACTGGTTCTTTAGTAATGCTGTTAATTATTTAACCTTATCCTGTTAAATCCATTTAGATTTCAACCCTTCTGCTTCCTTGTTTTCCTGGTTCCCCTTCTTGGGTGGGGAGGGGTCATCAGGTGATACAGTAATTGCCTAAATGACAATAAATTGTTATGGGCTTTTTGCAAACCATAACAGACATTTAGCCAGAATGCCACTACCTCTTGGCTGGAAGAAGGTCCTGTCCTCAGTGACAGTGACTTCTGTGCAATCATCAGGAACACCAACAAGTTCTCATGTTGCATTAGAGTTT
Organism: Jacana jacana; assembly: GCA_013400555.1. Classification (NCBI taxonomy): domain Eukaryota; kingdom Metazoa; phylum Chordata; class Aves; order Charadriiformes; family Jacanidae; genus Jacana; species Jacana jacana. The sequence goes on along the minus strand of VZTM01017846.1, from coordinate 1,434 downwards.
GGTTTGGGTTTCAGGAGGGACAGTTTTGGGGCTTAAAGTACATATTAAAAAACATGCTGTTCTTAGGACTACCTTTCTTTCATTTTCTACTTTGAGGTTTCTGTATATTTCTATGTAGAAATGTATTTCCAGAAAATTCCAGCAGCTCATCTTAGGAGTAATAATACTGGTAGCCCAAAAAAAATTTAAATCAGAAGCTTATTCATTATACTCAGATTTACCAAAGGAAGCTTAGCTAGTTCAATCTACTCTACCCATCTTCCCTTTAACAATTTTAGGATTTAAAACTGATGCATAAAAGCATAATATTTATATGTATTTCAAAAACAAAGTAGAGGCTTCTTTTAGAAATCCATCTCTGATCAATAGCTTTAATAACATAAGTAACTTATATAAACTCCCCTCTCCCAGGTTCCACATGGAAAAAAAGCAGAGTCAAAAAATCACTACAGGTTATTCCATGTGCAAATTTATCTCTTCTGAGAAGGATTCTGTTCAGAAGCCTGTGCCAAATCTTGAACAGGATAGGGGCCCAGCAGCACAGAGAGGGAAGTCTGGCTATGCTGTGCTCCCAAATGCATGCGGGAAAACAGCTGAGGAAAATGAGGAAAAGTCCATCCTCTACCAGTGTTACAGTTATGAACATCTTCACTGCTACTTAGAACAATCACAGATAACAAGTACCAGCGTTCAAACAAAGTAACTCTTAATTTATTAGTCCTCTCAAGTTGAGCTCCAGATGAAACTGATACCCATAGAATTACCTCCACACAACACCACAAAGTTACTATAAAGAGAATCCTTCCCCTCTTTCTTGAGGGAAAGAGAGATAGGTATCATGGTATTTCATAATGTAAATGCTATACTAGCTTGAATTAGTCAAGTTTAAAAAATTCAACTCAATAAGCCACCTTCTTCCAGTGCTGGAATAGATCCAGTAGTCTTCTTCGATGTGGGGAGACAAAAACGTATTTCCCAGAAATAAGATTATAACTGCCTGCACTTTGGGAGTTTTCAAAAGCTTATAGTATGACAGTACACTATAAACAGCACAAATACCATCATAGATGGAAAAGGTTCTATCCTGTTTATGCCCAAACGTGCCTTTGAATAAAGCACAAGTAAGAAAAATAAGGGTTTTTTTCCCCTCATAGTACCAGTCTCGTTCAGCTTCCCAACAAGTATTTTACGGAGACTGGTTGAGTGTTTATGGATGTGAGTGCCTGTGCACCCTTGTGCATGTGTATTTACTTACAGTCTGTAGAGGGGTATACATATATACTGATACATAGAATTAACAAAAAAAATATAAAATCTGTTACAATGCTGGAGAGGAGTAAGTTTACATTCATGCAATTCCCCTGGAAACAAAAAATAGGAGTTTGGTCAGACAGATAAAAAAAACCTGCGGACTGATGGGTTCCCTTCATGACA
>VZTM01017845.1:0-10057 GCA_013400555.1 Jacana jacana | reverse complement strand
TGTTGGAACAGGAAAAATAAAATATTGCTCTACAGAGAAAAAAAAAATTAAATCTGTGTTTATTGTCAGGGCAGAAGACTGAGGACAATATATGTTTTCAGGTAAATTATTTCATCCTGTGCTGTAAATTTAATGTGATTTCAGTTGGAATTAGTTGTAATTTTTATTATTCTGTAGTTTTAATTTTTTAAATCCTTACTGAAATTATCACTACTACTACTACAAATACTGGGACAGCCNACTACTACTACAAATACTGTGACAGCCTCTACTACTAGTAGTTCTATTATTACTACCACAATTAATTTGTACAAATCAAGGCGCTACACTTCATTCTCTCATTTACAGGGAGCCTAATTCTAGTTTCCATTCAAATGCCACAGTCTTGTCTACATCAATAGCACGGTAATAATAGAAATCAAGTGTGTATCTGAAAGTAAATTAGGATTTCTGTATTTTAGAGCATAACAAAACTTTGTAGCTGCATTTGAATATGGAAAACACTCAATTTCAGAAACATTTCTATAATATATTAACACGCTTTGCAGGGAAAGCTCTAAATAGTTCTACAGGGAGATTTTTATTTTTTGTTGTTTTGTTGGGTTTTTGTTTGGTTTGGGGTTTTTTGTGTTTTGTTTTGTTTTGTTTTTTTTTTAATATCTATCTCAGAACATTAATATTGTATAACAATAAAGAATAGCAACTAATTTTACTTAGACATTTAAATCTCCAAAGTTTTTGGAGTATATAATCAAGAAACTTTAAACATTTTTAAACAAAACAAAACAAAACAAAACAAAAACAAAAAATAAAACAAAACAAAACTAAACTAAACTAAACTAAACTAAACAAAAAGATATGCATATAATAGGCAGATGTTAAGTTTTAGTTAACAGGGTAAGTGGAAGGAATATGAGTGGTTTAAATGGGAAGTCTTTACCCACTGGCACTAGTATATTTTCATTGACTTCACTGGTCATATGCATATCTGCATATACTAGTGTTCTACAGTCAAAGCCACTCACTCATTTAAACCGGTGGAGGTCAGCAGTACAAACATAATTATTGAGTTTTCTGCTGTTTTTGCTGGGTTATTTACTTTGAGAGTCTATTTTATTCCTTCTTCTCTAGACTGAACAACCTGAACTCTCTCAGCCTGTCCTCATAGGAGAGGTGCTCCGGCCCTCTGATCATTTTTGCAGCCCTCCGATCATTTCTGCAGCCCTCCAATCATTTCTGCAGCCCTCCTCTGGATCCAATCCAACATGGTATCCTTACATTATAGCTAACTAAGACACTGATGAGGCAGTTAGCTAATTAATGAATTAATTTAACTACTATTTAATTGAATAGTACTTTCTGCAAATGAAAATTCTCTTGTTGTGTACTTGGAATATAAAGTAACGCATCTATCTTGTCACTGAGTAATCTACTTGAAAAATTTTTACTTCTGCTTTCAGAGATATGGCCACCTGCATACATAAAATAATAGTTTTCAGATTATTTTTTTTCTACTTATGTGACACATATTGCTCAAAGACATAAGAAGGTGTACAATATGGTTAATATGTTGATTTTATTATAAAGATTAATTTTCAACCTATGTTGGAAATTAGGCTGGAAATTTTTTCCAGGTTTTGATTAGTTATCCTTGCTCATTATTAGGAAAATCTTATTTTCCTACATCCTTGGAAGGCTGATGATTACACCAACTTTCCCATGTCCTTTGAGTCTCTTGACCTTTTTTTTTCTTTCTTCCTAATTTAGTTTAGTAAAAAGCAAAAACATCCAAACAGTCAGATTAGAAACTTCCATTTTCTCTTAAAGATGGGATTTACTAAACTGATATCTATAGTCTCTTAAAAACAGAAAAATAGAAAGTAACGTATTCTCAAATATATTTTCATGGTATGTTTAGAGAAGGGCATAAGATGAGAAAATTAGATGACATTTGTAGAAAGTGATGTAATATATCACACAACATTTTTCAGTTCTGTTTGGTGAAATGCCAGTTCAGGTTTCCATTTATGTTGTGCAAATGACAGCCTGCTCTATGCTAACAAAATGTATGTTTGGTAATATGTATAACAGGATAACAGCTTTTTGATAATTTTAAATTATATGTTACATAAATATATTCTAAAATAACTTTTTTTTTATATGAATTTACTGATTTGATCTAATTCTCTTACTCCTTATTTCTATAAGTAAAGACAATTATATGTTTTATGATAGTGTCTAAACATTTTGTAACAATTGTCTTTTAAAAGTTGAAAAACTAGTTATCTAAAATTTTAGTTTGTCATTGAGTATAACTTTCAAGTTTATTCTAAAATTTTGAATTCCCTATTATTGATCTTTATCATACCAGGGAGCCCAGCACAGGACACAGCACCCCAGCAACGTATCACCAGTGCTGAGTAGTGGTAACAGCTTCTTTGGCTGGCTAACATGTATAAATCTAGGATTACACCAACTTCATCACAGTTCATTAATTCTTATCGCATTTAACATCAATTTTTAATCATTCAGGTATGTATACACTTCTCTGAAGACGAGTCACTGATACCATGTGTTTTCCTCAGTTTTGACCTCAGCAGAAGCTATTGTACTTGCAGGCTATTTCAGCCCCCAGGCTTCAGAATTTCAGTTTTGAAAGAAGTGGCCCTTCCAAGGGAGAAATCATGGCTCCCTGGTATCCAGTGAGCACAGAGTGGGTTAGACTGTTCATAAAAGACTATTTTCAGTTTAATTCAAAGAGGGAGAGAGATACAAGCACTTTTTGATATTACTTATTTAACAGTACAGACAGTAGTTTATATGACTTGAGTATCACTCACTTAATCTTCATCTGGTGTGTACAGAGGAGAAAAAAAATCTCTGAGAGTGAATATTTGCCTGTAAAATGTTCAGATCTAAAAACCCAAGAAAAAGATTAAATAAATTCCCCCAGATTATTGTGTGGTTTGTTGTTTCTTTCGTTGATTTTTGTTTGTTTGTTTGTTTTCTTTCTTTCTTAAGAAACTGAATCAGGATAAATGTTATGTACACAATTTTAATATACAGTGAGGTTACTACAGTATTGTAGGGCAATAGTTGCTGCACTTGAAATAGGACTGAAATACATCTAAATTTACTCAACTGGCACTTGCTGATTCTTAGGTCTCCTATTATTAATAGAAAGCTATACATTGGTTAATGCCTATTTCCTGAGAACAAATGGTCTGTATTTGCCTGTTTTGTAATATTTTTTCATTCAAAAGTCCAAATATTTGGACTTGTATTAATACAACACTCTCATCATCTCTAAAACAAGTATCAAATGATTGGGAGTGTGTGTCTGTCTTTTAAAATGTTTAGCTGTAGATTGCACAGAACTATCTCAAACTGCTTTAAGATATATTGCTTTTTGCACTTAATCATTTGAAACTGATTCCTAAGGATGAATTTTCCATGAATTGCCAGAGAGATAATTAACTATTCTTCATACCTGTGGAGACTCACTTCTACTTCAGGTTAACTTTAAACATTTCACGTAGATGACTGTTGATGTTCAGGAGGCAAGACTTCATGTTTGGCCCTGGAAGAAGTGTAGAATGTTGCAAGGGGCAGGTCAAGAGTGATGATTTTAGGTACCCCACATTAGAGAGTAAGGATAAACTACATTGCTGTTCACCCAAAATACTGACATCCTTAATATGGATGTGGCTTCTTTTGACCACAGGGCAGAATTAGTTGTTGACGAATGTGGCAAGGTAATGAAATCAGTTCAACTGAATGTGTTTCTCCAACAGGGAATGCAGCCTATCAGAGTTACTCTACACATGAGAAATTTAAAAACAATCTACTTCAGAATGCCTTAGGGATAGAGGTGGCCCACGGATTTTCAGTATTAGAAAGAGTAGTTTAACTTGTAAAAATAAACAAGAATTACAGATCCTACTATGCTACTTGAGATGTCGGCCATACCAACATCTGTCTGAGTTTAGGCATCTAGATTCAATTTATAGTCAGTGAGAAAACACAAGCACTCAGTATTTAGTTCATCCAGCAAATTTTGGATGTCTACTTTTCTCCATGACTTGAACTGTGATTTAAGACTGACTTCCCCCTTTATTCATAATGGATGACTAGGATGATTACATACATTCAGTGTATTTGTTTGTGTGAATCTCACCTTAGCAGTAATGCCTGTTTCTAAATGTCTCCTAATAACTAGACCTCTAAGGTTGATATGGCCTTCAAATTAGATTTGTGAGGGAAAAAAAAAACATTGAAAAATAATATTTCTCACTATTTTTTAATGGTTTTTTACAGTATTGTGTTCCTCTTAGATCAATTACTTCTGTTGAGTAATATACTCAGTGCAATATTGCAACTGGATAGGTCTCTTGGTCATTTCTAATTGCCATTGTAAATAATAACTTATTGCTACTTCAAGATTACAGTAACAAAGGCATATATAACCTCAAAACTGGCAGGAACATAACACTTTCACCACTGGGAAACTGGTATCTGGATACCCTATTTCAAAGAATCATAGAATGGTTTGAGTTGGAAGGGATGTAAAGATCATCTCGTTTCAATCCCACCCTGCCATAGCGAGGGCGATCTTTAGCTAGACCAGGTTGCTGAAAGCTCCATCCAACCTGACCTTGAACACTTGGAGGGATGGGGCATCTACAGCTTCCCTGGGCAATTCGTGTGTGTCTCACCATCCTCACATTAAGAATTTCTTTGTTATATCTAATCTAAATCTACTCTTTCTCAGTTTAAACCCATTACTCCTTGTCCTATCACTACTCCCTGATAAAGGGTCTCTCCCCATCTTTCCTGTAGGCCCTCTTTAAGAGCAGAGTAGAAGGGCAGAATCACCTCCTTTGACCTGCTGGCCATGCTTGTTTTGATGCAGCCCAGAATGTGTTTGGCTCATGTTAATCTTCTCATCCACCAACATCTCCAAGTTGTTCTCTTGATCTCAATCCATCCTCTGCCCGGCCTGCATTTGTGCTTGGGATTGTCCTGACCCGAGTGCAGGACCTTGCACTTGCTTTGTTAAACTTGATGACGTTTGCATGGACCTACCTCTCAAGCCTGTCCAGCCTGTCCCTCTGGGGACATTTACACAAACACAAATGATTAAGTTATGTGTGGTATTTAATGTACTGCAAATAGAATTTCACAAAATTTCATTATAAATTTAAAAAGCAATTTACAAATTGCACTTCTGCAAAGTGTTTGTGTCAGAAAGATAGTGAAATAATAAATCTAAGGGTAACTGCTGAAAAATTGTCTGTTTGGGTTTTGTTTGGCTTTTTTTCTTGGGGATTGTTTTGGTTTGCCTTTTTTTTTTTTTTTTTTTGGTCTCTTGAATTCATAAGGCTAAGTAGTAGTTATGAGGTATAACATGTCTTGCATTTTTTAAAGCATAATGGTCTAATTTCTATTTGCATCATGGTGATGCTTTTTCTTGCAAGGGCAGCAAGAGTTTTTACAATAAATATAGAATTGGACTCTGAATACTAAGCACATGTGGTTTTTGTGTTTATGTATATCGGTGCTTTGAATTAAGCAATTAATGGAGATGATTCTATTTTAAAATTGTTCTTTTGTTACTTTCTCCTTTTACAAGTCATTTATATATCCTTTGAGAGAGGTACCTTAAATAACTGATCAAAGTGAGATTAAAGAAAATAACAGATTTCTGTCATCTAACCTCAATAATATTCAGTTAATGATAATGACATGACACATTTGAACCTGTATGATAAACAGAAAAATATAACAAAACAGAAATAACTTGAGTCAGTGAAGATAATTATGGTAATTTTATCCAGCTCAATTTCTTTTTTAAAAGAACACATAGTTGCTCTGATATTTTGTTTCCTACAACTTTGTCTCTGAGCCAATACACACTAAGGGCAAACTGGATTACGAGCGCTCTCCTCTCCCTGCTGTTTATCAAAACTTTATCTAATGGAAAGATTCAAACTCCTCAGTCCTTTTTGGATCCTGTTCATATTCCAGTTTTCCTTGTGACGTGAAGGTTTCAGGGTTAAGGCAACAAGGGAGTTTAAATCTAGGGAGAGATTATACCCTGTAAGAAATAAATGCCATCTGGTTCCAAAGACTGTCTGAGATGTGGGCAATGTGCCAGCTATAAAGTGTGTTCCTTGACACATCTTTTGAACGAGTGGCTAATTTTCATATTTTTTCATCTAGCACGTGTGGTTTAATGTTCATCCTTTTCTTTTCTAATTGCCATAATGGTAAAACAGTAATTTGTGTTCACAAAATATCTTTCAAGAATGTTGTCCATTTCATCCAAAATAAAATGGATTAGGTTAGTTTTAGTGTCAGGGCTCATCCCATCTCTATGTGAGGCATCATCCAAAGGTGGTGGTACCCACTTACACGGTTACAAGAAAAATCTCATTTAGACACCTCAATTACAGCATGCTCTGCTGTATAATTGTAAACTCCCCAAAAATCAGTTGGAAATTAGCTAAGTTTCAGGGTATTTCCACTTTTCTTAATATGGTGTCATAACTTTATTACTTTTATCCTTCTGAAGTTAAAGTGATCAAGTGCTATCAGTTCAGAAGTGAATTTTCTCATTTCCTTTACCACATCTTATCATATTAAGATCTGTTTAAATAAAGTTGGCACCCACTGCAGTAACTTTTAACATCTCCTAAGTGGTATTTTTGGTACAAGTAATTCTACGGGATTCACAGCCTTTCTGACCAAAGTAATCTAAATGTCACATTTATAGCACCGGAATCTGAACATGATAAAACAGTTGGGGAATTCCAGTATCTGCTCTAAGATAACACTCTCTCACATATATCAACAGCCACCTTGCACTTCTGTCCAGTCTTGCTTTTACATTTCTTTTGCAAAGATCTATTCAAAACTGCACACACATATAATTCTTCTTGAATCAATACGGTATTTGATAAACATTGGATTTCACTACCTCATTTCCCAGGAATGTTAAGTAGATATAAAAACAGGTGAGTAAAAAATATAAACACTCTGGATGGAGAATAGATGTCTGCTTGGATTTGTGTAGTACTTCATACAGTGGAATACTAATTCTGAAACATTTAAATTAATCTGTAATACATATAATTAGGCAGCATTTTGTGTTGTATTCTATTTAGGAATAGAAATTTAAAGATATTACAAACAGAAATAGCATAGATTTACTAATCATGTCAAAGTTTATTATAATGCATATTATGGATTATTATAATGCATAGTATGACCACTTTTCTTGTCAGACCATAAAAATATTAACTCAATGAATGTTTATTATATATGTTTTATTCATGCATTAATTATTTACCAACTGTATGAAGTTCCATTTTATGTATAAAATGTATAAATTCTGATAGCAACTGGAGGTAATTTGGAAAACATAGTCATGAAATGGAAAAAGAGGGTTTTTCTTACATGTTTCAAGAAACAGAGTATTTTTTAATTGCTGACACATCTGCTACACATTATTCTTTTTTCTTCTTATCAAATTCATAAGTAGGTACTGCTTGTCATTTACCTTTACATACATGATAGATATTGGAAAAATAGCATCTGTCAATGCTATGGCGTTAAATTTAAACATATTAGTCATGCAAATAGTTTGGCCTACAGATCTCATCAGCATCTTTCCAATTTTTCAGACAAACACAATAAAAATACCCCCAAAGAGCAGAACAAAACAGAACAAAAGCCAGACCAATTCTTCCCATTGTCAACATTAAGGTGTTGCTGGTTAGAAATTTACACACTTATTATAATTATAAAAGATTAGCAAAAAAGGGGTGATTGAAGGTTCTGATTATATTAATTTGCCTTTCCCTCTAGTGAATTTAAATTGAAAGTTTAATTTATAACAATGGATTAAAAAATGGATGTTAGCTGTGAGACATGTAGCTTGATCAAAATCCCATGACGCTATTTAAAGGACAAAGTGAATTAATCTTTATCCAAGTGTTTTACTGTTATGTATTTTGTCTAACACTCAGAAGTACCTCAAAGAAAGTATTCAATTTGAAGGATGGGGTTTTTATTGTGTGAAAGTTTTTTTTGTATGTGTGTGTTTTTTTGTTTGTTTGGTGTTTTTTGTTTTGTTTTGTTTTGTTTTTTCTTGAATTTGAACAAATCTGAAAGGGAGAAGACAAGCCTTCTTTAAAACATTTGTCACTGCAGAAACAAAAAGGTCAGATTTGTCTTATTTCTCTTATACTATGTTATATTTGAGGCTTTTAAATATTTACAAATGTTTATTTTGCAAACATTTTCTGTACTGGGGAGACAAGAAGAAATAGTACTGCATTTAAATGTTAGTATTTATTCAGTTTCTTCTGAAACACAAATTATTTTCAAAAAAATGTGACATGAAGTTGATTGAGTTGTATGTCCTTGGAGTGAGGAAAGCTAAACACATGTGGGGTTGAATTACTAAGAGTGTAGCCAAGAGTCTGAAGGATTTCTCTCAAAGTATTTATTTCTATTTGGCACTTAAACTTATGAGACTGCATCTGGAGAATGTATACAGTTTTAGGCTGCAAAATACAAGAGGGGAACTGATATATTGAAGCAAGCCCAGCAAAGGATTATTGAGATGATTAGGGAGCTGTAACATATATAAAAGGAAGCTTGGAAAGTTTGTTCAGTATGCAGAAGAAAAAACTATATCGTTTTCATTGTTGTCTTAGGAAAATTATGGAGAAAATGAAGCCAGACTGTTCCTGGAGTTGAATAGTGAAAAGGTAAAAGGCAACAGACACCAGTTGTTGGAAGGGAAATTTGAACTGGACATCAGGAAAACAAAATTCATGGTAAGGTCATGAAATACTGGAAAGAAATTTACAAAAGGGGTTGAAAAATCTCCACTACTGGAGAAAGCCAAAATTTGACTAGATAAGATCCTGAACAACATTACTTTGAAATTAGATTTGATTTGCAAACTGGCCCTGCTTTGAGTGGAGAGTTAGATCAGGTCACCTCCAGAGATGTTTTTCAACCTAACTTGTTTTATGATTCTGTGACTAAGTTTCATTTTTTTCATGTATATTACTAATGATAATAGTCTTCTACATTCAGTCAAGTAGCATACCATTGCCATCTCTTTCATGCTTTCTGCTGTCTAGTGATGAGAGGGATATATATATTAGTGCTGACAATGGACCTTGTTTCTCTCCTTCTAGTCCAATCATGCCCAGTACTGACTTTTTTTTTTTTTTGGTGTTTCTTTCTCTTCAGAAAGGTTCCTATGCCTTTTAAGGATTGGTTCAGAGACAGAAGATGACATTAAGAAGTCTGCCCTAAGTCCAGGAAACCCCTGACCTTAGAGAGGAGAAGTCAGACTCCTTTGAGATGAAGCCTTCAGCATGGAGTCCTCCTCCTTTTGCTTCCAACCAGGTTCAATTTTCTATAGGAAAGGATTCACAAGGAGAATAGGTCTCTTTACCTATGCAAAGTCTTTGAAACTTCAGTATCTGAAAGAAAAATACACTCAGCAGATCCATGGTGCTTTTTGCTCTTTCTTTCATGAAATATTCAGATCTTACTTCATCTTATTAGTGTATTCCCCTACTTCCATATCTTTGGGAGCTATCTTGCTTCTAAACAAAGTTTGAACATTCAAAGCTCATTTTACTTAGATTACTTAGATTTTATTGCTTCTGATAAAAGAATAACCAAACTACATGGTACTCCACCTTTATTTAATTTCCCTTTCTTCCTGTTCTTATCATCATGTGGGAGTGATATAAATTTACCAGTGAATAACTTACAGAACAGATTTGCATCGTAAAGTCTTTGCATTTCACTATAATACCATACTATTAAGATAACTTCAAAACACCAAAATAAAATGATGAAGCATTTACCTAAGGGTTTATCTCATATCATGTCTGATATATACAAGATTGATTAGTGCCTTGATTTTTATTTATTTTTATTGTATACTAAAGGCTAGAAACCTTTTAAGGTGTTTGTTTATCAGAAATCCTTTGTCCTTACTGGAGTATATCATAGAATCATAGAA
>VZTM01017844.1:124293-143828 GCA_013400555.1 Jacana jacana | reverse complement strand
GTTATTTTAATGTAGGTAAACATAAGGCTTCCAGTGAAATTTATGTGTTTTCACATGGATCACCATAACAACCATTTATCCAAGACTGAAGAAGGAAAATATATTTTAGAAAGAAAAAAAATATTAAGAGTATAAAATCAACCTGAAAAATACAACCCTTAAATAAAGAGCTAGGAAGTCAGTTTTAATACAGACATATACTTAGTAGCTGAAGTCATATGCTTAGTTGCCACAGTCATAACTGGGACAATGAAGTAGGTGAATCATTGCTTTATTCTACAATCACAAATTTATACTATTTTTCCATTTCAAAACTGCTGTGCTGGCCAGTCATTCCAAAAAATAAAGGTAAGGTAATGGCTCCAATGTTACACACGCTGCTGACAGTATGGCATGGTCCCAGTTCTCATGATATCACTGAGGAACTACTCATTAGAGCAATAGCCCCTATTTCTAGAATTATAGATAAAACTTAATTTGGAAGAAACCTTTGCAGACCATGTAGTCCAATATCCTGCTTAAAGGATGCCTACATTTGAATTTTGGGTGAGGTTGCTCAGAGCCATAACAATTTTTTAAAACTGCAGGCAGACATTCCAAATTAATGGAATGATCAGATTTTTCACTTATATCATTCACACCTCAGGTAACTTACATCTCTTAAAAAGTATTGCTCCTTGGAGATAAGTGCTGGAATAACTCACATGTTTGTTAATCAACACGAAATCAGGTGAACAAGCTAGGGAGATCGGAGGTAGACAGAAGTCAAAAAGTTCTGAGGAAGCAGGTGCAGATGAGGAAAGGGACAGGCAGATAAAATGTGGAAACTACCAGAAGACAGAGGAATGAGAAGTAAAATTTTCCTGATTGTCTTCATGTACATGTAACCTACATTGCTTCTGGATCACTAGATTTTTTTAAATGTGATGACTGCTGGATGCACATAGCAAAGTATGCTTTTCTGAATAACTAACACAGACCTTTGTCTGCTGAACTGTGCTACATGTTTAGGCCATGTGAAAGATGACTGTGGTCAAGAACACCTCTCAACTCAATTCCTATCCCCAGCTCCTCTCCCATTCTCTCTTTTTGTGTGAGTTTGTGCAGTATAATGACTCTGGGAGTTCCTGAGGCAAATTTGGATCTCCACTGGATAAGAAATAAAAAAGGCACATGTATGCTGTGGTTTGAGCAGCTGTCATGGTGAGAGGGTCTGGATCTTCAAGCACAGGGATCAGCTCCCACTTCTGGTTCTCAAGGAGAGACAAAGGGTAAGAGCAGCAGTGAAGCAGGGGCGTCGTCATTCACAAAGCCTGTCCAGAGTATGGAGCTGGGAACTGTGACCATGAGTTATATCATCACTGCAATTACGAGCTTTAAAGGAAACCTTTAAAGGGTCTTCTTGAAGGAAAAAGGAAAAAAAAAAAAGGTTTTGAAGCTGAGAGTGAAAGAGCTGGTACAGTATTTCAGTAAGGAGCCACAAGGGAGTGCACATGGGAGGGAAGAATTATTATCCATTTGGTTAAGCAAATCCGAGGAGTTGACCCTAACTGAACTTTTGAATGCTTACATGTTTGACCATCATTTGACCACTCTGTATAAATATTCTTATTTGAATTTATAAAAGGCATCAAATTCAAAGAGTGAAACTCCATCCTTAACATCCGTCTCCTGCTGAGCCTTTTTATTTCCTCCCACATGGTACTTTGGATCAAAACGCTTTGGAAAAGATGAGCAATAATATCTGGGCATGATGATAAAGAAAGAGATGCCTGTTCCCAAACTGACAATCAGGACTGTGTGTTTTTGTTCAAACAAAAGACATATTGGCTACTGTGAGACTCAAGAAGAAGGCTCTTAATGGTCTGCAGGGGCTTTTGAAGAGTGTATAAACATGAAAAAAGGCAGTGACTTTGTTTAGTGAGATAGAAATAATACAACCGTACAGATGAATCATGTTACTTTGGCTGTAAGAGGAACAGAGAGAATCTCACTGAGGAAGAATGCAATCAAGTCTTCAGTGAACTGAATTTTACAAAGCTGAAGCAATAATATTATTTTTAAACAGGTAGAAAACAATTTTATATGCTACTTTTGCCATAGTACTATATGCTCCTATACCCAGAAAATCCCACAGTGATGTTTGTTTATGCATTTGGATAATTTAGAGCTTAGTTAGGCAGTATTCAGTAATTTTTTCCTCAAGGCAATGACTTTTACCTCAAAAAGACCCCTAGCAAATTTTAGATAATACTTATGCAAGTATGAAATGTTAATATTTTCCTTAGTACAACAAACACTATTTTCTCATCTTCTTGTTTCTGTTCTTATAAAGGCAATTATTGTTTCCAGTCTTCCTCTTTTTCAATATTTACATAAGGAAGTAGTATATCACCATTTCTATAGTAGGAGGAGTGTGATGTATATGAGTTAATAATAAGATTTTCTGAGATGTACCATCGCAGGAAATACCCTCATGATGGAATAATCTCACATAACTTTATCCATTTAAAAGTTAGTTTGTTAGTTGTTTATTCCTTCTCTGGTATCACTGGATAAACACAGGCAATTCCAGGAGACAGTGAATCTAAATTAATCTCATCCGCTGTTGATATTTATCCTATGAAATTATTGTCTCCAGCAATACCTCTGAGAATTGGAGGGATTAAATATTTCCCTAAATTTAGGTGAAGTGAATTCCTCCTTTGGGCCTAATATGACTTTATTTTCTCTTTATACATGCTTTTTTGTGTTATGCCTCAAAATTGCGATTTATAATAATTTCAAGTGTAAGAAACCATGAATCCATGACAGCATGTTTTTTACATTAGTAGTCATGATAGGCCAATGTATCTTTGCTCTCCTTTCAAGAGTTATTTAGCACATATAATAATCTGCAAGGGAATGTGGGAGAAACAGCATCAGAATTTGCTACAGAAAATATTTCCATGAATAAAGCAAACATTTTAGTATGCACTAACTCTTCAGCACATTCCCTGCAAAAGCTCATTCTTTATTTTTCTTTACCTTTACACATATTTTTTCCAAAGTATTTCCTCGCACTCTCAGTAGCTAAAACAGAAGAGATGTAAGAAGTAATGACTGCTTCCCCTTCTGCTGCTGCCATGATGTTTTTGAGCAGCTGTGCACACTTGTGTACCACTTTCTCTGCCTGACAGCAGGGTCAGTGGTAGCTGTTGCCAGCTCATCTATCTTGCTGCCTTGCTTTTGCAAAACAGCCGGGGTTTCATACTATGCTCCTTTTTCCTGACCCTGACTATTCATCACAAAGGTGGAAATAATGGCCCTAATGGCTAGCAAGTCCTTCTCCTACTTCCCCCCTTGATGCTCAATGTGACTCTTTCATTCCCTTGACCAAGCAGACACAAAAATATCCCAACGGCAAGTAACTGTCCACTCCTAAACTCACTTGATTTTGATTCTCTCCTATTTCTTCTTTCATCCTTGCCTCAGAGGAGGAAAATTACAAAGAAAAAAGCAGTAACCAAGTCCAGTGAGTTTCCATCGTCCAGGATGTTCTTGAACCAGGCAATTCCCCTCCCCCGCCCCTTATTATTCATTTCATTTGGATGATTTAATAAAGCAGGAAAGGTTATTTTGTTGGAAAAGAGCCTGTATTAATTGTATAAAAGCTGTCACTGTTCCGTTTTGGCTTAGTCTCCTCTCTGGCTCTCAGTAGATAGCTGCAATACCTCTTTCACTGAATTTCTAGCTTCAGGCACCTCTCTAGTCCCCAAGATCTGTATCTTTTCTGCTTTTCAAAAGTGAGCACATCTCTGAATCTGGATCTGTTCCCCTGTCTGTGAGGTCTTCACAGTTGTTTTGGTATTGCCAGCTTGATGAAGACTGCTTTCTGTGTCTTTCCCTCATCTGCCGTGGCAGTGGGAGGTGCCTGGGGCTGGGGGAGCTTGGAGGTAGCACACCTCACACCATCTAACTCCTTTGTGTGAGAGGAGGTATGGTCTTTCTCCAGGGAAATGGATTTTGTGTCTAGAAGTGAGAGACCGTATGAGTTGTTTGGCTGACCACCACTCTCCCCTTGTTTCCCTGCATGGCTCTGTCAGTTCACAGCCATCCATGCCTGTTCCATCAGCTCTGTTGAGCAGTGACAGTCTTTGTGTGTACACAATTATTGGGTAGATCCTGAGCTCTTTAAAACAAGTGCATTAGTGAGTGTAAAGACATTAAAGGAGAAGCTATGTGATTTAGAAATACTGAACATTTTGAAAGTGCAAGATATCAAACCAGAAGACTTTAGAGAGATCCATAGTGTTCTCACTCAGAGCAGAACAGAACCCACACAGCAACAGAACCTGGTCATTCCTAGCTTGCCAAAGCTTTCGAAATTACATCTGGGAGAAGAAAAATTGATCTAGCTCTTTTGTTCCACTCAAATGGTAATGATGCCATTGGAAATTAATAACAAAAAAAATAATTTTCAGAAGTATTTTAATAAAAATAGAAATACTGTCTGTGCTGGATGTTGACTGCTACTCTCTCACTAGATAATTTGCAATTTAAAGTCACAGACTGTTTAAGATGTAGCTAGCACAGAAAAAAATATATACTCTTTCATCCTCAATGTTATAATGCAAGAAGCAGATTTATGGATGGCATACCAGAAACTACAAGAACACGGGTAAATATATTATGTGATTGTTCCAGTGTACAAGATTTGGTTGCTCTTTTTATTTGCTAGTTTCAGGGTGAAGGAGAGCTACATCATCTTGACCATACTGCAAACCTTCCCCCTTGATTAGAGCAGAATGATGCTCCTAAAAAGTGCAAGCTGTACACAAGAACACCACTGATGTTGTTTTTTCCTGTGGCTTTCCAAAATTATTTTCATTTTTTTCCATTATATAATGCCCCTTTTACAAAACATGTTGATCAATGACATCCTTTTGACATATTGAATTTTGGAAACATTAATATTGACATTTATGGGTTGACTGGTATATGTAATGGTATGTAGGTACTGCCTTATTATAGTAATGAAGGCAAAGACCTTTCTGCAGCTTTCTCAAGTGGTTGTCGTATTGCCTCTGGCCATGGAGTTGTTTGCAGTGTCAATATGCAATCTATAGGTGGATCAATCAAGCATGCTAATATGCATCATTCCCACATAGAGTAGCTGCACTTAGCCTGATAATAACAGGGTTTGTTGATGTTGTACGTTTGACACATTAGGAACATTCTTAGTATCCCCCTCGTCAGAGAGGAATTTCTGCTGGGCTGCTACTGCATGGCATCACCTCTCTGCTGGCAGAGGGAATTTGAAGGTTTGTCATGACCTGGGAGGACAGAGGGGGGGGGGAGCAGCCCAGTCATACTTCTGTTCAATCACCTCCCTACTACTGGAATGGAGGCCAAGGGGGCTACACAAACAAAGCAGAACCACTTTTTTGGTTTGGAGGTAGTGGTGAACAGAAACATGGTCTTCAGTTTTTGGTCACTGTAATTACAGTAGATCTATTCTGAAGATGAATCTGAGCAAATTTGGCTAACTGATTATTTGCTATGGTTGTATGTTTGAATTTGGATGTAATTGGAAAGTGACAAAAAAATAAAACACTCTATAAAACTTTTGACAGTGTAAAAACCAAGTGATGAAAATCTCATTTTTATCTTGCACAGAACTTTCAGCCTGGAGATTTAAATATTCATTTCTTTAAAAAAGTGACATTGAAATCAAATTCCAGTCTATTTAAAATATTTCAATCTAGCTTTCTGACAGCAAATTAGGGAGAATTAATACAAATTTCAGTTAATTCAAATATGTCATTTTGAAAACATTTTTTTAAGCAACACCTTTTGTTTTCTATACTGGAACTCTGTTAATCAGGCAAAAATAACACTGTGGCCTAATGAGTCTTGTACTGTATTTTTTTTCTGTTAACTCAAGTTATCTGATGTTACTTAGATGAATTCAACACAGCCAAAGATGAACTAGTTTTAGTTCTCTTAATTTGGTAAGATCTGATGTTTGCTTTTGATATTTTAAAATTTACTTTTATTAGACACTGATAGTCTGAATAAATCAAACTGGCTGCTCAGAGTTTACTTTTAACATTCCAACAGTTGGATTTTGAATTTTTTTGGTTTGTTGTTTGTTTTTGGGTTTTTTTTTACAGTTTTCACAGTCTATTAATTTGAGTTATAGTGCAATGTCAGACTTTATTTATTAAGGACATGACAGAGATTAATAAAATGCTGGACAAGCTACAACTGATAAGAATTTCAAAAGCTTCACTGTAAAATTGAATGAAGTGGAGATAGAAATTGAAGACACAGAGATAACAATTGATGGACAGAGCCTATTCCAACTGAGAATACCAAAGATGACTGTAGAATGCTGTGAAATTGAATTGATCACCTGGAAAATAAGGTTAGAGTAAGAAATATCAGGTGTGAGGGCTAGAGAAGCTGAGCTAATCTTTTCTGAGAGGATTATGAGAGCCAGAAAGTGGATATCTTTCGGTTTTGTTAATGTATGCCATAGAATGCCTCTCATAGCTCTTGTGTCATCAATTAGACAACGCACTGACAGAGTATTTGAACAGTGTACCTCTTTCAGCCTCCAGTAGACAAACTAAACATTAAAATGCATATAGGAACCTGGAATTAAAGATGGCATGGCTTTAAGTAATTCAGACTGGTAGATTACAAACTAAGTGATGCCTATTGGCTGAACTAGAATTCAGGCAACAGAGATATAATGGAGTACTTAATACCATATTGTCAGGAAAAGCCCATACCCAACTCTAAGAAAGGCAGAATAGGAATAATTCTCTACCTTACACTTTTCTGTGCTGTGTCAAAGTTTCAGTCGCTAAGGTTAACTTGCAAATGCCTTAGGTTCATGTAATTCTGCTGCCTCCAGACATGCAGAGCATATAGATAAGAAGATGATCTCCATATCAACTGTGAAAAACGGCTTTGATTCATCCTTTGAAAGGTTTATTTTCAATAATGTAGATTGTCATTGCCTTTCCTCTTAATTCTTAACTACTATTGCCACAGAGCTCATTTAGCTGAATTTATATGATGTGATAAGTTAGTATTACATTTATTATCATAATTATCATGTCTGATTAATCTCGCTTATTCTGGAAAGTCATGCAAGTTTCTTACTGGAGGGCATACTTTCAAGTTTTAATATTCATGTATAAGGCAGTTGACCCGAAGATTGAAAATAATTAATCTGGACTAAAGGTGTCTGTGGCAAATTAAAGACAGGTATGCTGGGATGGTTGCAATATCCAGTGTCGATTGAGGCAGGATAAAGATAGATGGAGTGTGAAGTCAGAGGGCATGAGGATTTCTAGAGCTGTACCCATCAATCCAATGCCACACAATGAGTTTTTAAACACTACTTTCAAATTTATCTGAAATGATATAGCACTTTTTTGGTCTATGCCCAAGCTCACTTAGGCACCCCTGCATGTCATTTTTTCTGGCTGTGCATAGAACTCCAGACAGAAAACTGCTGAAATGTGTTCAATGTAGGCTTTGACTAAATAAAATTCAGTAATGTACTTGATGGAATTTCCTCTAGGTGATCACAAAGGTCCTCTCGCAATCCCAACCTCATCTGCGTGCTAAAATAATCATTAATGTAGCAAATATCTAGTTGATATTTCTATTTTTTGCCATGTAGTGCTTCTTTGCATAAATTCTGATGAATGTGTGTGTTTGTATGAGAACAGAGAGAGACAATATCTTCCTCTCCCATTCATATAATTACGTACGAAGTGAGGAATTCCTAAAGGTGTGGGCTAATTTTATTTTTATTTTCACTGACAGGAGTAAAAAAAAAAAGCACAAGAGAAAACTAAATTTGTAGTCTACACTTACAAAGCAGTGGACCTTTTTCCAGTGGCAGTTGCATTGCTTGTAATATAAAACATAGGATATTTATTAAGCCTGATTTTTGCTTTAGATTTTAATAACCTTTTCCATTTGGACAATACCAAGTTCTGAAAGGCACACTCTGAGCCTATATGTAGACTCTCCTGGGTGAAATTTATTCATAAAGCTTCAAATAGCAATAAATTACCAGAAAGAAGTAACTAGGAGAGAATTGCTCAGTGGTTATGTGGTTTTGGCCTCCTTAGAAGTGCGTGGCTTCCTAGTGAGCCTATCTAGACTAGCAGAGGACGGAAAAAGCAATAAACAGCAATAAGAAGTAAAGCAAAACCACAGAATAATCGTGAAGAGGTTTTGGCATGTTTTCATCATTGCTATGTTTGGATGAAGAGTGAGTTACCTGAGTATTGCCACATGTTGTTTGTTTACCTTACACTGCTTCTCCTTTCCATGTTTCAAATGTATTTCACTCCTTTTTCTGAGAATCTCTTGGAAAACACAAATGAACTGCTTACTGTCCCATTGGTATTTATTTTATTTTTTAAATGGGAATTGTTTGACAGCACTTATTACTGTATTTAGTTTTGATTTGTTTCTTTGGCTGGTTGCATGTGAAAATTAGACTTTTTTATGCTCAAATTGGTGACTTACAAAATTTGCTCAAGTTACAAAATATACCAGTATCCAAATGGGAAAACATTTGAAACACTTCTGCCCCACAGAATGGCTTCTATGGTTTTCTTGCTCCCCATTTTAAAGTGTCAGTTTATACAGGCTTACTAAATTATTTTAGTGATGATCTGTATTTGGGTTTTGTGGCTACTAAAAATTGAAAATGTCTCTAGGCAGTGATCTTATGGGCTAAGAAATTTGGATTGATTGTGGTAGTAGATTTCAAGATGGTCACTCAGGTTAACTCACTCTTCTTGATACATAGAAATATAATTCCTTTTTGTGTGAGTATAGCTGTAGATCCCATACTTATATTACATGACTATGTGATTCTACGATACATACAACACCTAAGGTGTTAACTAGGAAGAAAATTATCACTAAAGATACCTAAGACCTTGCTTCCTGTGTCCAATAGAAAAGAACTGGTTGTGGAGACATTGTATATCCTTCCCATCTGTCCAGTACAGGAGTATCCAGAATGGTTACTCCCTAAGACTTTCTGAAAAGGGAAGATACTTTGCTTTGGCAAACGGGGAATATTTCAGTTTGCAAGGACAGGGAAGTAGAGAACAGCTCAGGAATTGCATGTCAGCCTAGGTTCCTGAATGCCTCTTGAATTTGGGGATTTCACTGGCATTTACAAAAGCTAATAATGAAAGCTCATCTAAAATACATATGTGCAGTATTTTGTGAATATTTTACACAGTGACAGAACTATACTAAATATTGCAAATTTAAACAGGGGTTTGAGATCTGTCATTTGGAAAAAAAAAAGTACAGTCATTTTAACCTTGGTTCACAGAGTTTGCATGCCTAACTTTGGATGGGATCTGGAGCAGAAATGCAGAGCATTCAACGCCATTTATTCTCCTAAAATCATGAAACACGGGGATTTTCAAAATTCTTCAAGGCCAATTTTTAGACAGTCAAAATATGAATATCAGTTCAGACAGCCATCCCCTGCTCTCCTGCCTGCGCTTCTAAACATTTGGCTATTACTAGCTTAAACCAGTCATAGTAAATCACTCGTGAAGGCTGATAGAAGTTGAAGTCACTGTTTCAAGGGAAGAAGGGATGCTATGAAAAGAAAATGGATATATCAAACTCACTGTACTTCACATATAGTCTTAGAATTCACTAGTACACATTTTTCCCTCAATAGCCAAAGAGAAAGAGCTAATAAAAGTGGCACAAAGTTGTAGAACAAAATTATAATGTGCTAGATTAGTTCATAACAGTTCATTTACCTTCCATTGTAAGATGGCAGTATTTTAGCAGAATGCTTTTAACACAACTCTGGAATTTTGTGCTGTGAACTGTGAAACATTTATTTTAAATATTTATTGCTCCATTGGAAAAAAAATGTGGGTAAATGTGTTTTAGAAATTGTCAGTTCAAATAATCAGCTCTGCCTCTTTATCAAGGAATACACTTTTGCAAAAGTGAAAAAAATCTGCTGCGTGGCTGCCAGGATGCTGAAGGTTGTGCTTGTGTGGAGTGGAGACCTGTAGGGACACTTGTGCACTGTCAGGTTCCTATTTCCTTAATACATTGTGATTTGCCACTATGAGGTATTTGCCACAGCATTTTCTGACCGAGAAAGCACACAGTCTTACAGGGTCACATACTACCCCTTGTACATTTGTGTCAGCACTTTGCCTGACTGAGAGGAAGACAGTGTTAGATCCATGATATGCCTTGCATTGTGCTAGAGGTTATGCGAAACCCTTGGTTTAAGTTTTGATGTAAGAGCTTTTGGCAATAATGTTGACTTTTCAGAAAATCCAGATCAGTAGCAATGGCCCTAAAAGGACTTCAGGGCTCGGGGTCTCCACTGTGGCACCAGGGACATCCCCTGCTCCCATCTCTGATTTGGGTCATGGGCTGTGAGGAGATACAATCTATGGGAGCAGGTGCACTTTGAGGTTGCTGCTGTTGTGCAGGAAATGCTTGCTTCCCCCTCTGCTTATACACTGGATCTGTGGACTGGGAGGGAGTGTGGCTGGACATTAGTACTCACTGATAAACCTCACTAATGTAATGGCCTTCTGGTAAGACAACTGTAGGCTGCCACCACTGAGACTATGCCTTGGATCAAACTTCTGTGGTTGCTTCTCAGCTGGAAAGCTGAGAGAAAGCCACATTTACTACTCACCACCACCGATACCTGACTGAGAAATTGGTGTCCTTCTTGTGCCAATTATCCTGCATATAGTTTCTCTTCACTCTATTGAAGACAAATGTTGTTCTCTTTGTGATGTAACACACTTGAAAGGCAAATAAATTATAAACATTAGCTATGCATGAGGTTTTCACAGTTATTTAATGTATTTTTTGACAGCAGGATATTTGTGATACCTCTCTTTTAATCTACTTGGGTTAGGAACTATAACAACCTATAGTTGAAAAGCATAAAGCAAAAGATCTATACTTAAAAAGTATTGTCTAAGCCATTCCTTATGAAAATGATAACAATAAAAAATTCTGTGACTAAGTGATAAAGTCTCTTGTGTATACAGCCATTTCTTGGTTTGATAAGCCACAAATGTATCTAACTAAATGTGACGGAAATAGATCTTTTACATCTGGAACTCTGTTGGTCAAAAGGTGAGAGTTTTGTACAGACAATAAGCACGGTAGCTAAGAAAAAGACTGAAGCAAATCAACTGAAAAATACATAAGCACCCCTTCACAATGTCATAGTAAATTTTCCCCCCACTACCTGTAGAAAAGCTGAGACAGTAAAAAAGAAATACTTCTCTATGGTGAAGATGAAGGAATCACATGTATCAGTTCTGATGGAGCCATGATTTTAAATGCAGTGGATTTTATCTTGGAGCTGTTAACATCCTAACTAAGCTTCAATATAAATTTATGTTGTATTAAATAGAGACAGGATTCTGAAAAATGATTCTTAGTGTGGTACCAGTATTGGTAAGATATATTAATATGACTTCAGGATACCAAGAACGTATATCACATTGGATGTGTTTAAGACTGTGCCTGGGACAGAAGCTGGAACTCAGTCTAAACTGTGGACTAACATCAAATGAAAAGACCATCCACCAAGAAATGAGTAAGTTTTGTCTCTAGCAGGGATTATTGATACCTCCCTTGGCTAAGGTCTTAATAAGATCCACATAAATCCCAGGGGAAAAAAAATCTTACACATTCACAACTTTTGGGTGAGTGAATGAGACAATGGGGACCAACAAACCCTACAGCTCCAAAATGGAGAGTGAAGATCTTCTTCCAGTTACTTTTGTAGAATTAGAAAAGGATTGGCATGACCTGTGCTTTTTGGTGCCTTCTGTGACAGCAGCCGTTAAAAGTGGTTTTTATACAGTTGTCATGCTTGGCCTTGAGCTGAAGACTAACATAGCTTCTTCTGTGAAGCTCCTAGAGTACAATAGGTATCTATGCCATTTTATTTATTCAAAAGTAAATCTGGAAAGAGCCACAACTGTCTTACAGAGAATTTGTCAGCTTGTTCTGATGAAGTGAAATGGCTGTAAGGTGTAAAGTCATGTGGAAAAACTCTTAAGAGTTTTTAGCCTTGTTCTGCAGTTTTAAAAGTCAGGAACAGATTCTAAAGCTGGATAAACCTTGTGATGGAATCCACATAACACACAACACTTAGAAATTAAGTGCTCTATGGACTACTGTTCAGTCCATTTTTTCCATTGGGACTTCTGCAGGAAATCTCAGGTGAGAAAAAGTTGATACCTGCTTCTATCACCAGGTATCAATTTATGCGGCTGGTACTGTGAGGAAAAAAACTTCACAGAATGGATATACAATAAAGAAAAAATATGCAGAATTTGTGTCCTCAAAAACATGCTTGAAAACAGACATTCATGACATTTGAAATAAAATTATTAAAGAACAACAACAAAAACTCAGAAGAAATCTGGATCGAAGGAAAACAATGATTTTTGTGATACTGTGCAACTATCTTGATGAATTCTGTGGGTGTGTGAATAGTTAAACTTGCATCAGACTGAGAAATTTATCACTAATATCAGACTTTAGCCAGATTTTCTTACAGTAGCTTTCCTGATGGTGAATTTCTGTATCACGGGAGCTTGCTTTAGTTTCAGTGAATAATAAAAGCTTCCTTGTTCATATTGGATCATATTTCTGGCAATGTTATAAGTTGCATAATACTTATTACAAATAATAGAAATAATTTTCTGATGAAAACATTACCATTAACCATGGACTATAGATTGCTGTAGTTAGATTTATCTTTAAAGTTTTACCTCTCTGCAAACTAAGAATTTTTCAGTTTCCTACGAAAATCTGAATTTTACCATTCTTCAAGGAAAGAGCTTGATCAAAGCAGCAGTTAAAAACCATGGACAACGTATTAAAAAGGCTGAAAAAAGTTTTCTGTACAGTAGGATTGCTATGTTCTGAGTCTGTTGCAAGTTTTTTCAACCTCTAAGTACTGAGATACAGTTTTAGCAGGACTAGGACTACTGATGCATACAATCAGATGCAGGGCTCTAGGCTGTCAACACAGAATGACAATAGTAGAGCAGAGTCAGCTGGAGCATCACGAGGGAGCGAGGATGGAGTAAAATGAGAGTGCCAGAAAAAGTTACTTGAAGTTAGGTAGGAACTGACTTTAGGAAGTGCTCTATAGGGTAGTGGTGGTGCAGTTCTGCAGCAAGGATAGATAACAAGGGTGATGATGAAATGCTTCAGACCTTGTAAAATGAATGTTCCACCAGTAACACATTAAAAGGAGGGGAAAAAATGGATAAGGGAAATAATGGAAGACTTAAACTGATTATAAACTGTAGAGGTACAACAAATTATTTTTTTCCTCTTTGAAATGCTTATTCTTGAAGGAATGACTAGTTCATGTGTGAACTGAGAAGACAATGGAGATCATAAGTGTTAATGAGAGTCTTCTTTAAAATCTATGAATTTTGAATACTGGGAGTGAATAAGGAAAGGAAAATCTTTCAACAGTTCTTCCACTATGGCTAAATAAAATAATTAATTGAACAACTTGGCTAAATATACATGAGGAAGGGACCTGCAAGTGAAGAAAAACTCCTGTGCGGTAGGTTTTTATCTGCTGACACTGACAACTACATCTCCAATGAAGAATATTCTCTTCCCTTGAGGGAACATCTATTCCTGCTTCTGCTAGGTTAGTCTTGTGTGACATTTCTGTGAGAAATTAAAAGCTTATTTTCCAAATGGGCCAAGAAGGAAAAGGTTGGAACCACAAATGCTTGGAATTATTGGAATTTAACAATAATGCAATAATTAAAAATATTTATTCCTTAAATAATACATTCCATCAAATAATCAGAAAACTTTTTTTTTCAAAGAACAGTGAAGTATTCTTTAACCTTAAGAGGTTAAAGAGATTTAATCTTATTTACTTCTAGCTGGCACTGCCAAGGAAAAAAGATGTAAAAAAGACGTTATTCCATAACCTAACCCTTTGAATATTTTCAGGTGATTCTGAATTATGTCCTCCTTGTTCAGAATGCCCTGCTGGCTAAGAAGCACAGAACTCCCCAGATCCCCAGGCCTGTCCTGTGGCTGATTACCTGGAAGATGAGGAAGCGGCTCATCTCTGCCCGCTCCAGGGATTCACCAGCTACTGGCACCCAATATTACCTATTGAAGGGTCCAGGGACTAGCTTTTCGGCTACAGCTCACTTGCCTCCTCTGGCACATATTTTTTTAGGGTCTGTAAGGTACAGATCTGCTCCGGGGGTGTGCAGACACATAAGCTGTCCAGAATGACAGTTGAAGGCCAGGTAGGATACTAGTAAGCATCTTATATGGCATTAAGCCTACTCTTCAGCAACCCATGCTTCTTGCTCAAGTCCACAGGGACCAGCACCCTTTAAAAATGTTTAATTAGCATTTAAAGGGTTTGTACTGAGCTTCTCTAGCATGTTTAATGCATCTGTTGCCATAAGACTAGAGACTATCATGGTTCTTTGCCAACATTGGTGTAAACAATTAGGTTTTGGAGTTCTACCATAGTTATATCTGAAACTTTCTACCAGGAGGAGGGAAATAAAGCACCTGAAGAAGAAGAAAATGTTCCTACTTAGCTCTGCTAGGAAGTCTTCATGTCTGTGGCACCCACAGCAGTTCTATTGTTCTGAGTCCTCATGTTGTAAGGATATAAACAGTAAAAATAAATAGAAAACCTTTGTTGCCCTGAACATCAGAGATTTACAAGTGCTTTTCAAACAGATTTACTGGTGAAACAAAGAAGGTGAAGTTCATACCCTTCTTAGCACCAATGAAAGATGGATATACTCTTCCCCTTCCCCTCTTAGTTCACCTCATTCCACAGTTTCATGCAGCCTTGAATTTCCTAAATAAGATCACCCACATTATTTTTTTTCTCCTCACTCCTCTTTCTCAAGGAGAGTACCTAAAAATAGATTTGCTGATGATCAAATAAATCCAGAAAGGAGACTGGGCACAGAGAGCAGGCAGCAGCAGTAGGAAAGAAGCTGCAGTGCAAACATGACTTTTAGCTCCATTAACTTATGAGAGAGAAAAAATCAAATACAATGTGTAGGAAAGCTCTCATCTCCAGACTGGCAAATCAGTAACTGAGTATTGCAGTTAAGAAAGAACATTTCCCTGACAAGAATCAACTAAGAATCTTAAAAGAGGTTTTGAAAAATTAGAAATAAGGAAGCAGCTGTGGCTAGCAACAGTTGTTTCCTTTTAGCTGCAGTCATAATTTGCTTACTGCTTGACTTTCATGCTCAGCTCGCTGCTCTGCTGTGCTGCAGTAGTTTTTCCCCCAGTAGCTGAAGAAATCTGTGCAATAAGAGGAATTCTGAGAGTTGGATGGGAAATGACCTTGTGGCTGAAGAACATGCAGTAAGATGCACAATCTGAAGAACCCAGTAACTGAAGTATCTTCATAGTAATCTCCAGTTTTGCTCTGTTTCATTGCTAAAGGAGTTTGATCCACTCTCTGTTGAGGTCATCTAACTTCAGATCCAAAATGTAGACTATCTTAATGGAAATTAACTGATTTCAATAGAGATTTTCAGTGGGAAAAGGAAGAGTAAAATGTGCCCCCTATATTTGGTGAACCCAGGTTGCCAGATATATTAACAAACTCTAAATGCAAAACTGTCATTTATGAGCATCCAATTAAAAAAAAAAAAAGCCAAAGGAAATATTTTGTTTCTTAGCCATAGCCATCATATTCTGTTTTTTTATTTTCTTTGTTTGCCAGATAGTAAGCAAATCCTGAGTAAAGCAACCTTGAGCTCAGCATTTGTGATGTTATGCCTTTCTGTTCCCTTCTCATTCTCTGGTTGTTGGGTTTACTGGTGGCAGCATTGCTGAGTGAGGAAGAAACATGTAATGTACCTGACATAAATGGCTAGCTTGGTAGACAGGTGGAGAATTAAACATGATTGAGACTCCAACACATTTTTATTTCATTAACTTTTGCCCTGTGTGACATACTTTAAATGAAAACCATTTCTGAAAGACAATATTGTAATGTTCCCAGCGGCATCTATAGCTCATATAAAGCAGTTATTGAAAAATCTTGACTGGATATAGATTATTACCATTGTATTAGAAGCTAGGTCAGTGTATACTCATGGAATTAAATGTTTCAAGTATATAAACACAGAGGTGCTGTTGTTAACAGTGAGAAAAACATTTTTTATGATTTAAAAAAGCCTCTGACTGAAGGGAAATCAAGCCAAGATCTCTCGAAGTTTTTCACAGAAAGCACCAGAACATAAAAAGTATTTCAGCTTACAAGGATGAGACCGTATGACAAAGTGTGTATATGTATATGCATGTACATACACAGTGTATACATGTAAAAAAAATATCTATAATATATAAATATATGTGTACACACACCGTATACTTATATATCCATGTACAAGATTTTATCAAAAATTACTTCACTTTCCAACAATGACAGAAAGGCTGTTAGAAAAACAGCATCCACCAAGCCCTAATGGTAACAGAAGCAGCACGTGTTTATTGAAGTGTTTTTCTCACTTGAATCTTACTTTGTACACAGGCTCAGGCTGTACTTCCTTTCTGACAAGTATGGTCCAGTAGGATGTAAGTCAGATTCTGCTTATCCCTTCCACAGCTTGTCAGGAAGCTTCCTTTTCCCTCTTTCCACTTAGGCTCACCCTAAGCCAGGCAGCACTCAGAGAGAAACAAGAGATGCTCTTGCCTTTGCTTTGTGGGTGGGACAAGGAGAGGATTCAGCAAGGGCAGAAGGCAGCTCTGCCTTCCCATGGGCACAAGGGCAGAAGGAGGGAGAGATGCACATGAAGCATGAGCAAGCTGGGATGGGGGCTGTCGAACTGTGGTACCCAGCTGTGTGGGGATGGGACAGTGCAAGGAGCGGGCACCAGCCTCAGCAGGGTACGAGAAGGGAAGTTATCCTTCTGAATAAATGCTAGAGAATTATATTACACCTTAGAGTACCCTTGGGGTGCTCACATGCAGGGAAGTGGAGGAACACAGGCAGAGCCCCTGCCAGTGCTCACCACTGGGTCCTGGTGTCTGATGTCTTGTGTGATGTGTGTGATACGATATGACCCAGCACTGGGTAAAGGTGAGCTGAACAAAGCAGACATAGTGCTTCCCCACTGATGAAAAACTCCTTTGTAGTTGTGTGTCATTTTTCTTCAAAGCTTTTTTAGCTTTTTCATATTGTTTTTATCCTTTCAGATGCTTTTACTTAAGTAACAGAAACTTAGATTTGGCATTTCTCAGGAAAATGTATCTTCATGCTTCAAAAAAATTTCTTTAGCAAGTCAAAATAAATGTCAGTGGGTTCCCTAGGATTCATTTCTTTGCATACACTGGAATTTTTTTTTGCCAACAAAAGCAATTTCATTTTGCCAGTAACTCTGTAAGGCTGCTACTGAGACAACATAAAGTGAATATTAAACATTCACAACATAAAGTGAATATTAAACCAAGCAAAGATCTGAAGGCTCACATTTAAAACACAGACAAGTTATAATCTGATAATTAACTTTGCAGGGAGTGTGTGCAAGGAGGCTGACCCTGTTACAGTCAGTTTTTCACTCCTTGCCAGCCTTAATTTCACAAATACGTTATCTTTTGCAACGTGTTAGCCCAACAAAATAACTCAACATGGTTACAATTGCAATGTCTCCCCAAAGCAGTCCTCCAGAAAGAACTGGATAGAGGAAGCTTCTTAAGATGTATTCTGGTCTTGGGCCATCCAGCCAACTATAGCAGAGAAATACTGACAATACCTATTGGTAAGGTAACTATTCAACGATAAAAGACTTCACATGACAACAAACCAGCAACAGATCAAAGATGTGCAACAGCAGTGACATAATATGCATTTTAAAAAGGGAGCTAGTAGTTCCTTTGTGCAGTTCCTTTTTGACAAACAAATTACTTTAGATTAACAGAAATCAACAATCAGGAGTGTCCCTGCTGACTGTGGGGAGATTGGACTAGATGATCCTAGAGGTCCCTTACAGCCTGGAATATTCTATGACTCTAATAATAATTCTAGCCCCTTAAGAGATGAGAGTATTTTTCATAATATACTTATGCTTCTTTTGTAGCCAGCCAGCACCTACTTAGTCCTACTTGGACTTACATGTCTATTTGTTCATAGAAAGTAACTTTTTAAGTTGAGTTAACAACAAGTTTATGAGGCAGGATTTTGGACTTCAATAGAACAGAATCAATAGGCTTCCACAGGAAACAATTTTTAAAGTCATATTCAAAGTAAAACACGAATACGTTTCAGACAATTCATTTTATTAAATCTTCACATTCTCTAAAAGACTCCACAACGGGTTGAAATTACTTTGTTAAGTTCCAGAAAGCTCTTCTAGAGAGAATTTCAGTGTATAGATAGCAAGAGCTTTCCATATCTGATGAAAGGCATAAGGAGGATCTAGGAAAATAAATTCTTACTAAACACCATCATTTCTAAAAAATAGTAGTATTCACTAATAGCAGGCTGTGGTTCAGGAGTCTCTTCTAACCCGGCTATGGTATAGTTTGATGGAATGTTATTCTAACCCTAAAGCAATAAAATGCCATTACAAGACAGCTTTTTAGTTTTAAAACTAATTTTAGAGCTTTTTATTTATGAATTTTATGACTAATATAAGGGCAAGGTTTACATATGTCTCAAGGTTACTTTTAATTATAGATTTGCTCTTTTGCATATGCAATCATTTGTGTCAGTAAAAACTGGAATGTGCAATTCCTTGGTGATGTTCTTATTTGTTGATCCTTTATAGAAAGTAGATTGTCCATACCCAGAATGACCTTTGTCAGGAGTCAGCTGTCTCATGCCAATAGCCAAATAACCATTAAGAATATTAAATCAACATTGCTGTGCATCTCCCCATTAGGAAGAGCTTTTTAACAGACCTTTTATGGCAAAAAACAGGCTTAAGCAGATAGCTGGGAAAACGGGAGGAGCTGGTTTCAGAGGAGCAATGAAGGATTAAGTCAGAATTTTAAAAAAACATCTTTTAAGCATGATTTTTTTTTAAGTATGTATTGCACATGTTATAATGATTGGATATTCCAAAACTCCAAACTGCTGTTGTGCTACCTTCCTCCCCCTTCCCCATGCTATTCCTTAATTGTCTGTTCTCATAGTAGGTGGATACCTCTTGCCAAAGTGGCATATAGTGACATTACTTTTAAGTTTCTTGGGTGATTTAGACAGCAATGTGACATCAGCAAAGCGGCGCAGCAAAACCTTCAAAAAGCAATATGGGGAAATGAAACCCTCTTTTCTAGAAAACTGTGTTGTATCTTTTATTAAAGAATTTGCATGACTGACTTGTTGCCCTTCAGGACCCATCCTGAGCTTCTGACACTTATGTGATGGTTCCTATAAAAGCAACACTTACAGAGTGTAAAATCCAAGTATGCAGCAGTGGATGTAAATGAGGATGCAGCAATTG
>VZTM01017844.1:84709-123811 GCA_013400555.1 Jacana jacana | reverse complement strand
ACCTCCTCCGACTTACAACCTTCCTCCCTTGGGATACAACCTTCCTCAGAAACCTTGGGATAAGTGTAACTTCAGTAAAACTCTCTTAATTTCTGCAAGTTAGGGAAAAAAAACCCAACCCAACCCAACCCAACCCAACCCAAAATTTAGCCTAACTGTAAACCTCTGGGAATCATGGACTAAGATATTTTCCAGTGATCTCTCCTTCCTTCAGTTGTTTGTTACTGTGTACTGTCCTGCACCAGACATTCTTTCTAGCTAGGAAGGCCCCAGAGAGGGAAAGTTAAACTCCTATGGCTTCTAATCATTGCTTACTCCAGCAGTAAAGCTCGGTGCTATACATCTGAAAGAATCAGTGTTCATATTTGTCGACAAAAAGTTTAAACCACTTGTTTTATTATGTTTTAAAGGCTTTGTTTTAAAAATAATAATAAAAAAATTAATCCCTTTCAAGAGCAGTACAGTGGCACAGTCAAGAGTATTTGTTCACAAATCTCATGTTTAATTTATGAGGAAATGTAGAGGCAAAGCAAAAAATAAGAGTAGGGAATTGCCTAAAGAGAAACAATGGTCTTTTAGTTAAGACATACAAACACTGTCATGAATAACCAGGCATTGTTTGCGTCCATCCTTCAGAACAAACAAAAAGATGCAGGACTCCTTTGAAATATGATTACTTAATTAAAAGGCAACAACACAATTCAAAGTCACAGAAGGGTGGAATTATGGCTGTGGAGGGAATCTTAGTACATGGCTCTTTTGCTGATCATCTACTAGACACAGTTGTAATGAAAATTCTGAAAGGTAGATAGAGTATTTCCTGTCAAAGGTTGTATTTCTGCTGACATGACTACTTATTGCTTGTATGGCACATAAAATAAAGTAGGTATAAGCAAAGGAGGCATCTGTAGGAGGTGAGTCATGGGGTCTAGACTGGATAAAATTCCTGAGGAGATGCTACTTTATTGGCAACAGTGGAAGCCTAGACAACACTTCTTAGCTGAGGGTAGAATTCAGTTTGTAGATTAAGTCATTTAAATGTAGATGTCTCCTTGTCCGTTAGGTCTCTAGTCTCCTGTCAAAGTTAATGAAGTTTCAGTTAACAGTCAATGGACTGTAGAGGCAACTCAGCTCATCCTAAAGCAGGGGCCCAGCATTCATGTAAATATTAGTGCCATCCAAGATGTCCTATGATATCACACTCATCTCTGATTCCTGCAATGTCTGACTTTTCTAGAAGTCCTGAGTTATACCTGCCAGATTTGGGTACCATTATCATCTTTAATGATTGTAGGGTACTTCAAACAGTATCTCAAAGTCCTGATCCTAATGCCTATTTCTTACAGTGATTTCCATGAAATATCTACCAGAATGTAGTTTATTCCATAGTTTCAGCTAAAAAACTATGTTTACTTAGTATAGTCTGGTTAAAAGTCAGTCTTTCATTAAAGAGAAAAAAAATACATTTTTAATTTCCTTTATCAAGATATATAGTCACAAGAAATTGGAAAATATTAACTTTTCTGTCTAAAATAGCATAATATACTGGACTAACAAGAATACTAGACTTCAAAAATACTGTAAGAAATTATGTAAACAATGAAGGAAGAAATATTACCATGGGACAGCACTTAATCCATGCCTTAGGGTAAAATAGCTGTGGAAGAGCATAATATACTAAAGCAAACAATTTGATGGTTTCATTCCATACTTATTATATGTTTAATACAAATCCCTGAAAATAAGTTATTTTAAAATAAATGCAAGAATATAAATTATTCTCCATACTTGAAATTTTTAAAAGATTTAAAATATTTTTAAGGTATTCTTATTATTGCTACACAATATAGACCTTTTTGCATGGAACAAAGTCATAATTCCCTTGTGATATGAAAGACAAATGGGCTTTAATTGTGATGGAGACAAGCTGACTGTACAGAACAAATGAGTGTGAGTTTTACAGCTTTTTACCCTTTTGCTGTCAGCTCAGGTCCTGCACAAACATAGAATCATAGAATAGTCCAGGCCAGAAGGGACCTCTAGGGTCATCTAGTCTGACCTCCCCGTAGTCAGCAGGGACACGCCCAACTAGACCAGGTTGCCCAGGGCCTCCTTGAGCCTCACCTTGAATATTTCCAGGGAAAGGGCCTCAATGACCTCCCTGGGCAACCTATTCCAGTGGTCTACCACCCTCATGGTAAAGAACCTATCCCCAATATCCAATCTAAATCTGCTCTTCTCCAGCTTCAAGCCATTGCCCCTCGTCCTGTCACTGCAGGCCTTTGTAAACAGACCCTCCCCAGCCTTCCTGTAGACCCCCTTCAGGTACTGGATGGCTGCTATTAGGTCTCCCTGGAGCCTCCTCTTCTCCAGGCTGAACAACACCAGCTCCCTCAGCCTGTCCTCATTAGCAAAGGTGCTCCAACCCCCTGATCATTTTTGTGATCCTCCTCTGGACCCACTCCATCAGGTCCATGTCCCTCCTATAATGAGGGCTTCAGACATGCACACAGTACTCTTGGTGAGGTCTCACCAGAGTGGAGTAAAGTGGCAGAATCACTTCTCTGGATCTGCTGGCAATGCACCTTTTGATGCAGCCTAGGATGTGATTGGCCTTCTAGGCTGCAAGTCTGCAAGTGCACACTGCCTGCTCATGTCCAGGTTCTCATCCATCAGCACCCCCAAGTCCCTTTCCTCAGGGCTGCTTTCTAATACCTCATCCCATAGTCTGTCTTGAGAGTGAGGATTGTTCTGGCCCAGGTGCAGAACTCTGCACTTGCTCTTGTTGAACCTCATGAGGTTCGCCTGGGCCCACCTCTCCAGCCTGTTCAGGTCTCTCTGGATGGCATCCCGTCCCTCTGGTGTATCACACCACACATCTTCATGTCATCTGCAAACTTGCTGATGGTGGACTTAATGCTTCTATCTATATCATTGATAAAAATGTTAAACAATACCAGTCCCAGCACGGACCCTTGAGGGACACCACTTAGCACTGCTCTCTGTCTGGACCTCAAGCCATTAAGTACCACTCTACAGCTGCAGCCATCCAGCCAGTTCCTTATCCACTGAACAGTCCACCCGTCAAATCCTTATCTGTCTAATTTGGCAAGCAGGATGTTGTGGGGTGCCATGTCAAAAGCCTTACAGAGGTCTAGATAGATCACATCCATAAGTCAACCCTTGTCTACCAACATACTCATCCTAATATAGAAGGCCACTAGGTTAGTCAGACAGGACCTACCCCTAGTAAAGCCAGGCTGGCTGTCCAGAATCACCTCCCTGTCCTCCGTGTGCCCAAGCCATGGCATCTAGAAGGATCTCTGTATGGAAAAGGTCTGCTGAAGCCAGGAGGAATTCTCTGTAGTTGTTCAGGCTGGGATCTCAACTCTTCCTTTATTGACAATTAAGAGCATTATGAAGTGCTCTTAAGTAAATTGAGCAAAGTGAGTTCTCAGTCAGCAGGTAACACTATTTACCTATTTAATCATCCCAATAAATTTAGAGGCCCCAGAGGAAAGTTACTTTGTTTTAGGCACTTGCATATTAATAAAGAGACACAGTTTCTAGGCTTTATAATGAGAGACAGAACATGAGAAGTGTTTTCATCAGAGACTTCCATAGGAAAATGATGTTGTTGAGAGGTTTGGTAGTTTATTGGCTGAATGGCTAATTCCAGTTCTGGTCCGCCCTGCTCAAGAAGGACAGGGAACTGCTGGAGAGGGTATAGCAGAGGACCACCAAGATGATAAGGGGACTAGGACATCTCTCTTAGGAGGAAAGGCTGAGGGACTTGAGTCTTTTTAGTCTGGAGAAGAGAAGACAGTGGGGTTCTGTTCACCACTGTAAATACTTAAAGGGTGTGTATCAAGAGGAAGGGGACAGTCTTTTTTCAGTGGGGCCCAGTGAGAGGACAAGAAGAAATGGGCACAAACATGTACATAAGAAGTTCGATCTAAACATGAGGAGGAACTTTTTCTCTGTGAGGGTGACAGAGCACTGAAACAGGCTGCCCAGAGAGGTAATGGAGTCTCAGTCTCTGGAGATATTCAAAACGTACCTGGACAAGTCCCTGTACAACCTGCTCTAGGGATCCTGCCAAAGCAGGAGGGTTTGACTGGATGATCTCCAAAGGTCCCTTCCATTCTGTGATTTTGTAATGGCCACATATAAAGAGCTACATTCAATGGATCAATATTTGAGTGGAAAGAAGTAATAAGCGGTGTCCCTCATGGGTCTGTACTGACATCAGTACTAATTATTATTTTAATCAAGGACATAGATAGTAGAATTAAGTAGGCCTCAGCAAGTTTGCAGATTACATCAAGCTGAGTACAGTTGATTCACCTGAGGGATGGAATGCCGTCCAAAGGGACCTTGATAGGTTTGAGGAGCGAGCCCATGACAACCTCATGAAACACAACGAGGCCAAATGCAAGGTCATGCACCTGGGTCAGGGCAATCTCCAATACCAATATAGACAGGGGGATGAATGGATTGAGAGCAGCCCCAAAGAGAAGGACTTAGGGATACTAGCAGGTGAAAAACTGAGTATCAACCAGCAATGTGCACTTGCAGCCCAGAAAGCCAACAGTCTCCCGTGCCAGATAAAAAGAATTGTGGCCAGCAGGTCAAGGGAGGTGATTCTACCCCTCTGCTCTTGTGAGACTCCACCTGGAGTACTGTGTCCATCTGTGGAGCCCTCAGCACAGGAAAGCCATGGACCTGTAGGAGTGAGTTCAGTGGAAAGCCACAAAAATGATCAGATGTCTGGAGTACCTCTGAAGACAGCATGAGAGAGTTGAGGCTGTTCAGCCTGCAGCAGAGAAGGTTCTGGTAAAGCATTATTGCAGCCTTTCAGTACATAAAGGGAGCTTACAAAGAAAGACTTTTTACCAAGGCCTGTAGTCACAGGAAAAGGGACAACTGTTTTAAAGTGAAAGAGGATGGATTTTGATGGGACATGTGAAGAAATTCTTTTTTTGTGAGAGTGGTGAGAAACTGGAACAGGTTGCCCAGAGAAGCTGTGGATGCCCCATCCCTGAAAGTGTTTAAGGCCAGGCTGCATGGGGCTTTGAGCAACCTGCTCTAGTGGGAGGTGTCCCTGCCCATGGCAGGGAGGTTGACCTTCAGAGGTCCCTTGCAACCCCCAAATTATTCTATGTTTCTATGAAAACAAATCATAAATTTTCTGAATCACCATCCAGTCTGGATTCTCACTGACTGCCTCATTAGAGTGACCAAAAATGGAGTGGACAAAATCCCTTTTAAGGATGAACTTTTAAAGTCTTATGAGTCAGGGAAATGAGTCTGTCTTTTTGTTGTGATATAGAAATGCTGTGTCAACATGTAGGAAGTGAAATACTGTGATAGTGGGAGGCAGCAGCAACAGTAAGACAAAGAAATTACTACGCTTACTCACTGTTCAGGTGGGATTTAGATGTGTCTTTACAGTTTTTAATGTTATGTAAACTCATCCTCCTGCTATTTTTTTTTTTTTCTTTTTGGTGAGACTTGAATTTAAAATATAATGTCAGCATTTAACCTCTGTTTAGCCTGAATGACTCTGTCAACAGCCATTGATGGACAAAGGAAAAAAGAAAATTAAATCAAAGTTAGAAATGGGTGAATGAGTCAGTATTTTCACCTTGGGATATGTTTTCCAGTTATACAAAGTCAAGAAAACTGTTGTGAGTGTAATACAGAAAAAGATTTAGAAACTGTATGTCTAGAAGCCAATAACTGATTCAGACTGTTGGTTTCTTGTGGAGGAATTAATCCCGCCTGCCTTTCAATATCTACAGTGCTGATGTCTACTTTTGAACCGTCATCAAATCTCCACTGGTAGTCAATGAAAAGTCAGCACTTTTAAGGCATGATTCATCCACCGCATTTTAGGCATCATGAGGATGAGTTGCAATGCTATCTGAGTTTGATCACGTGTTTCTTAATACATTACTGAAGAGGAATAAGAGGCTTATTAGAAGCTAAAGGCAGTAACTATACACTAAAAGTAAAAAGCGTCCGTAGTTCAGTGAATTATGAAAATCAGAAAGAGATTTTAAAAAAACACCAAAATTTAATTTAAAATCCAAAAAGCATTAAAAATGTAGAAGGACCACTTTAGAGTGGTCTACAGACCCTAAATCTATCCTTTATTTTTCCAGGAAATTGTTTTAAAATTTACTTGTTCACAAAAGAGAAATAAAGAAAATTGTAATTTCTGGTCATCAAGCATGCTACTATATAAAAAATAAGTTCCTTTGTCTAGAGGTGCAGTCAGTTCAGCTCAAGTTCAGCTGGATCTTAAGTTTATTCAATTTTGAGGGTAATTAATACAATGGTTGGAACAACTAAGGGTATAATATATCTCTTTTCAATATATACCTCTATTTTGACTAAATGAAGCCCCAAATTCAAATTTCTTAGTAAAGGAAAATTCTGGAATTTGGAATGCTTTTATTTCACTTTGTTATAGTAAAATATTAAACCAGAATTTCTAGTGAAGCCATTTCAAAACACAAAAACTTTAAATTTGTCTGCTTTTCTCTTACCTGAAGCAAAACTACACCACCCTGCAGTGTTTTGTGAAGAACTTTGATTTCATCAGAGATCATTTCATTTGGAGGAATGATTCTGTCAAATTTTTTTGCAAATCAGGTTTAGTAATTGACCACAGGAACAGCTTACTAATGATGCAATTGATTCTTTGTCACTTTAATTCTTTAAATCTCTTCTGGATGAATTTCTGAAATAGCTCTTATAGTGTAATCAAAACTTATGGGTTTGGTGTAGGGATGATTAGGTGAAACTGCAGGACCTGAGTTATTCAAAAGGTCAGACTAGCTAATCATAACTGTTCTCTGTGACCTCATAGACTATTCATCTTATGCATTAGGCCTTCTGCATTTGATTTTAAATGTGCTTGGCTCCTTTAGACAGTGATGAAGATTATTAAATATATGGCTGGAATTTAAAATTCCATTCTCTATGCTATTACTATTGCTGATCATTTCAGGCAGTGTTACCTCATCTGAAATTTCCCCAGAGAATCTAGTGTAGAAGTAAAGGGTTGGGAAAGGGGAGATACATAACAAGAATCAAGATTATATAGATTTATGATTAAGAATGCAGGTCTGCCCAGGTAGTGTTAGGGATCTATATGCAACTTCATTTCAGGCATGGGGATTTCCGTTGTTTACTCTTTCTTTTACTCATCTCTTGTCTGTCATTTGTAAATGGCATCAAATATGGTAGTTTTGGGGGAGAGCAACTAGACTAGTCTTATGATGTAGAGTCATTTAAGCTGCAATTACAAATGTTAGCTTTCCTATGGGTCAGATGTATCTCACCTGAAGAACTGCTTTTCCCTTATGTACTAACAATTACTGTCACCCAGTCAACAGCAATTCAAATAAAGGACTGTCAAACAGGGAAAATCGATTCAGGATTTAACTTGAGCAAGCAGAGGGAAATAAGCAGGGATGTGAGTCGCAGGCTTATTTGGCCCATTATCTTCCCTTGCATACTTCTTGTTATTCACCTTTCATGCATTTACCCTGAGCCCCCTTGCAAAAAGCAGCTTCTGCAGCCTTGATTTCAATTTACTATCCCTAGCATTTGGTTAACATTCTCCATGTTGCACTATTATTGCACTCAAGTTTTTTCCCTCCACATGCTGCTCATCAACCCAATTTATTGACTCATAGAGTTACTAAGGAGATGCTTATCAAGCAGAATAAACACCCCTGTGCTTGCCAACTGGTACTGTGTAAATTGGCTTTGCTTCAGTGTCCAGCCATATTTTAACGAACCCTTGACAGTGCCTCAAAATACTTTGCTTTTTGTCTGGATTTGTCAGCAGAGTACATTTCTAGTGGCACAAAAGACGCTTGTATTTTCAAACTCTCTTTTTTTAAGCCTAATTTCAATATTCTTTGTTCTTTTCATACGTTATCCCCAGTTCAAGTGACTGTAATCTCTAGCAAAACATTTTGCACAACTTCTTATTACTGTGCTATCCAACATCATTAAATTTGTTCACTGATGCACATATGTAAATGTATTTTGTCACAATGACTATTACCAGATTGACCTGGCAACCAACTGCTGCATTAGAACTGAACAATTCTGAGTTACTGAAGTATACAGGTGACTTAGTCAACATTTTTGGTTTTTCTACGGTATGTTGATGGATTGTTGCTGCAAAGTTTCACTAGAAGCTGTGTGTATACTGATTGTATTGATACTGATCCCAGACGCTTCATTATCAAACTTGCAAACTGAGCATTAAAAGGACAACCGAGTTCACTCTGCCGTGGTCTATATGTTCTTTGGGGTTGCAAGGAGTTTTTTCTGAATAGCTCAGTGCCCAAGCTCATCTATGCAGCAAGAAATCATATAATATCAAGGGTCATCTAATGCTTGCTCACTTTCCTATTCCACTACTTTCATGTTCTGTTAAAACACAATCACTGAATTCTTCACAAATCAGAGCACACAAAGTTCACTGGCACCATGGGGCTGTGACAAGCCCTTTCCTCTCTCCCTTTTTCTTTCGTTCTTGTAACACAGCTGTTTATACAGAAGGGAGACAATGTTGAGTTTGTTAACAGCTGGCAGTTAGTAGCAATTTATTACAGAATGGGCCTTGAAATGGCCCAGTCTCCTTGACGATGAAAAACCAAAAGGCTATCCTGCTTTCAAAATCTTGTTTTGGGACTAGAAGTGGAGCTGTGCCAATTCCAGACTCATGAAAGCTGCATAGAGAGAAGGGGGCCAATTCCTCAGCTCCTGCTTAAAGCAAAATGAGCTTTGAGAGATAGGATTTGTTTCTACCTATTAACATCAGTCTGTTGTGCTCCACCAGCACCCATCAACATAACAATCTTACTGGGACTTGGCACATCTCTTTTCCTGTGTTTTGAAACAATGGAATTAACTTGACTTCAGCTGTCACTCTGGGCCTCCATACTTTTCATTCCATCTATTTTTTATTCTTTTGATCAAGAGATACAGGAGGAAAGATACTCTTCATGATAAATGGTGGCATATAGTAGACTAGTGGATATTGACTTAAATATTCCAGGGAGAAAAGATGGAAAAGAATCTCTAGAGAAGTCCCAGAACAAAGATTTGGGAAGAAAAAGGGGGTGAAAGGATAGCAGAAAATAGGTGTAAAACTATGCAAGCACAGACACATTCCTACAGTGCGAGTTTTAGCTTACTGAGAAATAACCCCTCCAAATTGCCTCGATGGATGGATAAGATTCTGCTTGTCTTTTACCACGAAAGCTCTTCTGGCAATATTCTTTTCCTGATATAATTTTCTAGCATTATGAGAGAGATGATGGTGATGTAAAATTAGCAAGGGGATTTGCCAGCACCTTGGAGAACCCTCTGCTGTGTTCTCTATTTCCCAGACATGGAGCTGAGAAAGGCCATGGGCCTTGGGAGAGCACTCCTGACCTGGTGGCTGGAGCAGAGGGGACCACACTTGGCCCTCAGTCACCGTGCGGGCAGCATGTGGACAGCAGCTCTATGCCATTTGTGCAAATGGTAAGGGACAGAGGCATTTTCTGCTGGAATAAAGGGGTACACAGAGAGAAGCAACTGAGCAGGTTTCAAAGGAAAATGCTGTTAGTCACAGAGATAATAGGAGAAGTACACTGCAGCAACTGAAATTGCAAGATAATAAGGATCAGGGTTCACACAGAGGTTATTCAGGTTATTCACTGTATTTTAATAGGACAATTTTTGAGAAAATAAGGTTACTGTTTATTGTATAAAGATATGATGAGGGATAAAATTGTGAAGTTCCTTTTAAAAATATGTTCTGTAACCTGGGACCTGAGACTATCAATTAAACAATCATAAAGAGTAAGCATAAGACAGATATCAATGCCTAAGTATTTAAAGATATTTAAGGAACAATTTGATCTTTTTATTCTCCATTTTGTCCACTAAATTTTTGGTTTCTAAATTCAGGTTTCTAAAGGTAGAGATAACTTGATCAAATCTGATCCCTTGCTCTATAAAACAGAAATAACACATTATTGCCTCACATAGGTCTCAGGCTGTATGGGCAATCTTAATATTCATGCTGGCAGCTAAGGTCTTCCAGTGAGGAACAAATTTATGAGGAAGGCTAAGGTAATCTTCTGTCATCGCACTAATTTCTATACTTCTCTCTCCAATTCTCTTCATGCACACCTCCTCCTCCTCCTTGTGTTACCTGAGTAGCAAAGACAACCAGACAGGTTGCTCTGAAGGTGTGTCCTTCCATCCAGTCATCCAATGCGAAGACCTCACCTCATCACACAACAAACTTGAAGGCACCCTCTATAGGGACTGTCAGAGTTGCATCTGCCCAAGCCACCAGCTAAGTGCCTCTTCTTTGCATTGCTCCTAGACACCAAAAGGAACGGCAAGTTCTGTGCCTTTTTTTATAGATTGCACATTTCAGAGCCTCAGGAAAACATTTTGTTTAAATCTATTTTTTTAGATGTGTGTTTGTCTTGAGACACGATTTGTCTCAAGACATTCATCCACCTTTCTTTCTGCTCTCTATTCTTGTTTACCACTGTACATTTGATCCTATTAACTGCTACTGCACCTCATCTTTCTCTCTTGTGTTTAGAATTTAAACTGGTCTCTTCCAGCCTGCACAACTCTTCACAACTCCTCTGGCTATTAGGTATTAATTAATTTATCAATTAATCCATCATTTTTATGATACTGGTAAGTAAGTGTGGTGCTCTATCTAGATCTCCAAGTACTCATTTGCCCTCCAACACAATGGACTAAAAAAAGGTAAATTAGACTCAAACAGTTCAAAGCCACTCTTGCCAAAGTACAAATCTGCTCTTGTCGAGTCCAGCAGGAGTTTCACTGACAGAAAAGTAGAGGTGGGGTCTCTATAATGTTAACATCCAGGAACAGCAGTGGGATTTTTCAGTCATGCCGATCAATATCTTTTACAGGATCATACCCTTCACTGGATAACTTAAATGATGGACAAGTTAAAATTTCCTTAGTCCACCAAATAAATCCACACTTGGCTTTTTCCCCTTTGTCACACCATGATTCCTTTAAGTTCCGTTTCATGTATCCTCAAGTTTTACGCCCCAAATCACTTATGACCTTTCAAAAAGTCAGCTTAAGATCTTGTTCTGTTTTCAAAGGTGCTGGTTTTACTCGTGCTGATCAGTAGCGAATTCAGTGGTGCCCACTTTACACTGGGGTGAACACAGGGAGATTTGGGCCTGGAGGCCACAAAATGTCTGGCAAAGTATCAGCTCATGAAAGCAATTTGTTAAAATATCATACAGAATAAATCACAGCTGACATATCTGTTAGAGTTATTTTTCAGGGAAATAATTCATAAAGCTGAGAGGTGTGAAACAGTGAACATAATCTACATTGACTGGGGAAAAAAAAGCTGTACCTCAGAGGAGACTGAAACATGGGGTTACCAACAAGCTCAGAGAGCATCATTCTGGTCAGGATAAAGATCTGTCTGAAGAGTTTTATGCTGGTGATATCAGTGCTGTGGGATGGAACAGCTCAGGGAGATGACAAATGGAGAATTATACAGCTTTATTTTTCACCCCACTTACAAATGCCTTAATCATGCTGACAGGATCTCCACTAACTCCCACCATATATAGTGTACCTTATACTGAAGCCAAAAAAGTGTCACTAATAACTCAGCTTTTCCTGTCCCTTTTATTCTTGTGTCTCATTGGTATAAATGGTTGTATGCAGTGTCTGAAAAACTGGGATTATTGTATTTATATTACAAAAAAAAAGAAGAAAAAAGAAACACAAAATAAAAAGACTAATTTCAAAAACAAGATAAGTTTTAGGCCTCAAAGCCAAAGGCAGCAAGTAGACCTTGGTGTTCTATGTAAATACAGCAGGGAAATGTGGTGAATTGGAAAAGTAATTAGAATTCAGATGGCAAAAGACCAGCTTCAGCTGTCACTTAAATCAGTGTGAACAGCACCTATATAGGGGAAGGTGGAAATGGATCACTGGGCCAAAATCTCTTCTCACTTCCACTGCTGTAGATCGAAATTAATCTCAGTTTTTATTTTGTATAACATTGGTAAAGGAAGAAATAAGCTCAGTGAATAATTGCTGGGGTGTTACTCAAGTGTCAGAGAGATCAAATACAAATTGGAGCAGAATGTTGCTTGTATGGCAAAAGGAAGAACAAAAATGAACAGAAATTACTTTATTTCTCAGCAAAGGACGTTAGGCCACGTTCTGGCTTATAGGAGCCTCTAGGGAAACAAGCCCAGACTCAGACACACTGCCGTGCCTGGCTAGGACCAACTTAGTGTCACAGGGACTCCGCAAAAGCAGAAGAGGGCACAAAGAAATATGCAAAAAAGATGACAGTGCTCAAAGGGATGAATCACAAGCGGA
This sequence comes from Jacana jacana, assembly GCA_013400555.1. NCBI lineage: Eukaryota > Metazoa > Chordata > Aves > Charadriiformes > Jacanidae > Jacana > Jacana jacana. The sequence goes on along the minus strand of VZTM01017844.1, from coordinate 111,379 downwards.
AGCTGGAACAACTGTCACTATAATATATTCCTGCATTGTGTCATGGCTTAATGTCAGAAAGTAATAAGGACAAAAATATAAAATATCAATTAAACACCGCAAATGAGCTAAACAGTTCAGAAAATGGTTTTAAAAGCTCTTACACTACTGGTAAAAATACCTTAACAGATGCACAAATGCACCTTGGGATGAATACATTATGCACTATGGATTCAGGGCTGCCATTATAACCCTCATAATCACTTTTGCACTTGCTCATGTGTTGTACATCTGTGACTTGTTGGCAAGATACTGCAATGAGAGGAACTCACAGTTTTAGCTAACCTTGTCTCTTTGGAGAGCTTGGCTGCTGGTTTTGCTCGTCATGCTTCTGAACCTCTGCAATGCAACCTTTCAATAGCATATGCTGCAAATGCACTATTACTGCTCTCTAAAAACTATTACATCTCAATATCTATAAAAAGAACAATGACACCAAAACTGAAAAAGCAAGTCAGCTCTATGACCTCATTTCAAACAGCACAAAAAAACAGTACTGGATTTGCACTAGTGGCATAAATATCAGAACCTGATGAACCACAGAGCATAAAACCCCCACCTTTTAGCAGTTCTGAGGGGACTTCTCTGGTTTTACAGTTTGCCTGATTGCTCAGGGTAGAAACGGACATCTCCCTCTGGTAACATCTCTAACCTTTTCCATTAAAGAGACAGCACATTGAAGTGATAGGTAAAATGCATCGTAGGACCCTCTGCTTTCCACTGGAATTTGAGATTTGAGATGTTAGCAGAAGGGAGTAAAGGCACCCAGCCATAAGGGGAAAACATATGTTTGCAGACATGTGACCCAGGAGTTCTCTGCTTTCATGAAAAGCATTGCTAACAACCCTCAGGCAAACGCTATGAGAGCGGGAGGAAAAAGGACTACAGAGAATAAGATGACTTATCTGTCCACGGTTCACTGTGAACCATATTTCTCCCCCACCAGCACTGGGATGATTTGATAGTTTTGAAAGTACATCCTCATAACCAGCATTGTCAACATCATAATGATACGCACTATCATTTAAAACACCACAGGGACCCCTCTCCTGGGTACAGTGACAGCGCAGCACTTATCGATCCATTTCACCAGTGTCAAATCAAGCTGAAGAAGGAATTAGAAATCCTTTTTTTGTTTTTTCTGATATTTTATCCATGTTACATCTGAAGTCTAAATAATCCACCATTACCTGGGTTTAAGAATAGGTGAAGCATGGAAATCTATCACAGTGGGAAACCTAATATATTTGCATGGAAATTAGAAGGAAGAATACGTTAATCACATAATTAAACAAATGTCAATAGGTATACATTGCTCAACTTTAAAATGGTTAAGATAAACAATTGCCCGTCTTCTCCTTGTGTTTTTTTGGACAGAATTAGGGAGTTAATAGAGAGGGTAGCAAAATTTTCTAGGAAAATTGATTCATTTTGGTGCTATTTGAAGTGACAGTATCTTAGCATGCTCAGAAAGTTAATTCATAAGGTAGGATTCATTTCACCTAATGTCTAATGGCAGCTGTGAGGTCTTTCTAGGTGCTCTTTAAAGTCAATGGAAAGAAAAAAAAACAATTTTAGAACATGATCAATGTGATGTTTTTAGGGCATCCACTTTCAGAGAAGATGAACTGAGTTATAGAAATCTCTATCATCTCTAAAAGGAATCCAGACAATAAACCCAGAAGTAAACATCTCCTTCAGAAAGAGGATGGCCTTCAGTACCCTGTCCTTCCTGCCTTATGTGAGACAGGATCATCTTGTCAAGGTTCCAAAGCATAACCATTTCTGAATAACTTCATCCATAAAACAATAACTTAATAATAATATTAGATGGATCTCAAACTGTTTTCAGAGTAAGAAAATATGCTTATTGCCTTTCATCTGAGGAGAAGAGTAACAACAGCCAATCACGGTGGTCATGCAGAAGATCAGTGCCAGAGGCAGAAAAAGAAGCCAAGTCGCAGAAGAAGAAGCCAAGTCTCCTGCCCTCCCCCATAAGCTTTTTCAGCTCACCCTGCTGCTAATTTCTGTATTCTACTTATGAGGCTTAACTTTATAGCTCTATTTAATCTTTCTGAACTTTCCCGAATGTCTCCATAGACAGTCTCTGAGGGAACATTATCTGCCTCTCCTGATGATGTTTAGAGCTGTGAATACAACCGTGTCACCTCTTTGTTTCACCTTGGAAGGCATCTCCATGTCTCATATGTCAGCTTTTGGGGCCATTTTGAGAGTTGTCCTGCCTACTCTTATCTGCAGCAGAAGCTCGACTAGAGTTTGCCAAGAATACGGACATGCTGGTTGCATCATCAATCTCTCTGGTTCTCTTTTGAAACACAAAACTGGACACCGGAGAGCATCTGGAATATGGAAGACATTAAGAAAGAAGATGAACGTAAAAATGATTGAATGATGAAGTTTTTGCTGGCCAAGACTTGGGATTGAAAGTTTTAGAAAACTTTCAAAGGCATATCAAGGTTGCTGGCCTTTAAAGTTGTGATCACAAACATGTGATTTAAGTAAAAAAATAAATAAATCCAGAAACAGAATGTATTCTTTTATTTGAAATTTATACTGTCTTGTGATTTTACAAGGTTTTCTGAGTCAGAAGCCTTGACACAGATCTGCAACAATTCTCTGAGACATACAGCTTCACAAGCGGTGCCAAAGAGATTCTGGGGATTTACAGCGTACACTGATTTTAATGCAGTGAAACAAATTCTGTTCTGCTGCATAGGTATGTAAACTCCACTAAATTCAGCAGTGGTCTCACAAAGCTGTGCAGAAGACATACACATAGAGCAAATGGTATTTCAATTCTGCTCCCCTCAAAGCCCCTCACCGATCAATGAGGGTGGAGCCTGTAGTTTGTGGACAGACACCCAGTGTCAACCTCAGTGTTCAAGGGTGGTGGAGATTGCAGTAGGATGAAGGGTCCAGGAAAGATTCCTGCCCTCAAGGGGCAGTGGCTGGAAACTTACAGGGCACCAATCTTTACTGTTGCATTTATAAACAGAAAGTAATTCCATTTATAGGTAAGTGATTTTTTTCTCTTCAGGTTTCTCAATAATGTTATCATGTCCAGACCTGGACACAGTCTGCTAGAGTGGTTTTGTAAAACAAATAAAAAGCAAATTGAGTTCAGCATCACATCAGTTTGATACACATAATACAAATGTATTTGTGTATCAAGTACATAGTACAGAATGATACGCAGTTTAATACTGGTTCCAGCAGGGTTTAGTAACAATTGGCTGATATGATGCTGAATCTAACTGGTCCTTTCTTAAACCAGTGAACGCATCCTGTCAATTGTTTCCATCTTTACAATAGTACTTGATTAATGTGGAAATAGCACAAACCTCTGTTACCCTCTTTTTATAAAGAAACCTGATAACTTGCATGGAAAACAGTAAACCTGAGTTTCCTGCAATGTCCAGATCTTTCAGAGAAGCTTCACACATTAAAAACCTAAAAGGATGCTGGTGTTAGCTCTTATATTCTGCTTAAAAAGTCCAAGGAATTTGAACCATTGATTAGAGTAAGGTGAGCAACAACAGTCTGTCAAAGGTTTTTTCAACCTGTGGGTTTAATTCCTTTCTTTCCTACTCAACATATGGGAAACCCAGAATGTCAAGTAGCAAAATCTGTGAAATATTACTTCTAAGAAAAATAAGAAAGCAAAGGAAAGCAACATTTCCANATATGATATAATATAATATAATATGATATAATATGATATAATATAATATAATATAGTATAATACAATATAACTACTGTGCGTATATTTTCATATCTATCTGCCTATATAAAGTTTTTGAAAGACTGGATTAGAGTAAAGAATGACAATTTCAATTTAAAGAGTGAAAGTTATGGAGAACTTACAGTATCCCTTTTTAGCTTCTTCCAATGATTTCTTACAACACTGTTTAAAAAGCTATGTCTGGCGATAATATGTCTATTCTGTGGAACATCATGTACAAAACCAACATAAAATGCATAAATTAAATGTGAAAAAAAAAATTGCAGTGAGGATGCATGGATTTTGAAGGCCCCATTCTACAAAATGCCAGGCTTGTTTGCCAAGATAGTAAGTACATTTTGCTACTTTTAATGTCCATGGGGAATCACACCAATTGCTAATTCACCAGAGCGGATTCATAAAGCACATCTGACAAAATTCTCCCTTTGAAAAGCTAAGATGATAAAATGACAAAGTGCAAAAGTATTTCCAAAACACACCATTCCAAAACTTGGAGTGATATCTTACATCCTGTGGGTGGATTAGGTAGGACTTTCGTACACATCTGCCACAACAGTCTTACAAGGAATGGATAATGACCTGGCTTCTATAAAAATAAGAGAAATTATAATAAGAAGAAATAATAGAAAACAATAAGAAATGAAAATGTACAACTTATTTGCATAACAAATATCTCACAAATTGGTTAGCACACAAGCTAAATATTCCCACGGACATCTAATTCTCTGCATAATTCAGCTCTGACAATAACTTTGTACAAATAACCTTGTGAATGGGTTGCTACTCACTGCTTTGTCATTGCTTATAACAAACAGTCAGAAGTAAAAATTATTCAAAAAACAATAAAAGTTTTTTGAAGAATCATATGTTTTGTTGTTGTGTAGCGTAAGTTGCAGTTGTCTACTGAAATTTTACAGCCTTCTTAACAACTACAACACTGTCTTCTCCTAAAGGGCCCATTTCTTTGTTTGCACTGTTTTGCTTCTTCTTATGCTCAGAAATACTCATGTTATAGATTGGCACATTCCAGAATTCCACTAATGTAGAACCCACTTCAAGCACATGCAAAAGTCATGTTTTCTCTTATATTATGCTTTAGCAGATGACTTGTCACCTGACCTTTGTAGACTCATATCTGAGGTTTGTTTGGTGTGGTCATAGCTTACAAACAGGGTATTAGCAAGTAGGAAATGTGAAGTGAAGTGAATCTCTGATGGTGCAGTCCAGACCATACTTAGACATCAAGCTCCTGCTGGAGCCTTGTGGAAGTGCTTCCAAACTGGAAAGCTTCAGTCCTGGCAGTTTGCATATTTATGCTCGTGGCTAGGATAGCTCATAGAAATCCTATAAGTCACATGGGGGCAGGAGAAGCCTGGTATGAAATGTAATGTTCTAGCATTCAGCTAGACAAGATTATGGAACACACCAGTCAACCAGTCAGCCCGGGACCTTGAATCTTCTCTACCTTTTCTAGAACTTTTCACATCTTTTGTTTCCGCAATAAAAAAAAACAAACGTAAAATCTATGTTGACTCTGGTCAAGCATACCATCAGTTGAGGTACTATACCTAAACAATTTTCTCAAACTTCCGACCACTACATTTGATAACCTTGATTCCTAAATATGATTCCAAATATTAATATTTTGTATTAGATGATCTCCAGAGGTCCCTTCCAACCCCTACCATTCTATGATTCTGTGAATGACAAAACACCAACGAAAAAACAATTCAGTAAATAATGAATTTTTACAAAATAGCACATTATGTCAGGAGAGAAGCAGCCAAAATAATAACACTTACAAATGAGTGTTTGTGTATTATACATACTCACGTTTCTCTTTTTAAAAAGTCATGGAGTGTGTGTAAAATATAGCAGAAATAAAAGTAACTCTGGAAAAGGTGATGCACCTCCCTGCATATTTCATAATAAAGTGGTGATACAGCCAAATGCGTGAAGTGTGAAAGGCTGGAAATTTATGTCCATATCAGCCACAGGTATTTCAACTAAACTCTTCTCAGGAGAGTCACCTGCTCTAATCTGAAGTGTGTTAAGGGATTGATCTTCCTTTTGTTGTAGCTGAATTACAACACATAAGTTATGTGGCCATGGAGATAAGCTGTGAGCAGTGCCAGTGCATAGTAGCTTCATGATATCTGTAGTGCTTTTATAGAAAGAAGTTCTAGACTTTGTTCTCAAATAAATAAACACGTAAATTGTATTCAATATTTGACAAAGCACAGCAGCAGTCCAGGGAGCAGAATCCAGACTCCTCCTGGGGCTTCTGCTTGCTGTCTGGCTCATTGAATCTTGCATTTTTAACAGAACCTGTGAGCCACCTCTTCATGCCCCATAATTTAGTGGTTACAGGGCATTGGTCTTCACTATGAAGATACATATGAAATATGATTTCCTGTTTTCAGTGAATCATCCTCTCTAGCTGGACAGTGTACATGAAAAACCGATCCACCAATTCCAAAACAATTGGTCCTGATTGTTTTTTCATAAAAATCAATGCATTAGCAGGCTAAATCACTGAGATAATGTTTCCAAATGGAAATATGACTGTTTACAAGTCTGATTCATATGTACAGATAATGGAGAGAAGCTTGAGTTCAGGTACAGAAGGTTTAGGGGTTTTCTCCACTCTTCCTCAAGATGGCTTCTAAAGTGATGTTTAACTCACAGAGGTATAAGTGCTGTGTTGTGTCTACTCCTAATGCACTAGTAACCAATATTACCAAAAAGAGAGAAGTTACAGCTGGTTCTAAACTGCTCTGGTTCTTATTACAGTCATTTCATTTTATGAAAGAGAGGGTAGAAATGAAGGATGGCAAGGATGTGTTCCCACTAATGAAAGTAGCATTTTAGAGTCAATTTGGTTTAAGAGTGTTTTATATTCACAGGCACAAAAGATGACCTAAGGTGCATACAGTGTACAGTCAGTCTGGGATGTCTGGGAAAAGGAGCTCTAAAGGGCAGACAACAAATGCAACAGTGACCCAAGGAAGCACGAGGACTTGGCAACCGGCTGCCTGGGGCAAACTCTCATTTGTGCATGGCACAGCTCGGTCACTGCCTCATTAGCGAGGCAATTGGAAATAAACAAACAAAATCAATGCACATGCAAAAACTTTGATGAAGAAAGCCCAAATGTTGGTTGCTGCTTGCTAACTATATATCTTCAGCACAGCTCCAGGGATTTACTTTGGCAGTCATGGAAGTGGCAAAAGGAAGGGACAAAAATGACAGTAACAACATGGGAAGAGAGGAAGCAGATGCCACACCCTCCTTTGCAGTTTATGACCAATTACAGGATTTCCATAGTCTCCATGAGGCAATTAAAGAGTTATGCTTCAGTGACCAATTAATATTCACGTGACATCATCAGTTTGCCAACATCTCAGAGAAACAGCCTTGTTGAAGACAAGGACAACAGTCCTTGTCTGAAGTAATTGCATTACAACACAGTAAACACACAAAAAAAAATCCCAAAAGCAAAACCCCAAAAAAACCCAAACCAAACCAAACAGATGATGGGAGCTTGCTTGATTTGGAGGGATATTTTTTTCCCAGTATCTTTAAAAATGCAGAAACACTGGAAACATTATTTGGTAAGGGAAAAAAACAAACAAGCCATAACCTAAAGAAAACATTTTAAGCACCAGAGCAAAATTCTAACTGACTCACTGTAGCTTAACTAGTCAAAGGTGTCAGGTATATTCTAAAGCTTTCAGATATATTCTGAAGAGCGGGGAAGAGGCAAATTGCACACAAATCACACTATAATTCATTTAAGAAGTATTGATTTGCACTTAATTAAGAGAAATTCTTAATGACCAAACTTATTAGTCCTTACACAACAAGCATCCTATTGAGTCACATGATAATTTCCCCTCCAACTGCTGGGAAATAAGAAAAAAGAAACAATACATATGGATTAATTAAACTGTAACTCAATTAATTGTACTTATTTATAAACTACCAGCAGTAATTTTTCCTTATAACTTATTCCTTGATTGTTTTCCATTTGGAAGCATCCACCTGATGGTCTATCTCCTCTACTGAGCCTGGAGGAGGTAAGCTTGACCAGGCTCTTGCCATGGGCACCTCTACCAGGCAACAAATGCTGGGCAGAACTGGTCTGGGATGCAGAGCTCAGTGGGAGCATTTCCAGGGCATGCTAGTGTGCACTAGCCAGCACGGCATCTATTCCCACCCTGTCTCACTGTCTCCCAAGAGAAGCCCTAAATCCCACTTTCACTAAAAAGTGAAGTTTAGCACCCAGATGAATTTTTTATTCATGAAAGACATGATTAACCACTCTGAGGCTCCTGAAAGGCTATAACTGCTTATTATTTTTTAATTAGTGGGCTACTAATGTTCTCAGGTTGCCTGGGTGACAGTTAGGTTACTGTTATTGCAGGGTACTGCCAAGTTCCTGTTATTGCCAAGAACAGTTTCCAGTTTGAAAAAGTAGAGCCTAACTCCCATTTAACCCAGTCAGGTTGTACCATTGAGTTACCTCTGTGTCAGCTCAAGAGGTAATAAGCACTTATAGCTCTAACTCAGTACAAAACTCAGATGATTTCAAGTCTTCTCTTTATCATTTTGTATGATTGACTTAGGGTGTCTCACAGTTAACATTCACAATTGATTGCTGCAACCACTGGTACAGCTGGGTTGTTGCCCTTATCAATGCCTGCTGAAACTGGGCATCAGAAAATACAAAAATGTCAAAAGGCTGAAGTGAGGGAACGTGGGAGGGGTGCAAATGGGAGAGCAAAACCTGCAGAGCAAGGCAGTCCCTGGCAGAAGTGACTACAGCCCACTCCTTTGGTTGGTCTTACGTTTCAGCTAATGAATTTCTAACACAAAACACAAAAGGCATCCAAGACATCTACAAGGAAAGAATAAACCAGTTATCTCTACCCCAAGGCTGAAGCAGAAGTGTTTGAAAAAGGTCTTAGTAACACCACGTTGCAGGGTCATCCCTAAATCCATGAGAGGAAAGATTTCAATTTAGTTCAGCATTTCTTATACCTGATGTAGTTTGGGTAGTCTATGAGATGTCTGAGCTTTGTAGAGAAAATGGAGACTAGGGAGTATATAGTTCTCCACAATGTATTTCTAAAAGGAAAACAGACTATATTCTTAGTGCAGTTTCTGTGAGTTTTTGTGTAAAACAAAGAAAGTATGGAGAAAAAGGGAAAAATTGGCTTTACCTGGCTGCATCGTTTCCTATCTCATAAGGCATTGAAACATCAAGTAATGATTTTTGTGCTGGATGCCACATTGTACACAAAAAAATCACCCAGTCACTGATATTTTATAATATGGTTTAAAGAAAACAAACAAACAGAAAACTCCAGAGAAATCCTAGAAAACAGGATAGAAGACATAGAAGAAGGGGACCTGACGTAGCAAGGAACCAAACACCTCGGTCCTTGAATATCTATCACTACACATGTGCAAGCATCACCATCTCCCCTCAGTGCTTGCGGTTTCCAAAATAAGTCACCAAGATAGCTTCTGAAGGACCAGGTGAGCCTTTCCTGGTAACAGGAAAAGAAAAAAACCTCTAAGGCCAGAGTTTCAGCTAATTTAAATTTTGTTTGGTTTCAGGGTAATTATATCAGTTAACAGAGGCTCAGAATTTGCTTCATTTGTATTTCTTTGAAGAGACTTACATTCAAATAAGCATTTAGATAATTTTAGTTGGTTTTTTTTTTCATAACACTGGGTTTCCAGTTTGTTTCACTGCGGTCTTTATCACAAAGGAACAAACTCTTTTCTCTGCTAAGTTATTCCTCTTTGAAGAATAGCTGTGAGGAGCAAGAGGAGGAACAGATTGGCAACATTTGTCAGTGCTCATCTGCCTTTATTATCTCTGGGGGACACGTTTTCTGTATTGTCTTCTCTTTTGCTTGGGGAATACTCTGAGTTTCCAAGAGAGCCTTTAATCATGACTATGCTACCAGAGTTCAGGATAAAAAGCCATATATGTATGAGCTTTGATGTTATGCTGAACTTCCTAACCTTTTGTGACGTAGTTCTCGGTGGTGCCAACACAATAACTCATAAAAAGCTCTTCAGTATCTCCCTACCTTCAACTTATAAAAGTTTTAAAAAGGTTGAATCTTAGTGACCTCCAAAGAAGTTATTCTCATCAGAAAGCCCTGGCACAGTGCAGCAGCCACTTTACTGTGCTGAAACATGAGGTAGAACCCTACATAATTCTTTCAATGATTGCAAGTTTAAAGGTCTAAGAATTTAACATTTAAAAAAAAAACTACTTCCCTCAAGTAATCCATTTAAGAAGTGCACGCATCATAAGTGTGAGTTCCTTAAAGGTTTCAGCATATACATCAGAAAATAAAATAAAACAAACAAACAAAAAATTTTAAAAAAGAGAGAAATATTATTAAATCCATTAACTGAGCACAGGGTTACAAGGACCCTGCAGAGACCACGAGCCATGTTATCCTCTGCTCTCCTGGCAGTGGAATTCTCCTCCAAGCACGCTCATTAGTCTGCCATATTTGGACAATCTGAGTATGGTTTGCACTGTGTAGCTGTGAATATACTATCTCTCTGTCCTCTTGCTTTCTAAGAGGAAATCAGTATTACACGTCGCAACACAATGTGCTAATGCTTATATCTTCATAAAGACCATAAGCTGCTTGCCCACTTAGGTTTAAACTGTTGGCTTGCCATGTATAATAGATGTAGTGAATTAATGAGTGAATGGATGGATGAGGAGCATCCTGCAAGGAGAAATCACTCAAAATTAATTGCAGCTCAAGTTAAATCAGAAAACAAGATCAGTAATTATTAGCATAGTTACATTAAATGTACAGTGTGAAATTCACAGCCATAGACAATGACTCGCTGACTGCTCGCTCATACACTTAACAGAAAAATCACAGGCAAGATGACACAACCAAAAGCTCAAAGCGAGATGTTGATAGCTTATGTTGCTGCAATTACACATATGAGCACCTTGAGTATCTAAAAGCACCTGGTTACACTTTAAAAAATATTTTTCCCTGTGAGTAGAAAAACAACTGAAACAACTGACCTTCTTTATGAAGCTGCACATTGTGTAGAAACCTTTTGATAGCAAGGTGGACAGCAGAAAACACAAAGGAACTACTGAACCACTTGGATAATTAACTGCCTCTGAAGATGGGAAGCATCTCACCTAGTTTCCAGCATGTTCTTGGTAAATCACCAGTTGAAGTCAGGATTCCTCCATAGACAGCAGGGACAGAGTGTTCATTCCTGAAGGCAGTTCATGCTGTCCTACAGCTGGTGTCTCCTTTCATAATTGCGTACTGATTGTGAAGGGAATGGGGCAATTAGTTTAGGACAACTGACTAGGTGACTGCAGTTCACCTAGGACAAGGCTGCAGCTCAGCTGGGGTCCAGGTCAAGAGCTTAAATGCAGCTCCTAAGGGAAGGAGGAGGAGGACTGGCTATTGAGGCTTCTGGCTTTCTTCACAGCAGCCCCTGTGAATGCAGCTGGCCTTGAACAACCAGCAAAACTAGAAGAGTAGCGAGAGGGCCTCTCAGTATTTCTTGACTCCTGTTAAATATGGACCTTCTCAACTTCTCCATTAGAAATTGCTTAGAAACAAAGAGTTAAATTAACCCTAATGTTACATTTGAGATTACTGTCAGAAAGAATGCATTCATTTAGCATGGCTCATTTATAGTACTGATCTTTGAAAAAGTTTTTGTAGCCACTTTGGGTGGGTGGAAAACTTAACAAAAGCTAACTTCAGCCTTATGAGGCAAGTTTTCCTCTGAGGAATGGAACAAAAGAACAGGGAGGAATGTGTTCTGTGAAAGAAGCCAAAGCAAGATGGTCTTGAAGGAAGAGTGCCACATTATGTGGTGTTCAGGAAAGATCTACTTGATGTATGATAGGGAAATTAATTTTTACACAAGATTGCATAAATGAAATGCAATAGAAAATTTTATGATAATTGTAAGAAAGGTAAGCAAGGTAGAGGCTTGTATATAAAAGCTTGACAGTCCTGTGCTGAGCCTTGAGAATGAGGAACATGAGTTTGAAATTGATGCAGGAAAAGAATGAAAACTGGTAGAAATGCTGGTGAATGGAGACACGTGATGTGACGTGAGGATATTAGGGGAAAAAAGGCTTGCTTATCCTGAGAAGTGTGGCAGCAAAAGATATGCAAGAGACAAGACATCAGAGGAAGCATGGCAAATTATGGATGTGAGCAGAATGTAGTGGGATGGGTGGGAGGATGAGATCAAAGGATATGAAGGGAGATGGCAGAGGGGGATTTCTTGATGAAGAGAAGATGAGAACCTTTTACATCAAAGAGAAAGGAGGAGGCAAAAGCTACTCCTTTCCATGTTGCATGGAAAGATGAGGACCAGATGAAATTATTAATATATCTATCAACTTCCTTTCTTGGAATATTCTCAGCTCCCTTGAGACTTCCTTTCAAAGACTGGGAAATAGTTTGGGATTTCTCCTGCTTGATTTGAGTATAATGGTTTTATTCTGTGAGCATGAATGAAGAAAATTATTAACAGGCCAGAGAACAATGTTACAGTATAGTGCTTAAGAGATAACAGCAAGGAGTCAGAATGTGACTTACAGTTAGTTTTGACTTCACATCAATGCAGGCTCATTTTCCATCACACGTTGTGCATTTTGAAAGCCTGGATTTATCTTACCTGATTCTAGTCACTCAGTAAAGGTAGGAAACAATTGGTGCACAACTGCCTCAATAATAAATAGAAACAAGTGGGCAGTCAGGTGTGTTGCATTGCCTTCTGTGTCCCTTGCCTTCTCAATGCTAGCTGTAGCAGAAGACTGAGTGCCATGGCTGCTGGTCTAAGTGCCTCAGTTATGAGCCTAAAGTTAGGTGGGGTGAACCCAGGCTAAGTGAACACAGATGGCTTCACTGGTGAGTGGAAAGAGCTATGTGACTTCTCACTCTACACTGACACACAACACTAAGCTGTGTAGGCACCAGAGTCCTGCTCAGTCAAAGCCTTTGTCACAAAGTAGCATGAATATTAAAAACAAAAGGAGATAGAAAAGTTCAATAGCATATATTTGCACGGTTCTCTCCCTGTTGCTTAAATGGAGGAATAGAATCTGGATGGGCTTTGAAATCTGGAATAAAATCAGGATGCAGCATATCTAAGGGAATCTGTTTTCACACAATATCAGTAAAAATCTTTGGATGTTTTTGCAGAATGTTTTTAGAATTATGGCCTCACCAGTGTATTACAGCACTTTTATAAACATACTATGTTACCCTGAGTGATGCTTTCCATCTCATGCACCTCTTATTTCCACATTAGTCTTCCTCTTTCTTTTCAGGAGGTGAAGCAACACTAGCAGTTGTTTTGTAACTACTAACTCACTAAGAGCGGCCATATGTTGAAGTCCTAGTGCATAATTCTTCAGTACGGTATTATATTTACTTCCGTTTTAAACATAGTAATGGGCATATCATCTGTTTTAAGCAACTTCTAGCTTGGAGAAAGTAGGCCAGGAACACGGGAATATTAAAGAATAACAAAAAGATCCTTGAAAAATTGCTAATTACCTGGCACTGTATTTGTTTTCAGCTTATATAAAAATGTGATGGTATTCCCAAATAATTCATAATGCCTTAGGCAAACCAGCCCTGTAAAGCTTTGGCATAATTGAAAGTGATGAAGTGGAAGACTGGAGATGTTTATTTTGGAATAACAGTGTTAAAGTAAAATGCCAAAAGACAGAAGAAATTGTTGGAGATCTTAAAAGGAGTGAAGAGAAGCAGCACGGTCCAGAATAATCAGAATCATAAAAACTGTAGCAAACAATTTAATTTTATTTTAAATTACTCCTAAGAAACAAATTAAACAATTAATGATCCTGTGTTTGTTAGGTTTCTTGGCCTGGATGAATATTCATCTGTCATAAATCCCTTTACAAAAGCATTTTTCTTTGCACTGGAAGGCATTAGTTTTTGCTAGATCTAAGTCAGCTCCAACACATTAAAACTCAGCAGGGCAAATTCTCTCCTCAGGTACATGCCTGAACATCTTTTCAACAGAACTTGAATTGGAAGAAAAAGCTTCAGAATGATAAATATTTTCTTATTCCTTTTCCAGTGAGTCTGAGAAATGATGTGTCTTCCTTTTCAAATGCTGTGGTGATGCTGATGGGAGCTATACAATACACACTACAAGACTGAATTAGGTTCCTTGTCAAAAGTTAACGAGCTAAATTTTAAAAAATATTCTTTTCCCAGAATATGAAATAACTGAAGATACTAATTCTCAAACTTTTCTGTGTCAAGAGTACCACATTTGCATGTAAGACCAACTGAGCAGGACCCTTGTCTCCTTCAACAACTTGAGGTAATCAGGGAAACTGCAAACCACTGACATTCACTGAGACACCCAGGTTTATTTTATCATCTTTTAGTGGTGGTGATGATCCCCTGGGGCTAGGTCAGTCTAGGAAGGAAAGGCAGAGAGAGCATCATGAATGAGCTGGGATGCTAACCTATGGCAGAGCTTGGCTGTCAGGTGGCAACCACCTTGTGGATGCTGCAGAGTGCTGTACAGATTCATGCAATGTAGCATGTAAATTCATTTCCTTCTCCATCCTATCTTTCAGTCAATCAGCAGTGAAGCAGGTATATGAGATTTGATAGCATCCGTTACAAAACTCTTCAGTAGGTCACTGACCAATTTTCTACAGGCAATCACACAAAAAGTATCACAGCTCCTGTGCTGGTGTTCCAGGTCACTTGTATGCAATGTTGCTTTCTACTCTGCCTCACAAAGCCAAATTTCCTGTAACAAAAGCACCAACAAAAAACAGTGCTCTGTGTCTGGGAGAGGGAGAGGGAGGACAAGGCAGGCCTTGGCTGTGCGAGGATACTGTGCTGAGGCAGGAGGACAGAGGGAAATGATCTCTCTCCCCTTTGTTCCTGTGTTTATCAGATGACAAAAAGTAGCTACAGGCTGCACTTCCCATCCCATAACTCACTTCTGCATTAGTCACTACTGAAAGCAAACAGGGAAGATTTAATAGTTCTCCTTAAAAATGTCGTGGAATCTAAAATTAAACTGAGGTTGGAGGGTCAAAGGAGGGAAAGTGTAAGAGAGAAGCGTTCTTACCACTGCCTCTCTCCTGTCATATTCTCTGAAGGGGTGTATGTTGGGAGCGGGCCCTTTGAGAGGGGGTTGCTGGGAGGGCACATATGCAAATAAGTACACGTGATGATACTGGGACCTTCATGGAGGTTATACATAGGTGCCGCGGCCAGGAGCAGTCGAGCCCGACGCAATCAATCAGGAAGCNAGGTGTAGGACATTGCAAATCATCTAACTTTTTTCCTCCACAGCTGATTTATTTGACAATAAGAGAATCCAGAACTTCTTTGTATTGTATACCTCTGTATCATGAGAGAACAGACATTTAGAAAAACTAGGACAGCTTCTAACCCAAGATACTTATGTGGTTTTACACATGACTTCAATGATTAGGGTTAAGCAAACACATAAAGGAGTGTTGGCCAAACCCACAGGCTCCATTCAACAGTACCAGTATTTCAGCATTTGAATGGGAGTTTCATGCCTGATTTAACGAACACTCTAATCTTTAGATTTAATAGAGGAAAAATTCTTCAATAATCTGCTCACATGTGAAAAGATGAGAGGCAATTTGCTGAATCAGCACTGAAAGCCACAAATTTTCTAGCAGAGAACAGAATATTTATTTCCATTTTTTTCTGTCAGTGACGTGTGGTTAGTAAATAATACATAAAGAAGAATGAGGGGTATGTTTAAAATTGCACCCTGTTGTAAAGATAGAGCTGTCAAGCTGGATTGCTGAGGCTGGCAGGGGGAGGGCATTAGCAGAAAAGAAGTAAATGCTTGTTGAACAGCTGGAAGACTATTTGTGACAAAAAGGTGAAAATTTAACAGTTGTGTAAAAGAATAATGATGGTGTGAAATTAATTGGGTCGATTCACCACAGTTACAAGATCTTGTATAGTCATTGCTTTCAGCTGTGACAGATGAGGAAAATGCTACAGTTGAGACCTTGGTGTTTTCTTGTAGCTGAAATGAATGAATTATTGGCCCCCAAAGTATATACTTTTTTCTATACGATTTGCTGAGCTTTAGCCAAAGCCTCAGCAATAAATAAATAACTATTCTATCACAATAATGGCAAATGACATTGCTAATATTCTTCTAGACCATTTCACCTCTATGTCTCTTTTTACTCCTACTAAAGTTGATATTAACTGGAAAAAGAACAAGAGCAATTATTTCCTTAGCATATGATCCTATATTTGTACCTAAATGGGCATGTTAACAGATATCCAGTGGGCTGCTGGCTGAGAAACAAGAGAGCTGTCACATACACAGCAGTGGGGACATGTCCATATTCTTGCTCTGAAGATGCTTGCTTTTGGTGAGGATTGAGAAAGCTGCAAGTACCTGCTACTCCCACAGTACTTATTGTAAAACTAAATAAAGGAATTAATACTCAAGGGCTCCAAACCATTGATATCCATAGTTAGTCCAGCCTTGGTTTGGGGGGCTACTGCTGTCAGACAGTACTTCAATTGCTGGAGCAGCACTTTAAGCTTCTTTTTTCCTCAAAGTAAAGGTCAGACAGTGATTTTTCAAGAGGGAAGACACAGGTAATTGATATTTCTCATCCACCTTCTTAGTCAGGTGAAGTTCCTTTGGGTAACATCATAAAAGCTCAGAGCTAATAAGGTAAATCTTAAGTGCTCATATATTTTCTTCATACTTTTAAAACAAATGAAAAGAAACTACTCATTTGAAACTCATGTTGGAAGACAAGATATTCTGAAGTGTTCTTCAGGCAGATTGAGTCCTGACTCATCCATTGAGAATTTAAGGAATACTGAGGGGCCTGAAAGCTTCATTTGTCCCCCACATCCCACCTTTCCTGTGTATTCTTAAACTCCAAACAATTGTATGGGATGGCAGCATCTACTCCTGATGTCTCAGTTCAGGAAAAATATTCTGTCCAATGCGTAGGGTTTCTATGAGCAGAAACACACTTTCTTTTTAAATCTGATATGTCCTGAGTGAATTTGAGACCAAGAAAAAAAAAAAAAAAGAGTGGTGTTTCTTTTGTGTCAAGCTTCTCCAAGATTTCAACAGAAATGCTAATCTGGTCTTATTTATAAAGGCTAAAGAAAGTTGTGGTAAATTTCTGAGTACATTAAACAAGGAGATTTAGAATATAGCTACTTGTTGGAGGTTATGAGTTAGACAAGCACATGGTTTGGTGCAAACACAATAATGATTTAACAACATTAAGTGACCTGTAGTGTATTACAGCTTCCATTCCCTACACTGGGGCTGCATGGGCAAGACTTCTCCAAGGAATTTTTGGAGTCATCAGTGAATCAAAGCTTGTGGGTAATGGTCCAAATTCACCAGTGTACCAGTACTTACCAAACTGATAATTTCTAAGTTGCTAGAAAACCACTGATATTGTATTATACTGAAATAAGAATCTCCTCCTGAGGCTATCACTTTTCATATTTGATTATTCATGCTGCACAAGAAACTTCAAGAGAAATGAATAAGCAAAAAGTTGAGGTCACTTCACATCAGCTGTAAATTCCTATCTCCTGAGAGCAATACAATGTGAAGGAGCTCCATAGTTTGAAAACATAATCAGCTTTTCTTTCAAAAGGCCTTAATTCACATCTAATTTGTAAGAAAGGCATTGTTTTTCTCATATGCAGTGGCACAGCATAAGAACTCAAACAATAGAAACCATTTGCTTTAATTCGTACCTTACTTAACGGGAAAATGTTATCGGATTTTCAGGGGTAGTCTGCAATTTTGTTATTTCCAAGTCTATTTTGCTAGTATTTCCAAATCATAAACAACTGAATATTGTTACTTGGCTCTAAGGAGAATATAAGCTGTGCTCATTATTCCTTCAAAATAAGAAGGAGGCTTTACTCACTTTCAGTACAAATTCAGTGAGTAATATTAACGTGACACTGAATGCAATGAAATGGTGTTGTATATAACACCGTATTTTATTAAAACAGAGAAAAAGAGTTTGACATTCTATGAAAAACCAAGTTGAAAAGGAGCTTGGGAACACTGGTGTCTGACAGCTTATGCATCCAATTACTGATATGTCACCAGAAATACGTGGGAATAAAGTAATGAGATGGCAGTTTCTGTAACAAAGGATAACATTGTCTTCTTACATCTGGATCACCAGTTTCATGCTATGTATAAATCTACATTTTCCTGTTAACTCTTTACAGTCACACAGCTCACCAGATCAAAAGCCAGAGTGCAGTAATACAGGTGCAGCAAAACTAACAAACACTAACGACCACTCTTATGGCTACACAGGACCTTATTACAGTATTGACATTGCCTTCACAAAAATATATGTTACTTTAAAGGAGGTACTCAACATATTCTGATCCGAAAGTCCATAACCTGACCCAAAAAATTGCATTGAAGGAGAGTGAATTTCTCTTTTTGCTTCTTTGAAAACCTCTTTTCTTCTAGTCATATCAGCTATTTCTGATGTGTTTTGCCATGAAACTTGCTGAATTTTCAGTTGCTTTTCTCAAATCTAAAATAGGACAGGTGAAACATCTAAAAGCAGCATGACATTGTATGTAATTAAGTCTGTAGCTCCCCAGTTCTGGTCAGAATTTCAAATTCAAAGGCCCATCCTCTGTAAAGAAAGATGTCTTCATGAGCCAAATCCTTTTCTCTTGTTTGTGTACTGCCATCCTATCCCACATTCTCCAGCAGGGCTTAAGCCTGTTTGGATACATAACTGGCTAAGGTGCCTGACAATAAAGAGAGGGTAGAAGAGTTCTAAAGCATATTGTCCCTCTTCATGGCTTTCCATTTTCTACATAATCAAACTCCAGGCCATCAGCTGTATTGCAGTGTTTGTAAAGAAACTCAAGAAAAGCAGCCAACAGGAGCTGAGGGTGTTCTAAATGGTCACAGCATCGCATTGAAGACCTTAGGGCTAAGAAGACCACAACCACAGCACTGTTATGGCAAACCAGAAGGAAACAGCTATAGGGATGAAAGTCTTCCTTTTTAGCAGGAAGATAACGACCCCACTTTTGAAGACCTCTTCTTGAGGTCTGAGTAGTGTGCATGGAGTCACCTTTACAGCGATGATTGTATCAGTTTCCTGAGATAAAATTGTGGTTTATTGTTTCTACAGTAACAGTTTAAGATGAGTCAGTGCAGAGCATCTGGTCAAAGCCTTCCTTCTCAGTCAGAGGACCTGCACTACAGGGCTCTGGCACTGGTGGAGCCGGCAGCTGGGCTCTGGGCCTTTTTACTGCCCCATGCCACTGCCTGTTCTTCCTAGTCTAGCCCAAAGCTGGTTGCTTTTACCCCCCTGCTGGCTTCATTGCAAGCTGGAACTTACTCTAAACACATCTATTTCTGTTTTGAATCAGGCAAACTATTAGTATATGATGTATGCATTAACAGAAGTGTGTCTATAAGGAAACCCTGGGATGGAATTTAGCCTGTGAAGGGTTGTATCGTCAATAAAATTAGAGTTCCTTAAGGGTGACAACACTTTTGGAGCAATAAGAAGTGACGTTAAGAAATGCCCCGCAGAATTCACCTGTATTTCCTCACATTAAGTTAGAAGAGCTGCAGATGTAAGAAAGTGAATATTCTGAGTGTCTGTGTACTATGTTTCGATAACATCCACACTACTATAAACTGTGTATGTAAAGTGTTTCCTAGTGTGTGCTTTGGGTTTTTTTAGAGGAATTATTCCAGACTGTCCATTCAGTGAAATATTAGTATATTTGAAATAGTAAATACAGAATGCCAGAATTAATTTTTCTCCAGTAATTAAGTGTCTGACAATCCCAAACTGTTAAGTCATTCATTAAAATTCAATAATGATTTCTCTTATGGCTTTCACTAGCAGTAATGACATACATTATTATGCATCACTAATTTCCATGAAGAACAATGAAGCACTATTTTACTGGCATCTAGAATTACTCCACTGTTCTTTGCTGCTTCTTTTCAAGACATGATGAAAGGGAAAGTTCGGCAGTCTGGATTAAGTTTACTTATTTTCAGGCCTTAAAGTGTTTTGCTACATCAGCAAAGTGTTAAATAGATGCTCTGAAGTATTAAACTGTTTTAAACATCGCATCATAATTGGGATGAATGTCAAAGTCCTTAGGATCTATAAAGTTTCTTAGCTGTTAAATTCCTAGGCAATTTTCACATTATTAATAAAATTTAAAAGTGAGTCAATCTTTAGTTTAAAATTAGTGTTTGAAAGTTTTTTATTGCCAAATTTGTTTGGCTATTCAGCTCTAACAACTTCTTTCAGGGGTTTCTAGGGCATCCTGTGAACAAACATATCTTCAACACTGTATTTTGGAGCTCTTCAGGGATGGATGGCTCAGTCGTTCTCAGGAGAGTTGTGAAATTGAATTTTCCCTGTGTGGAGAGGCCAGGTTACTAGGTTACTCCTGCTGGGGGGAGGAAAGATGCAGTAGCAGAATGGGATCAGAGAGAGAAGGGGCCAGCCCTGCTGAGCTGGTGTTCCAAGCTCAATGCAACACAATAGGTAGTCATGAGGTAGACGATAGCAACTATGTAAGGAACAGGTTAATCCCCTTCACATATATTCCTTTCATCTCCAGCAGCAGCAGCAGAAGCCCCACAGCACAAACAATGTGGGACTGAGACTTTTCTACACCCTGCTGCCCAATGCAAACACTAGCTTTGCCTATTCTTGCACCCAGGCTAGATTAGATACTCCTGGCTGTTTGGGGTCAGGGGTTTTTTTGCTTTGTTTTTTAGTTGGTTTGGGGGTTTTTGCCCTTGCACTGTGCACAAGCATTAGTATTCAAATTAATGTTTTATTTCTGCTCCTGCTTACGGTGGTGGAGCTCTTTGCCAATGGGCTGTGTTTCTATGACTGTACAGCCTGTGAAAGCACAGGCTCTATCCCACACATACCACAGTGCGCAAATCCAGGATACCAATCTATTGCTACAACTATACCAGTATAACTAAGAGCATAAATGGTTTACTGGCCTATTTGCTGTCATAACTTATGCAGGATTTGGCACACAATACACTTAATTATTTAGCTAATAGATTTATTCCCTAATGGAAAAGCACAAAGCAAGAGGATTATGAATGTTCAGAATTTTTTTCCTTTTCTGCCTAGTCGAGACAGATCAAGTCATCCTTTTAAGAGTATTCTGCTTCGGTTAGGCATTTAGGTCAAAGCAATTGTTTACTTTATGTGCCTGTAATTATTATGAAATATGCTGAATTGCTAGCCACATTTCCCACAGCCAGGAACTGAAGGCCAAATTCTTTGCCCTTGCCTGCAAAGATGTTACCCCAGGGTAAATGTTACCTATTACAATTCAGCCTTATTTAAACTGAGTAAGAATGACAACCTATAGCACATTTCAGCTTCAGACACAGATGTGTATTCCTTGGGGATGCATCAGTAGTCTAGTTTCCCAATTCAGAAGTGAAAGCATCCAAATTACCATTCTACAAAAGCTGTGTCTGAGCTATTTTCAGCAGATTGCTCATTGGAATCAGGGCAGGTTGAAAGATGTTTCATGAACTGCTGAAATCTAGTTTCCTCAGTTGGCACTAGGGAAATTTTCAACTACAAAACATCATATTAGATCAGGAAATCCAAGAATAAACTAAACATTCTGGTCTAAATTTGCGTTCTTTGAGAACTAGAAGCAGAATTTTGAATATTGCTATTCTGGATTAAAATAATTGGGGAACGTATTTACATCATCATATGGATGTCCATTTCCATGATATTCAGTCAGGAGCTAGGATATTTAGAGCAGATGTTCCTGCAGGCATAAAATTGAAGGTACATACATGATTGGATCAAAAATAAATAGTAAACATTCGTTCTATACAATTTTCATCACTATCCATATAGCAAAATATTGAGTTCCACTTTTAATACTAAAGTCAAAATGTTCACTCTATTCATTTCTTATTCCTTATTCATTGGATACTCTGGGTAAAAATAAGTTGTTTCAGAGGCAGTCTTTGTCACTTCCATTCATCCAGCTCTTTTGGCTTCAAGTCTGAGAAAGAGTAAGTTGATAGGCGGTTCATTGTAATGTCATTTAAACAGAAAAAGGATCTTGTATATTTCTAGGGGCAAAACATAATGAACTTGGGATTTATTTTTCAATACGTATACTAATATACCAGGAATTATTACAAGCCATCACATTAGCAGAAAGCTCTTTCTTAAAGACCAATTTGCTGCTACAACACAGATCAGTGTAGTCTTGCCAGCACTTGGCCACAGCCAGAGCACATAATGATTAACCTCTATAGCAACCTTTCTAAAAGTGACTCACCTTTATGATCCTGGAGTGTTAATGTTATACGGATGGCATGTGGACTGCCATTATGAACATGAAAGTGTTCCAAGTACATGTCGAGATGTAACTGGGCAATACAGAAAGATACATAGGCAGGATCACTTTTGAAACCCTAAGCCATCAGGTAGGTATCTGAAGTGCTGAAAAGTATAAGCTGTGAATAAGATTCAGAATAGTCTGAATTACACTCTCCTCTGTTGATAGACACTGCTGTCTAGTTGCTTGATAGGATGCTCTCATCAGGGTAGATTACAAAGCACATTTACTGGATGACAGTAAATAATGCTGCCAGTCGGATATTTTTTTCCCCTATACAATAATTCTCCTTTTTGTCTACTCATCCCCCCCACCTCCACCCCCCAAATTAAAAGATAGATATATGTTTTTGGTGTAGTTTTTTAACTTTTTAAGAATAGAAATTAAAAACTAGCATCTGGTTTGTGCTGGGAAAGATGAAACAAAAACCACAAACCCAAACAACCACTAAACAGACAATGCCCGTGAAAAATCATGTTTTTAGCAGCAGAATATCTTGAAGACAATTTCAACAGAAATTTTCTGCCTAAAGCTACCATGGAGATTGACCAGCATAAGTGAATGTAGGTAGATGCAAGGGTGATCAAATGTGTGCAATTTCCTCACTGTGAATGTGGGTGTGTATTAGATAATCTCAGGCAACACAGAAGGTAATGAAGGTGACAGAATTTACAGAATATGACACAAAAGAGCAGTAGCATGATTCATATAAAAATCCTCTAGCACCTTCTGTACTGAGCTTTGAATTCAGTCAATAGATGGCTGCATGCAATTTTTTTTAAAGTACGCTTAACACTACAGCACACACCATTCCTTTCAAATAACGTGACTCTTTATCATTCTTCTTAACAGACTTGTAGAAATTAAATTGCCTTCTGGCCTATGGAGACATTAAAAATAGGAGAGGAATTTTACAAACGGCAGTTAAAAGTGCTGTCCTCAAGCATTCTGAAATGTGTTGACCTGCATCTTTGGTGCACCAGATCACCTTGAGTTTCAGTGACTTTGGACATTCTAAAGAATCGATATTTGCAAAGACTCTCAAGCAATGACCTGGATGCAAGCACATCTATAAAATGCAGGGATGCTTTGCTGATCTTTTATCAACAAGAGATAGCAGCATTCACATTGTTTAGCCAAAGTTCTTTGAAATTAAAAATTTTATTGAATATATAATTAATTGAAATGTCTTTGGCCTTTATCTTGAAACTGAAGGAAAATGCCACAGGAGGGGAAATACTGCTTGTACACGAGGTGAATTAAAAACAGGGTGTGGAAAGTGGTTAAAGAAATGACAACTATAGACAGCTCTATTTAGTGTCCCCAAAACAGGAGATTCAAAACACTGCATTAAATACTCTGTTTTGTATTGAGCCTGGTTGATTTATTTTGCATTTACAGCTTTCTATAATGACATGTTCTTGATGATGTGGCTTTCTGCTTCTCTGAAGCTTTTAGTGTTTTTTGCACCTTTATTGAATGAGAAAGGCAGCAAGACACATTTTGTGACAGTACCAATTAAAGCTTCTCCCTGAAGAGTTTTGCTGGGAGAGCTGTTGATCAACAGGCTGATGTAGTATACAAAAGGCGCATGTCACTGCATGTCTGCAGTCACCCTTGTTGATGCACAATGACAGAGAGGAGACTCTTGTTACCACGTTAAGTCATGAAGTGTGTTCTGAAGTGCTCTTAGAGTCCTGACAGAAGAACACACTTGTATACCAGCTTCCAGGTCTGTCTTAATTGTTAAAAGAGCTTTGAATTCCTATCTCAGGGCTCCTCAGGAGTGTTAACTATCCTGGGATGAGAGTGCCTGGTGAAGACAGGGAGTCTCATGCTATTATGAGATGAACATGCAGAGGTCAGCTCTATTATCTCACCTGATGCAGACAAGTTTACCTGATAGCAAACCAAAAAGTAGCCCACCATCATTAAGGTCCTTGGCTCTGCTATGTTAACAGAGGCTCCAATCACAATCCCAAACGCAGCCACTCCTGAGATTTGTGGACTTCTAACCCTGGATTCAGAACCATGTCCTGACACATATTTTTGATATTCCTCCCACCCTTAGTCCAAGGTTAAGAAGCAAGATATGACAAGGCTAAGCATGAAAATGCCTGATTCCATTCTAGTTTTACAGGACTTTCAGCCATGTACAGGTGTCCCAAAGTGACTCAAGTCAAATGCATAAATCTTGATAAACTTCTGTTCTTTTCAAGTGAAAAAGAGGAGCAAAATAATTTCATCCCCAGAGATGTTATGATATATGAAGAAAAGAAAAAAGGATGAAAAAGATTAAATACTTCCTACCTCTGAGCTGTACAGAGGCTGGACAATCAGGGGAGCCCTCCAGACCACACATCTTGCGTTTACAGACAGATTGCAACCAGCTTGAAATCTGTCAACTGTAAGTCCCATCTGCTTTTGTGGCAGGTAGAATTGGTGCATTTTCAGACAGAAAATCAGGAGTTCTTATGCACAGCCCTCTGTGGCCCATCTCCTCTGTGCAGCGCTGTGGCAGCAGTCTCCACAGCTGTTCCAAATCTATCTCTGTACGGGAAAGAAAATTGCTTTCCTGTGTGCTCAAGAGTTCCTGATTTACCTCTGGTTTTCTCTCAGGGACACTCCTGCTGGGTCAGCTCGAAGCCAGCCCTGCAGTTTACTTTGCAGGTAGATAATGCAGATGGGAAAGAAATAAGACTTTGATCCTGTCCTCAAGATGGCTTCTCCGTTGTATGGACACAGTGATAGTCTAGCTTGAAACTGTGGGTGAAATAGAAAGCTTTCATAGTCAAAACACACTATGCAGAAAAAAAGCCAGTGTACCGTCTACAAAATCTATATTATGAAACTAATTTGTAATCAGATGGCTTCATCCTTGGTGTGCTGTAGACTATGAGGTGTATCTAGAAGAAGGTTTCTGTAATGCTGGCAACATTGGACTGTGAGCTGCTTCCACTCCACTGACTCTGGGAAAGTCATGTTTTCAAGGACATAGGTAGTAATTATAAGTGGGACTTGTGTTTCGTAAATCTATCTTGTAACCTGGGCTGCTTCTGAAGAAAATGGTGTGTAGTGGACAGATTTTCATAATACACTGGATGACTCTCTCTCCAGAGGTGCTTATTTCACCTTGTCTAACTTATTTGTCTAATGACAACAGATGCACAAGAAACACAACTTTGATGTAGATACCTAATTTTTCAAGGTCTAAAGTTGAGGAAAAAAATAACCCCAAGTGTCATTAACCAGCAAATACAGATGCAAATAAATTGCAATTTTTGCAACTGACAGACTGTACTTTAGCAGCACAGGCTCTTTGTGTCTTAGCTTCCTCATATGGTTTCAATCATTTACATTTAGGATACAAAAAATAAATTAGGCTGGGAAATATTTGTTACTAGGTGCATATATAGTTCTTAACAAGAATATTTCTGAACTTAATCAACATTCCTAATTGTTGCTGTGCCAGAGAAGATACTTAGAGCACTTAGAGTAATTGTTTTGTTGTTATAAGAAACATAAGTGTAGAATGCCCCCTGCTCCCCGTTTCTTTGCTGGTGTGCCCGAGTCAGGTATTATAACCCCATTGCAAAAAGTGTTTCAGTAGAAACCTTTTTTGTGGATAAGCTCTTAAATACAAAATGACTCCTGTCTTTCCATAGTAAGGAACCATCATACACATACAGCACATGGTACAGAGCAAAAAGTAAACAAAACCCAGTAATTCAGTCAACAAAAAATAATCATAGAGGACCCAAATTCTGGGGGATGAGATCATGCCTGGAAGTTTTGTAAGCCTGACTTACATCATAAGTCTGCGCTTTGGAGGTTAACCTTCAGCAGTAGGTAAAATGTTCAGAGGTCTCTGCTGCCTTTCTTGTTTAAAGGTGTGATCTCTATAACCTCACAGATGCATGTTTTATTGGCTGTTCCTGTCAGCACTGAGCAGCCCATTCATGTTGCTTGTGAATCCCATTAGGACTCACAAGGCTGCATCCAAAATGAACTTTTGCATGTGCACAGACACACACAGCATACCACTTGCCATGGAAATTTCAAATCCCTACCCTCAGAGCTCCTACGATCACTGGACCAAGCCCCAGATAGTCTGGATTTAGAAGCTGAAAGAAAAACAATTAAGATGTTGCATTCATTATTATTTCCATAAAGAGAAATAATATCTTCTATATTTAAAAAAGTCTAAATTACATCTGCCACCCATGTAAGTTCTTATATCCCTTTTGTGACACTAATCACTGTGTACACTTCACTCTCCAAATGGAATGGGTGTACACAGACACCCATCATGGAGTAGTGTCTCCAAGGTAAATTCCATTCATCTGCTGTGCTAAAATGAAGAT